>CAWUFW010014885.1:0-390700 GCA_963921515.1 Calotriton arnoldi
ACGTCGAAGGGCCAGGATTCTTCTGTAGAGCGTCGTCCAGGGGTTATCTGCTTTGCAATGGCAAGGTTCCCCTCTTATACTAAAAAGAGGGGATGGACTAGCTCTATGACCCCACCTATGGGAGGGTCAAGGGAGGGGTGGCTACACCCACTTCCCTTTGTCCAGTTTCGCGCCAGAGCAGGGGCAGGTAGCCCCTGAGCTGGTTTGAACTGGCATATGCACAGAGGAGCCTTCTGCTCCCCCAGTGCAGGACTTCAAAGCACTCTAAGAGTGCACCCACCCAGCCCCAATACACTAAACCCTGTCTGGAAGGTGGTTACACCTCCCTGCGACAGGATGCCTATTGTTGGGCTTCCTCCACTGCGAGTTTCGGTCATCAGCAGGAGGGCAGCCCAGTGTCTGTGACTGGTGGCATCCATTTTGTGATGCCAGGGCTCTTTAGGATTCTACCGCGTTTCCACAGCAGGTACATGTCTTATTCCTCTAGAAGGGTGGAATGCTACCCCCGCCGCCAAGATTGGCGGGGGGTAGTATTCCAAGATGTTTGACACCAAACACGACATGTTTTGATGCAGCCATTCCAAAGTTAGCATTTACCGCGAGGATATAATGCACTTAAGAGTATATGGTTTAACCGCATCCACAAACAGCACCAGAGAATGGACTCTGAGAACTGCAGAGGGGCCCTGCTCATGCAGAGGCACCCCCTCACATAGAAGCCAAGCACCCTGCCCTCAGGATTGATAGGGCCTGCCTTAGGGGTGACTGATAGGTTTATATGTGTGTGCAGGAGAGATATAGGAAACCTATATCTCAGTGAGGGGTGCTAGCACCACCTCACCCAGGCTGCAGTAGCAGGCCTGTGGTGTCAGATTTAGACTGCTTCCCAGGGGTGGCATAACATATGCTGCAGCCCCTGGGAGGCCTGTGAAGTACCTATGCCCTTGGTACCTAAGGTACCATATACTAGGGACTCATAAGGCACCACAGTATCCAATCACTAGTGCACCTAGAGTGCACTCCATGTCGTTTAGAGAGAACAGAGAGGCTGGGGCCCTGATTGGCAGGGACCCAGCCAGAATATAGCCAGAAACCAGTGCTAACATCAGAAAAAAAGTGGGGGCAACATAAGAGGCAGATCCTACTCTCCTACACAACCCCCCAAACGCAGGGACACTAAACTAACCTTGACCAGTTGAGTCTTCGTGTTCAAAGTGGAAATACCTTGAGAGTCCATCTGCATTGGCATGTTGGGTCCCAGGCCTATGTTCCACTGTATAGTCCATCCCCTGTAGGGAAATGGACCACCTCAAAAGTTTTGGGTTTTCACCTTTCATCTGCTTTAGCCATAGGAGGGGCTTGTGGTCAGTCTGAACTATGAAGTGAGTGCCAAACAAGTATGGCCTCAGCTTCTTCAGGGCCCAAACCACAGCAAAGGCCTCCCTCTCTATAGCTGACCAACGTTTCTCTCTAGGGGTCAGCCTTCTGCTAATAAAAGCTACTGGCTGGTCTTGACCTTCATCATTCAGTTGAGACAGTACAGCTCCCACACCCAGCTCAGAAGCATCTGTTTGGACAATGAACTTTTTGGTGTAGTCTGGACTCTGTAAGATGGGGGCAGTGCACATGGCCTGCTTTAGGTCTTCAAATGCCTTTTGACAGCTAGCTGTCCACTGAACCTTTTTTGGCATTTTCTTAGAGGTAAGATCATTCAAGGGGGTCACTATAGATCCATATCCCTTGACAAACCTCCTATAGTACCCAGTCAGGCCTAAGAAGGCTCTCACCTGTGTCTGGGTAGTTGGAGCAACCCATTCCATTATGGTTTGGATTTTGCTCTGCAAAGGCTGAACCTGGCCTCCACCTACAAGGTGGCCCAGGTACACAACCTGACTCTGCCCTATCTGGCACTTGGTGGCCTTGATAGTGAGGCCTGCTTTCTGCAGGGCCTCCAAAACATTTCTGAGGTGGACCAGGTGATCCTGCCAGGAGGAACTAAAGACAGCAATATCATCTAGATAAGCTGAGCAATAAGTTTCCATCCCTGCCAGAACTTTATTCACCAACCTCTGAAAAGTGGCAGGTGCATTTTTCAATCCAAAGGGCATCACCACAAAGTGGTAGTGCCCACCAGGAGTCGAAAATGCTGTTTTGGCTTTTGCATCATCAGCTAATCTGATTTGCCAGTAGCCAGCTGTTAGGTCAAATGTGCTTAGATACTTGGCTGAGGCCAAAGTATCAATCAGCTCATCTGCCCTTGGTATGGGATAGGCATCAGTCCTAGTGACTGCATTGAGGCCTCTGTAGTCTACACAAAACCTCATTTCTTTCTTACCACCCTGGGTATGAGGCTTGGGTACCAGGACTACTGGGCTAGCCCAAGGGCTATCTGAAGGCTCAATCACGCCTAACTCAAAATTTTCTGGACTTCAGTCCTGATACAGTCCCTGACATGGTCAGGTTGCCTGTAGATTTTATTCTTGACAGGCAGACTGTCCCCAGTGTCCACCTCATGGGTGCACCAGGTAGTCTGACTAGGGGTCAGGCTAAACATATGTCTAAACTGTTGCAGAACTTGTCTGCACTCAGTTTGCTGATGGTCAGTGAGGCTGCTTGCCAAAGCAACACCATCTACTGACCCATCATCAGGGTTCTGAGAGAGCAGGTCAGGGAGAGGGTCACTCTCCTCCTCCTGGTCCTCATCAGTTGCCATGAGCAAGCCCATGTCAGCCCTGGCAACATATGGCTTTAATCTGTTGACATGAAGCACCCTTAGGGGGCTCCTGGGAGTTCCAAGATTCACCAGATAGGTGACTTCTCCCTTCTGTTCAACTATTGTATGGGGGCCACTCCACTTGTCCTGGAGGGCTGCTGGGGCCACAGGCTCCAACACCCACACTTTCTGTCCTGGCTGGTATACAGTCAGCACAGCCTTTTGGTCATGCCAAGCTTTTTGCAATTCTTGGCTGGCCTCCAGGTTTTTGGTTTCCTTTTTCATGTGTACTCTGCCATCCGGGAGCGGAGACCAAGTACATAGTCCATCACATCTTGTTTGGGGGGCTTGAGAGGTAACTCCCAGCCCTCTTTTACCAAACATAGTGGACCTCTCACAGGATGCCCAAACAGAAGCTCAAATGGGCTGTAACCAACCCCCTTCTGTGGAACCTCTCTGTATGCAAACAACAAGCAAGGAAGAAGAAGGTCCCATTTCCGCCTAAGCTTCTCTGGGAGTCCCTTAATCATTCCTTTCAAGGTTTTGTTGAAGCGTTCAACTAAACCATTGCATTGTGGGTGATAGGGGTGGTGAACTTATAAGTTACACCACACTCCTTCCACATTGCTTTCAGATATCCTGACATGAAGTTGGTACCTCTGTCAGAAATGACCTCCTTTGGGAAACCCACTCTGGAGAAAACTCCAATGAGGGCTCTTGCCACCACAGGGGCTGTGGTGGTCCTCAGAGGAATTGCCTCTGGGTACCTGGTGGCATGATCCACTACCACCAGGATAAATCGGTGCCCAGATGCAGTCTGAGGGTCAAGGGGACCAACAATGTCAATCCCTACCCTTTCAAAGGGTACCCCCACCACAGGTAGTGGTATCAGGGGGCCTTTGTTGTGCCACCTGCCTTACCACTGGCTTGGCAAGTGACACAGGAGCGACAAAACTCCTTGGTGTCCTCTGACATATGTGGCCAATGAAAATGTGGAACAAGCCTGTCCCAGGTCTTGTTTTGGCCCAAGTGTCCTGCCAAAGGGATATCATGTGCTAAGGTCAAGAGGAACCCCTAAACTTCTGAGGTATTACCAACCTCCTGGTGGCTCCAGGGGCTGGGTCTCTACCCTCAGAATATAGGAGTCCCTCATCCCAATAAACTTTATGGGACCCTCTAGCACTCCCAGCAGCCTCAGCAGCAGCCTGCTGTCTGAGGGGTTCAAGAGAGGGGCAGCACTGTTGCTCCTTACTCAGATCTTCCCTAGAAGGGCCCCTGCCCCCAAGAACTCAACCTGGTCAGGTTCAAGTCCCTCTGGGGCAGTTCCTTCTTCAGGTTCTGCTTCACCTCCCTCTGGAAGTGAATCCTTGATCTGAGACAGAGGGGAAGGCACTGCCTTTACCCTACTGCTCCTCCTCTTGGGAAGCATCTGGTCCATTGTTCCAGGATCCAGAGCTGGTTCAGTGTCATGCATTCTTGCTTGTGACCTGGTCACAGCAAATACCTCTGCAGGGATGCCCAACATCTCAGCATGAGTCCATAACTCTACTTCAGACCAGGCTGAAGTCTCTAGATCATTGCCCAATAGACATTCTACAGGGAGGTCTGCACTGACTACAACCTTCTTGAGGCCAGTTACCCCTCCCCAGGAGAAATTCACAACTGCCAGACTATGGTTGGTCTGGACATTGCTTGCATTGGTCACCTGGTACATTTCACCCAGGATGATCTGTCCAGGGTCCACTAGGTCCTCTGCCACCATGGTGACACTAGCACCTGTGTCCCTAAATGCCAAAGCCTGTTTGCCATTTATCAAAGGCTGCTGTTTGTACTTGCCCAGATTACTGGGGCTTACTAGGAAGGACATATCAATGTTTCCCTCACAAATCAGCATTGCCTGAGTGGTCACTCTGACTAGGTCAGAATCCACTTCAGAACCCAGGGTCAACCCTACTACATCCTTATTCTGAGTACCACCTCCACCAGTAGCTGAGCTAGGGGGCACAGTTGCCTTAGGGGCAGGAGTGGTGGTGGTTTGGTCTTTGGACTTGGTACAATCAGAAGTCCAGTGCCCTTTCTGTTTACAGAATTTGCACCAGGGCTTCTTTGGCCTTTTCCCTTGTTGGACTGTGACTCCCCACCAGATGCAGATTTTTGGGGCCCTTGTGAAGACTTCTGGTCTTTTGACTTATCCCCACCTTTCTCAGAGCCTTTAGGATCTTGCTTCTTAGTGTCACCCCCTTGGTTCTGGGTTTTCTGCCTCACCCTGGTTCTGACCCATTTGTCTGCCTTCTTTCCCAATTCTTGGGGAGAGGTCAGATCAGAGTCCACCAGGTACTGATGCAACAACTGGTTCTGGCAATTATTTAGGATCTGTTCTCTCATCATCAGATTATACAATCCCTTGAAATCAGTAACCCTACTGCCAACCAGCCAACCCTCTAGAGCCTTGGTTGGACAATCAACAAAGTCAGTCCAGTCCTGAGTCTGTGCCTTCTGGGTATCTCTGAACTTCAACCTGTACTGCTCAGTGGTTAAGCCAAACCCATCTATCAGTGCACTCTTCAGGACCTCATAATCATCAGCATCCTCCTCTCTAACAGTGAGGAGCTTGTCTCTTCCTTTATCTGAAAAGGAGAGCCACAAGATTGCTGCCCACTGCTTTTGGGGGACCTGCTGTACTCTACAGGCCCTCTCCATAGCAGTTATCCACTTGTGGATATCATCCCCACTCTGGTAGGGAGGAACAACCTTGCTCAGGTTCCTATGATCAGGAATATATTCTCTGCCTCTAGGGACACTGTTGCTGCCACCAGGGGTTCTAACCCCTCTTTTCTAGAAGCTCTCTGGATCTCCAGGGCTCCCCTATCCAGTGCCAACTGCTTGGTTCTGAGGGCCACTCTGGCTTCCTCATACTGGAGCAGTTTGCACCTTCTCTCAGAGGAGGTCTCTCTTAAGGAAAAGTATGAGCTCCTCTGCTGGACAAATTCTCTGCCAGAGTGATAAGAGTGGTCAGATTCCCTGGAAGGGGATCTGTGCCTCTCCTCCTCTCTGTCAGTTCTCTTAGGGAGAATTCCTCTGTCCTTTTCAGGCCCCTTGGAGCCTGGCCCTTCAATCACAGAATCTTGGTCATTCTGATTTTCATCATCTGACCCAGATACTATGACTGACCCACCCACTGATTCAAACCCTTTAGCTCCTAGAGCCAATCTAAGGTCATCTGCTGTCAGCAGATCTATCAGGTGTAGTGTTGAGGGACTCTGTCCTAGTCTCAGGTGTCTGTCAACACACATGGCTCACAAGTCAGAGAAAGCCATGTCCTTATACTGAGGCTGAGTGGATCCACTGGGTCCACCCTTTAAGGACATTCTAGTGTTGTGCAGTGTTGTACTACCTACACTAGTTTGTGGCCTACTGATCCTAGCTTGAGCTGTGGAAAGGGTGTGCTATCCCTTGGCACACAGCTCTAAGTTCAGTAGAACTTATTGATACTAAGCTTGACTTTATATGTACCTTGAGTACCTATAATGGTTTTCAGTTAGTAATTCAAATAGAGATTTTCTGGTAAAACAATGGCAAGCTGGAATCCCACACGCTGCCCACCAATGTGAGAAGTTGGCCTGGTATATGCTGTTCACTAATTAAAGTGGACACCTTGCACCAGGGCAAATCGACTCTTATGGTAGATAGGTTTAAGACAACCTTTTAAAGAAAGCTATCCTAGTGGTAGCTGTGGAGAGCAGCCTTCAGGCTAAGTCTTGAAGGAATGTAAAGCAGCTTGTTTTACCATATAATCTCTTGAATCACCAAATGAAAAGACACCACACAGGTATATATATCAAATATATATGTATTTATTTCTAAATAACTCTCTACTAATCTCTTTATGAGATTAGAAGACAAACATATGCACAAATCAACGTTTCACAATAAGTTAAGCACAAAATATGGCTGGGGCCCTAGGGGCGTACCAGACCATATACTAAGTAAGAGACTTAGGGACAACGACTTGCAGGGAGACAAGGCCTAGGGCCTTCAGAAGTGCAGGGGCCTCACGAAACCACCCAAGGAAGGTAAGTAAAGGACCCACGGGGGACGCGTGCAGTGTGGATACACAGGCGCGGATCGCCGTTAACTTCAATGGGGCAAGTCGCGGTTGGAAATAAAGAGTTTTAGGATACTTCGGGAGAACCTACAAGCAAGTCACTTACAGGGTAAGTAGTTCTAGGGCCCACACCCACAGGAGCACCGTAGTGCTGGAGTTACCTCACCCAGGGAAGCCGGGTGCATAGGTGTCCTTTGGTGTCGGGTCGCGGCGTCGTTTTCAATGGCGAACAAAGAAGACTTGCTGCTTGCGGGAGCTGAAGAAGTGTCCGGTGGAATCCAAGCCTGGATTCTGAAGAAGGATGACCAGAAAGCAGAGGGGACAGTGTTCAAAGTCACTTGGCAGTGACCCGGGGCAAGGAAGATGGATGCCCACCGTCGTCGGTTGATTCAGGTCGGTTGCTGGTGCCTTGACTCTTCAGCCACGTATTCCAGGAGGTGTCGACGACGACCAGGAGCTGGATTCGGTGGGTCCCTCGACGTCTGCAGCTGACTGCGTTGTCGGCAACTCGATTGGAGCCAACAAGCCTTGGCAGCCGCAAGTCTCGGGGAGATGAAGGAAAGTCGATGGCGCAGACCAGCAAGGACTGAGGGACTCACCCAGCGAGGGTAAGTCAGGGCAGGCCTGGAGCAACCAGGGGAGCCCTTTGGTTTCTTTAAGAATTCTTCTGGGGGCCCACAAGCCGGCGGGCAAGGGATCGCAAAGACACCTCGGGCGGAATCACTCAACAGGGGCCCACGGTCACTCAGGATGGTCTAAGCCTCTGATCTTCAGAGGGATTCCTGCTGGAGGTCTGGACCACACGTGGTCCAAAACACAAGTTCATAGAACGTTGTGAAGAGGTTGCACTCGACAATAGTGCACGGTACCCAGGGGTCGCGGTTCCTCGTTACTCGTGGGGTCCACTTGCCTCAGCTTCGCTGGGGACTCACGATGGCCTGGGAGAGGTCAGGAAATCCACTTCTTGGGCTGCAGGGACTTCGGACTCCGGCGGGAGTGGCGTAGTTTGCGACTGTCGTTGTCGTTTTTGGTGCCTGCCAAGCAGGGAGTCACTCCTTGACTCCAAGGGAGATTCTTCTGTCTTCCAAAGGTAGTGGAACGTCGAAGGGCCAGGATTCTTCTGTAGAGCGTCGTCCAGGGGTTATCTGCTTTGCAATGGCAAGGTTCCCCCTCTTATACTAAAAGAGGGGATGGACTAGCTCTATGACCCCACCTATGGGAGGGTCAAGGGAGGGGTGGCTACACCCACTTCCCTTTGTCCAGTTTCGCGCCAGAGCAGGGGCAGGTAGCCCCTGAGCTGGTTTGAACTGGCATATGCACAGAGGAGCCTTCTGCTCCCCCAGTGCAGGACTTCAAAGCACTCTAAGAGTGCACCCACCCAGCCCCAATACACTAAACCCTATCTGGAAGGTGGTTACACCTCCCTGCGACAGGATGCCTATTGTTGGGCTTCCTCCACTGCGAGTTTCGGTCATCAGCAGGAGGGCAGCCCAGTGTCTGTGACTGGTGGCATCCATTTTGTGATGCCAGGGCTCTTTAGGATTCTACCGCGTTTCCACAGCAGGTACATGTCTTATCCCTCTAGAAGGGTGGAATGCTACCCCCGCCGCCAAGATTGGCGGGGGGGGTAGTATTCCAAGATGTTTGACACCAAACACGACATGTTTTGATGCAGCCATTCCAAAGTTAGCATTTACCGCGAGGATATAATGCACTTAAGAGTATATGGTTTAACCGCATCCACAAACAGCACCAGAGAATGGACTCTGAGAACTGCAGAGGGGCCCTGCTCATGCAGAGGCACCCCCTCACCTAGAAGCCAAGCACCCTGCCCTCAGGATTGATAGGGCCTGCCTTAGGGGTGACTGATAGGTTTATATGTGTGTGCAGGAGAGATATAGGAAACCTATATCTCAGTGAGGGGTGCTAGCACCACCTCACCCAGGCTGCAGTAGCAGGCCTGTGGTGTCAGATTTAGACTGCTTCCCAGGGGTGGCATAACATATGCTGCAGCCCCTGGGAGGCCTGTGAAGTACCTATGCCCTTGGTACCTAAGGTACCATATACTAGGGACTCATAAGGCACCACAGTATCCAATCACTAGTGCACCTAGAGTGCACTCCATGTCGTTTAGAGAGAACAGAGAGGCTGGGGCCCTGATTGGCAGGGACCCAGCCAGACTATAGCCAGAAACCAGTGCTAACATCAGAAAAAAAGTGGGGGCAACATAAGAGGCAGATCCTACTCTCCTACATTCTGCACCTCTCTTGCCTCTGTCTGCACCCCTCTTCCCTCTTTCTGTACCTCTCTTGCCTCTTTCTGCACCTCACTTGCCTCTTGCTGCACCTTTGTTGCTTCTTTCTGCACTTCTCCTGCTTCTTTCTGCACCTCTCTTGCTTCTTTCTGCACCCCTGTTGTCTCTTTCTGCACTCGTCTTCCCTCTTTCTGCACCTCTCTTGTCCCTTTGTGCACCTCTTTTGTGTCTTTGTGCACCTCTCTTGCCTCTTTCTGCACTTCTGTTGCCTCTTTCTGCACCTCCGTTGCTTCTTTTTGCACTTCTCTTGCCTCTTTCTGCTTTTCTGTTCCTTCTTTCTGCACTTCTCTTGCCTCCTTCTGCACCCCTGTTGCTTCTTTCAGCACTTCTCTTGTCTCTTTCTGCACCCCTCTTGCCTCTTTCTGCAACTCTTTTGCCTCTTTCTACAGTTCTCTTGCCTCCTTATGCACATCTGTTGCTTCTTTCTGCATTTCTCTTGCCTCTTTCTGCACCCCTCTTGTCTGTTTCTGCACCGCACTTGTGTCTTTTTGCACCTCTCTTGCCTATTTCTGCACCTCTCTTGCCTTTTTCTGCACCTCACTTGCCTCTTTCAGCACTTCTCTTCCCTCTTTCTGCACCCCTCTTACCTCTTTCTGCAACTCTCTTGCCTCTTTCAGAACTTCTCTTGCTTCTTTCTGCACCTTTGTTGCATCTTTCAGCACTTCGTTTGCCTCTTTCTACATTTCTATTGCCTGTTTCTGCACCTCTCTTGCCTCTTCCTGCACCTCTCTTGCTTCTTTCTTTACCCATCTTGCCTCTTTCTGCACCCCTCCTGCCTCTTTCTGCACCCCTCTTCCCTCTTTCTGCAGCTCTCTTGCCTCTTTCTGCATATCTGTACCCTCTTTCTGCACCCCTCTTGCCTCTTTCTGCAACTCTTTTGCCTCTTTCTACAGTTCTCTTGCCTCCTTCTGCACATCTGTTGCTTCTTTCTGCATTTCTCTTGCCTCTTTCTGCACCCCTCTTGTCTGTTTCTGCACCTCACTGGTGTCTTTTTGCACCTCTCTTGCCTATTTCTGCACCTCTCTTGCCGTTTTCTGTATCTCACTTGCCTCTTTCAGCACTTCTCTTCCCTCTTTCTGCACCCCTCTTGCCTCTTTCTGCAACTCTCTTGCCTCTTTCAGAACTTCTCTTGCTTCTTTCTGCACCTTTGTTGCATCTTTCAGCACTTCGTTTGCCTCTTTCTACATTTCTATTGCCTGTTTCTGCACCTCTCTTGCCTCTTCCTGCACCTCTCTTGCTTCTTTCTTTACCCCTCTTGCCTCTTTCTGCACCCCTCCTGCCTCTTTCTATACCCCTCTTCCCTCTTCTGCACTTCTCCTGCCTCTTTCTGCATTTCTGTTCCTTCTTTCTGCACTTCTCTTGCCTCCTTCTGCACCTCTGTTGCCTGTTTCTGCATCCCTCTTGCCTCTTTCTGCACTTCACTTGCCTCTTTCTGCACCCCTATTGCCTCTTTCTGCACCTCTGTTGGTTCTTTCTGCACTGCTCTTGCTTCTTTCTGCACCTCTCTTGCAAATTTCTGCATCTCTGTTCCCTCTTTCTGTACCTCTCTTGCCTGTTTCTATACCCTCTTCCCTCTTCTGCACTTCTCCTGCCTCTTTCTGCACCCCTGTTTCCTCTTTCTGCACATCTATTGCCTGTTTCTGCATCCCTCTTGCCTCTTTCTGCAGTTCTCTTGCCTCCTTCTGCACCTCTGTTGCTTCTTTCTGCACTTCACTTGCCTCTTTCTGCACCCCTATTGCCTCTTTTGCACCTCTGTTGGTTCTTTCTGCACCCCTCTTCCATCTTTCTGCACCTCTCTTGCCTCTGTCTGCACCCATCTTTCCTCTTTCTGCACCTCTGTTGGTTCTTTCTGCCCTTCTCTTACCTCTTTCTGCAACCCTCTTGCCTCTTTCTGCACATCTGTTGGTTCTTTCTGCACTGCTCTTGCTTCTTTCTGTACCTCTCTTGCAAATGTGTGCACCCCTCTTGCCTCTTTCTGCAACTCTCTTGCCTCTTTCATCACTTCTCTTGCTTCTTTCTGCACCTTTGTTGCATCTTTCAGCACTTCGTTTGCCTCTTTCTACATTTCTCTTGCTTGTTTCTGCACCTCTCTTGCCTCTTCCTACCTCTCTTGCTTCTTTCTTTACCCCTCTTGCCTCTTTATGCACCCCTCCTGCCTCTTTCTGCACCCCTCTTCCCTCTTTCTGCACCCATCTTGCCTCTTTCTGCACCTCTTTTGCTTCTTACTGCACTTCTCTTACCTCTTTCTGCACCCCTCTTGCCTCTTTCTCCACTGCCGTTGCTTCTTTCTGCACTTCTCTTGCCTCCTTCTGAATTTCTTTTTGCTTCTTTTTGCACTTCTCTTGCCTCTTTCTGCATTTCTGTTCCTTCTTTCCGCACTTCTCTTGCCTCCTTCTGCACCTCTGTTGCTTCTTTCAGCACTTCTCTTGTCTCTTTCTGCACCCCTCTTGCCTCTTTCTGCAACTCTTTTGCCTCTTTCTGCAGTTCTCTTGCCTCCTTCTGCACATCTGTTGCTTCTGTCTTCACTTCTCTTGCCTCTTTCTGCACCCCTCTTGTCTGTTTAGGCACCTCACTTGTGTCTTTTTGCACCTCTCTTGCCTATTTCTGCACCTCTCTTGCCTTTTTCTGCACCTCACTTGCCTCTTTCAGTATTTCTCTTGCCTCTTTCTGCACCCCTCTTGCCTCTTTCTGCAACTCTCTTGCCTTTCATCACTTCTCTTGCTTCTTTCTGCACCTTTGTTGCATCTTTCAGCACTTCGTTTGCCTCTTTCTACATTTCTCTTGCCTGTTTCTGCACCTCTCTTGCCTCTTCCTGCACCTCTCTTGCTTCTTTCTTTCCCCCTCTTGCCTCTTTCTGCATCCCTCCTGCCTCTTTCTGCACCCCTCTTCCCTCTTTCATCACTTCTCTTGCTTCTTTCTGCACCTCTGTTGCTTCTTTCTGCACCTCTCTTGCTTCTTTCTGCACCTCTCTTGCCTCTTTTTGCACCTCTCTTTAGTCTTTCTGCACCTCTCTTGCCTCTGTCTGCACCCCTCTACCCTCTTTCTGCACCTCTCTTGCCTCTTTCTGCACCTCACTTGCCTCTTGCTGCACCTTTGTTGCTTCTTTCTGTACTTTTCCTGCTTCTTTCTGCACCTCTCTTGCTTCTTTCTGCACCCCTGTTGTCTCTTTCTGTACTCGTCTTCCCTCTTTCTGCACCTCTCTTGTCTCTTTGTGCACCTCTTTTGTCTCTTTGTGTACCTCTCTTGCCTCTTTTTGCACTTCTGTTGCCTCTTTCTGCACCTCCGTTGCTTCTTTCTGCACTTCTCTTGCCTCCTTCTGAATTTCTTTTTGCTTCTTTTTGCACTTCTCTTGCCTCTTTCTGCATTTCTGTTCCTTCTTTCTGCACGTCTCTTGCCTCCTTCTGCAACTCTGTTGCTTGTTTCAGCACTTCTCTTGTCTCTTTCTGCACCCCTCTTGCCTCTTTCTGCAACTCTTTTGCCTCTTTCTGCAGTTCTCTTGCCTCCTTCTGCACATCTATTGCTTCTTTCTGCACGTCTTTTCCCTCTTTCTGCACCCCTCTTGTCTGTTTCTGCACCTCACTTGTGTCTTTTTGAACCTCTCTTGCCTATTTCTGCACCTCTCTTGCCTTTTTCTGCACCTCACTTGCCTCTTTCAGCACTTCTCTTGCCTCCTTCTGCACCTCTGTGCTTCTTTCAGCACTTCTCTTGTCTCTTTCTGCACCCCTTGTGAGAAGTTGGCCTGGTATATGCTGTTCACTAATAAAAGTGGACACCTTGCACCAGGGCAAATCGACTCTTATGGTAGATAGGTTTAAGACAACCTTTTAAAGAAAGCTATCCTAGTGGTAGCTGTGGAGAGCAGCCTTCAGGCTAAGTCTCGGAGGAATGTAAAGCAGCTTGTTTTACCATATAATCTCTTGAATCACCAAATGAAAAGACACCACACAGGTATATATATCAAATATATATGTATTTATTTCTAAATAACTCTCTACTAATCTCTTTATGAGATTAGAAGACAAACATATGCACAAATCAACGTTTCACAATAAGTTAAGCACAAAATATGGCTGGGGCCCTAGGGGCGTACCAGACCATATACTAAGTAAGAGACTTAGGGACAACGACTTGCAGGGAGACAAGGCCTAGGGCCTTCAGAAGTGCTGGGGCCTCACGAAACCACCCAAGGCAGGTAAGTAAAGGACCCACGGGGGACGCGTGCAGTGTGGATACACAGGCGCGGATCGCCGTTGACTTCAATGGGGCAAGTCGCGGTTGGAAATAAAGAGTTTTAGGATACTTCGGGAGAACCTACAAGCAAGTCACTTACAGGGTAAGTAGTTCTAGGGCCCACACCCACAGGAGCACCGTAGTGCTGGAGTTACCTCACCCAGGGAAGCCGGGTGCACAGGTGTCCTTTGGTGTCGGGTCGCGGCGTCGTTTTCAATGGCGAACAAAGAAGACTTGCTGCTTGCGGGAGCTGAAGAAGTGTCCGGTGGAATCCAAGCCTGGATTCTGAAGAAGGATGACCTGAAAGCAGAGGGGACAGTGTTCAAAGTCACTTGGCAGTGACCCGGGGCAAGGAAGATGGATGCCCACCGTCGTCGGTCGCTTCAGGTCGGTTGCGGGTGCCTTGACTCTTCAGCCACGTGGTCCAGGAGGCGTCGACGACGACTAGGAGCTGGATTCAGTGTGTCCCTTGATGTCTGCAGCTGACTGCGGTGTCGGCAACTCGATCGGAGCCAACAAGCCTTGGCAGCCGCAAGTCTTGGGGAGATGAAGAAAAGTCGATGGCGCAGACCAGCAAGGTCTGTGGAACTCACCCAGCAAAGGTAAGTCAGGGCAGGCCTGGAGCAACCAGGGGAGCCCTTTGGTTTCTTTAAGAAGTCTTCTGGGGACCCACAAGCCAGCGGGCAAGGGATCGCGAAGACACCTCGGGCAGAATCACTCAACAGGGGCCCACGGTCACCCGGGACGGTGTAGGCCTCTGATCTTCGGAGGGATTCCTGCTGGAGGTCAGGAACACACGTGGTCCAAAGCACAAGTTCGTAGAACGTTGTGAAGGGGTGGCACTCGACAATAGTGCACGGTACCCAGGGGTCGCGGTTCCTCGTCACTCGTGGGGTCCACTTGCCTCAGCTTCGCTAGGGACTCACGATGGCCTTGGAGAAGTCAGGAAATCCACTTCTTGGGCTGCAGAGCCTTCGGACTCCGGCGGGAGCGGCGTAGTTTGCGACCGTCGTTGTCGTTTTTGGTGCCTGCCAAGCAGGGGAGTCACTCCTTGACTCCAAGGGAGATTCTTCTGTCTTCCAAAGGTAGTGGAACGTCGAAGGACCAGGATTCTTCTGTAGAGCATCGCCCAGGGGTTATCTGCTTTGCAATGGCAAGGTTCCCCCTCTTATACTAAAAAGAGGGGATGGACTAGCTCTATGACCCCATGTAGGAGAGTAGGATCTGCCTCTTATGTTGCCCCCACTTTTTTTCTGATGTTAGCACTGGTTTCTGGCTATAGTCTGGCTGGGTCCCTGCCAATCAGGGCCCCAGCCTCTCTGTTCTCTCTAAACGACATGGAGTGCACTCTAGGTGCACTAGTGATTGGATACTGTGGTGCCTTATGAGTCCCTAGTATATGGTACCTTAGGTGCCAAGGGCATAGGTACTTCACAGGCCTACCAGGGGCTGCAGCATGTGTTATGCCACCCCTGGGAAGCAGTCTAAATCTGACACCACAGGCCTGCTACTGCAGCCTGGGTGAGGTGGTGCTAGCACCCCTCACTGAGATATAGGTTACCTATATCTCTCCTGCACACACATATAAACCTATCAGTCACCCCTAAGGCAGGCCCTATCAATCCTGAGGGCAGGGCGCTTGGCTTCTATGTGAGGGGGTGCCTCTGCCTGAGCAGGGCCCCTCTGCAGCTCTCAGAGTCTATTCTCTGGTGCTGTTTGTGGATGCGGTTAAACCATATACTATTAAGTGCATTATATCCTCGCGGTAAATGCTAACTTTGGAATGGCTGCATCAAAACATGTCGTGTTTGGTGTCAAACATCTTGGAATACTACCCCCGCCAATCTTGGCGGCGGGAGTAGCATTCCACCCTTCTAGAGGGATAAGACATGTACCTGCTGTGGAAACGCGGTAGAATCCTAAAGAGCCCTGGCATCACAAAATGGATGCCACCAGTCACAGACACTGGGCTGCCCTCCTGCTGATGACCGAAACTCACAGTGGAGGAAGCCCAACAATAGGCATCCTGTCACAGGGAGGTGTAACCACCTTCCAGACAGGGTTTAGTGTATTGGGGCTGGGTGGGTGCACTCTTAGGATGCTTTGAAGTCCTGCACTGGGGGAGCAGAAGGCTCCTCTGTGCATATGCCAGTTCAAACCAGCTCAGGGGCTACCTGCCCCTGCTCTGGCGCGAAACTGGACAAAGGGAAGTGGGTGTAGCCACCCCTCCCTTGACCCTCCCATAGGTGGGGTCATAGAGCTAGTCCATCCCCTCTTTTTAGTATAAGAGGGGGAACCTTGCCATTGCAAAGCAGATAACCCCTGGACGACGCTCTACAGAAGAATCCTGGCCCTTCGACGTTCCACTACCTTTGGAAGACAGAAGAATCTCCCTTGGAGTCAAGGAGTGACTCCCCTGCTTGGCAGGCACCAAAAACGACAACGACGGTCGCAAACTACGCCGCTCCCGCCGGAGTCCGAAGTCCCTACAGCCCAAGAAGTGGATTTCCTGACCTCTCCCAGGCCATCGTGAGTCCCCAGCGAAGCTGAGGCAAGTGGACCCCACGAGTAATGAGGAACCGCGACCCCTGGGTACCGTGCACTATTGTCGAGTGCAACCCCTTCACAACGTTCTACGAACTTGTGCTTTGGACCACGTGTGGTCCCGACCTCCAGCAGGAATCCCTCCGAAGATCAGAGGCCTACACCGTCCCGAGTGACCGTGGGCCCCTGTTGAGTGATTCCGCCCGAGGTGTCTTTGCGATCCCTTGCCCACCGGCTTGTGGGTCCCCAGAAGACTTCTTAAAGAAACCAAAGGGCTTCCCTGGTTGCTCCAGGCCTGCCCTGACTTACCCTTGCTGGGTGAGTTCCACAGACCTTGCTGGTCTGCGCCATCGACTTTTCTCCATCTCCCCGAGACTTGCGGCTGCCAAGGCTTGTTGGCTCCGATCGAGTTGCCGACACCGCAGTCAGCTGCAGACGTCGAGGGACACACCGAATCCAGCTCCTGAACGTCGTCGACGCCTCCTGGACCACGTGGCTGAAGAGTCAAGGCACCCGCAACCGACCTGAATCACTCGACGACGGTGGGCATCCATCTTCCTTGCCCCGAGTCACTGCCAAGTGACTTTGAACACTGTCCCCTCTGCTTTCAGGTCATCCTTCTTCAGAATCCAGGCTTGGATTCCACCGGACACTTCTTCAGCTCCCGCAAGCAGCAAGTCTTCTTTGTTCGCCATTGAAAACGACGCCGCGACCCGACACCAAAGGACACCTGTGCACCCGGCTTCCCTGGGTGAGGTAACTCCAGCACTACGGTGCTCCTGTGGGTGTGGGCCCTAGAACTACTTACCCTGTAAGTGACTTGCTTGTAGGTTCTCCCGAAGTATCCTAAAACTCTTTATTTCCAACCGCGACTTGCCCCATTGAAGCTAACGGCGATTCGCGCCTGTGTATCCACACTGCACGCGTCCCCCGTGGGTCCTTTACTTACCTGCCTTGGGTGGTTTCGTGAGGCCCCAGCACTTCTGAAGGCCCTAGGCCTTGTCTCCCTGCAAGTCATTGTTTCTAAGTCTCTTACTTAGTATATGGTCTGGTACGCCCCTAGGGCCCCAGCCATATTTTGTGCTTAACTTATTGTGAAACGTTGATTTGTGCATATGTTTGTCTTCTAATCTCATAAAGAGATTAGTAGAGAGTTATTTAGAAATAAATACATATATATTTGATATATATACCTGTGTGGTGTCTTTTCATTTGGTGATTCAAGAGATTATATGGTAAAACAAGCTGCTTTACATTCCTCCGAGACTTAGCCTGAAGGCTGCTCTCCACAGCTACCACTAGGATAGCTTTCTTTAAAAGGTTGTCTTAAACCTATCTACCATAAGAGTCGATTTGCCCTGGTGCAAGGTGTCCACTTTAATTAGTGAACAGCATATACCAGGCCAACGTCTCACATTGGTGGGCAGCGTGTGGGATTCCAGCTTGCCATTGTTTTACCAGAAAATCTCTATTTGAATTACTAACTGAAAACCATTATAGGTACTCGAGGTACATATAAAGTCAAGCTTAGTATCAATAAGTTCTACTGAACTTAGAGCTGTGTGCCAAGGGATAGCACACCCTTTCCACAGCTCAAGCTAGGATCAGTAGGCCACAAACTAGTGTAGGTAGTACAACACTGCACAACACTAGAATGTCCTTAAAGGGTGGACCCAGTGGATCCACTCAGCCTCAGTATAAGGACATGGCTTTCTCTGACTTGAGAGCCATGTGTGTTGACAGACACCTGAGACTAGGACAGAGTCCCTCAACACTCCACCTGATAGATCTGCTCACAGCAGATGACCTTAGATTGGCTCTAGGAGCTAAAGGGTTTGAATCAGTGGGTGGGTCAGTCATAGTATCTGGGTCAGATGATGAAAATCAGAATGACCAAGACTCTGTGATTGAAGGGCCAGGCTCCAAGGAGCCTGAAAAGGACAGAGGAATTCTCCCTAAGAGAACTGACAGAGAGGAGGAGAGGAACAGATCCCCTTCCAGGGAATCTGACCATTCTTATCACTCTGGCAGAGAATTTGTCCAGCAGAGGAGCTCATACTTTTCCTTAAGAGAGACCTCCTCTGAGAGAAGGTGCAAACTGCTCCAGTATGAGGAAGCCAGAGTGGCCCTCAGAACCAAGCAGTTGGCACTGGATAGGGAAGCCCTGGAGATCCAGAGAGCTTCTAGAAAAGAGGGGTTAGAACCCCCTGGTGGCAGCAACAGTGTCCCTAGAGGCAGAGAATATATTCCTGACCATAGGAATCTGAGCAAGGTTGTTCCTCCCTACCAGAGTGGGGATGATATCCACAAGTGGATAACTGCTATGGAGAGGGCCTGTAGAGTACAGCAGGTCCCCCAAAAGCAGTGGGCAGCAATCTTGTGGCTCTCCTTTTCAGATAAAGGAAGAGACAAGCTCCTCACTGTTAGAGAGGAGGATGCTGATGATTATGAGGTCCTGAAGAGTGCACTGATAGATGGGTTTGGCTTAACCACTGAGCAGTACAGGTTGAAGTTCAGAGATACCCAGAAGGCACAGACTCAGGACTGGACTGACTTTGTTGATTGTGCAACCAAGGCTCTAGAGGGTTGGCTGGTTGGCAGTAGGGTTACCGATTTCAAGGGATTGTATAATCTGATGATGAGAGAACAGATCCTAAATAATTGCCAGAACCAGTTGTTGCATCAGTACCTGGTAGACTCTGATCTGACCTCTCCCCAAGAATTGGGAAAGAAGGCAGACAAATGGGTCAGAACCAGGGTGAGGCAGAAAACCCAGAACCAAGGGGGTGACACTAAGAAGCAAGATCCTAAAGGCTCTGAGAAAGGTGGGGATAAGTCAAAAGACCAGAAGTCTTCACAAGGGCCCCAAAAATCTGCATCTGGTGGGGAGTCACAGTCCAACAAGGGAAAAGGCCAAAAGAAGCCCTGGTGCAAATTCTGTAAACAGAAAGGGCACTGGACTTCTGATTGTACCAAGTCCAAAGACCAAACCACCACCACTCCTGCCCCTAAGGCAACTGTGCCCCCTAGCTCAGCTACTGGTGGAGGTGGTACGCAGAATAAGGGTGTAGTAGGGTTGACCCTGGGTTCTGGAGTGGATTCTGACCTAGTCAGAGTGACCACTCAGGCAATGCTGATTTGTGAGGGAAACATTGATATGTCCTTCCTAGTAAGCCCCAGTAATCTGGGCAAGTACAAACAGCAGCCTTTGATAAATGGCAAACAGGCTTTGGCATTTAGGGACACAGGTGCTAGTGTCACCATGGTGGCAGAGGACCTAGTGGACCCTGGACAGATCATCCTGGGTGAAATGTACCAGGTGACCAATGCAAGCAATGTCCAGACCAACCATAGTCTGGCAGTTGTGAATTTCTCCTGGGGAGGGGTAACTGGCCTCAAGAAGGTTGTAGTCAGTGCAGACCTCTCTGTAGAATGTCTATTGGGCAATGATCTAGAGACTTCAGCCTGGTCTGAAGTAGAGTTATGGACTCATGCTGAGATGTTGGGCATCCCTGCAGAGGTATTTGCTGTGACCAGGTCACAAGCAAGAATGCATGACACTGAACCAGCTCTGGATCCTGGAACAATGGACCAGATGCTTCCCAAGAGGAGGAGCAGTAGGGTTAAGGCAGTGCCTTCCCTCTGTCTCAGATCAAGGATTCACTTCCAGAGGGAGGTGAAGCAGAACCTGAAGAAGGAACTGCCCCAGAGGGACTTGAACCTGACCAGGTTGAGTTCTTGGGGGCAGGGGCCCTTCCAGGGAAGATCTGAGCAAGGAGCAACAGTGCTGCCCCTCTCTTGAACCCCTCAGACAGCAGGCTGCTGCTGAGGCTGCTGGGAGTGCTAGTGGGTCCCATAAAGTTTATTGGGATGAGGGACTCCTATATTCTGAGGGTAGAGACCCAGCCCCTGGAGCCACCAGGAGGTTGGTAATACCTCAGAAGTTTAGGGGGTTCCTCTTGACCTTAGCACATGATATCCCTTTGGCAGGACACTTGGGCCAAAACAAGACCTGGGACAGGCTTGTTCCACATTTTCATTGGCCACATATGTCAGAGGACACAAAGGAGTTTTGTCGCTCCTGTGTCACTTGCCAAGCCAGTGGTAAGGCAGGTGGCACAACAAAGGCCCCCTGATACCACTACCTGTGGTGGGGGTACCCTTTGAAAGGGTAGGGATTGACATTGTTGGTCCCCTTGACCCTCAGACTGCATCTGGGCACAGATTTATCCTGGTGGTAGTGGATCATGCCACCAGGTACCCAGAGGCAATTCCTCTGAGGACCACCACAGCACCTGTGGTGGCAAGAGCCCTCATTGGAGTTTTCTCCAGAGTGGGTTTTCCAAAGGAGGTCATTTCTGACAGAGGTACCAACTTCATGTCAGGATATCTGAAAGCAATGTGGAAGGAGTGTGGTGTAACTTATAAGTTCACCACCCCTATCACCCACAATGCAATGGTTTAGTTGAACGCTTCAACAAGACCTTGAAAGGAATGATTAAGGGACTCCCAGAGAAGCTTAGGCGGAAATGGGACCTTCTTCTTCCTTGCCTTTTGTTTGCATACAGAGAGGTTCCACAGAAGGGGGTTGGCTACAGCCCATTTGAGCTTCTGTTTGGGCATCCTGTGAGAGGTCCACTATGTTTGGTAAAAGAGGGCTGGGAGTTACCTCTCAAGCCCCCCAAACAAGATGTGATGGACTATGTACTTGGTCTCCGCTCCCTGATGGCAGAGTACATGAAAAAGGCAACCAAAAACCTGGAGGCCAGCCAAGAATTGCAAAAAGCTTGGCATGACCAAAGGCTGTGCTGACTGTATACCAGCCAGGACAGAAAGTGTGGGTGTTGGAGCCTGTGGCCCCAGCAGCCCTCCAGGACAAATGGAGTGGCCCCCATACAATAGTTGAACAGAAGGGAGAAGTCACATATCTGGTGAATCTTGGAACTCCCAGGAGCCCCCTAAGGGTGCTGCATGTCAACAGATTAAAGCCATATGTTGACAGGGCTGACATGGGCTTGCTCATGGCAACTGATGAGGACCAGGAGGAGGAGAGTGACCCTCTCCCTGACCTGCTCTCTCAGAACCCTGATGATGGGTCAGTAGATGGTGTTGCTTTGGCAAGCAGCCTCACTGACCATCAGCAAACTGAGTGCAGACAAGTTCTGCAACAGTTTAGACATATGTTTAGCCTGACCCCTAGTCAGACTACCTGGTGCACCCATGAGGTGGACACTGGGGACAGTCTGCCTGTCAAGAATAAAATCTACAGGCAACCTGACCATGTCCGGGACTGTATCAGGACTGAAGTCCAGAAAATGTTGGAGTTAGGCGTGATTGAGCCTTCAGATAGCCCTTGGGCTAGCCCAGTAGTCCTGGTACCCAAGCCTCATACCCAGGGTGGTAAGAAAGAAATGAGGTTTTGTGTAGACTACAGAGGCCTCAATGCAGTCACTAGGACTGATGCCTATCCCATACCAAGGGCAGATGAGCTGATTGATACTTTGGCCTCAGCCAAATATCTAAGCACATTTGACCTAACAGCTGGCTAATGGCAAATCAGATTAGCTGATGATGCAAAAGCCAAAACAGCATTTTCGACCCCTGGTGGGCACTACCACTTTGTGGTGATGCCCTTTGGATTGAAAAATGCACCTGCCACTTTTCAGAGGTTGGTGAATAAAGTTCTGGCAGGGATGGAAACTTATTGCTCAGCTTATCTAGATGATATTGCTGTCTTTAGTTCCTCCTGGCAGGATCACCTGGTCCACCTCAGAAATGTTTTGGAGGCCCTGCAGAAAGCAGGCCTCACTATCAAGGCCACCAAGTGCCAGATAGGGCAGAGTCAGGTTGTGTACCTGGGCCACCTTGTAGGTGGAGGCCAGGTTCAGCCTTTGCAGAGCAAAATCCAAACCATACTGGAATGGGTTGCTCCAACCACCCAGACACAGGTGAGAGCCTTCTTAGGCCTGACTGGGTACTATAGGAGGTTTGTCAAGGGATATGGATCTATAGTGACCCCCTTGAATGATCTTACCTCTAAGAAAATGCCAAAAAAGGTTCAGTGGACAGCTAGCTGTCAAAAGGCATTTGAAGACCTAAAGCAGGCCATGTGCACTGCCCCCATCTTACAGAGTCCAGACTACACCAAAAAGTTCATTGTCCAAACAGATGCTTCTGAGCTGGGTGTGGGAGCTGTACTGTCTCAACTGAATGATGAAGGTCAAGACCAGCCAGTAGCTTTTATTAGCAGAAGGCTGACCCCTAGAGAGAAACGTTGGTCAGCTATAGAGAGGGAGGCCTTTGCTGTGGTATGGGCCCTGAAGAAGCTGAGGCCATACTTGTTTGGTACTCACTTCATAGTTCAGACTGACCACAAGCCCCTCCTATGGCTAAAGCAGATGAAAGGTGAAAACCCAAAACTTTTGAGGTGGTCCATTTCCCTACAGGGGATGGACTATACAGTGGAACATAGGCCTGGGACCCAACATGCCAATGCAGATGGACTCTCAAGGTATTTCCACTTTGAACACGAAGACTCAACTGGTCAAGGTTAGTTTAGTGTCCCTACGTTTGGGGGGGTTGTGTAGGAGAGTAGGATCTGCCTCTTATGTTGCCCCCACTTTTTTTCTGATGTTAGCACTGGTTTCTGGCTATAGTCTGGCTGGGTCCCTGCCAATCAGGGCCCCAGCCTCTCTGTTCTCTCTAAACGACATGGAGTGCACTCTAGGTGCACTAGTGATTGGATACTGTGGTGCCTTATGAGTCCCTAGTATATGGTACCTTAGGTGCCAAGGGCATAGGTACTTCACAGGCCTACCAGGGGCTGCAGCATGTGTTATGCCACCCCTGGGAAGCAGTCTAAATCTGACACCACAGGCCTGCTACTGCAGCCTGGGTGAGGTGGTGCTAGCACCCCTCACTGAGATATAGGTTACCTATATCTCTCCTGCACACACATATAAACCTATCAGTCACCCCTAAGGCAGGCCCTATCAATCCTGAGGGCAGGGCGCTTGGCTTCTATGTGAGGGGGTGCCTCTGCCTGAGCAGGGCCCCTCTGCAGCTCTCAGAGTCTATTCTCTGGTGCTGTTTGTGGATGCGGTTAAACCATATACTATTAAGTGCATTATATCCTCGCGGTAAATGCTAACTTTGGAATGGCTGCATCAAAACATGTCGTGTTTGGTGTCAAACATCTTGGAATACTACCCCCCGCCAATCTTGGCGGCGGGGGTAGCATTCCACCCTTCTAGAGGGATAAGACATGTACCTGCTGTGGAAACGCGGTAGAATCCTAAAGAGCCCTGGCATCACAAAATGGATGCCACCAGTCACAGACACTGGGCTGCCCTCCTGCTGATGACCGAAACTCACAGTGGAGGAAGCCCAACAATAGGCATCCTGTCACAGGGAGGTGTAACCACCTTCCAGACAGGGTTTAGTGTATTGGGGCTGGGTGGGTGCACTCTTAGGGTGCTTTGAAGTCCTGCACTGGGGGAGCAGAAGACTCCTCTGTGCATATGCCAGTTCAAACCAGCTAAGGGGCTACCTGCCCCTGCTCTGGCGCGAAACTGGACAAAGGGAAGTGGGTGTAGCCACCCCCTCCCTTGACCCTCCCATAGGTGGGGTCATAGAGCTAGTCCATCCCCTCTTTTTAGTATAAGAGGGGGAACCTTGCCATTGCAAAGCAGATAACCCCTGGACGACGCTCTACAGAAGAATCCTGGCCCTTCGACGTTCCACTACCTTTGGAAGACAGAAGAATCTCCCTTGGAGTCAAGGAGTGACTCCCCTGCTTGGCAGGCACCAAAAACGACAACGACGGTCGCAAACTACGCCGCTCCCGCCGGAGTCCGAAGTCCCTGCAGCCCAAGAAGTGGATTTCCTGACCTCTCCCAGGCCATCGTGAGTCCCCAGCGAAGCTGAGGCAAGTGGACCCCACGAGTAACGAGGAACTGCGACCCCTGGGTACCGTGCACTATTGTCGAGTGCAACCCCTTCACAACGTTCTACGAACTTGTGCTTTGGACCACGTGTGGTCCCGACCTCCAGCAGGAATCCCTCCGAAGATCACAGGCCTACACCGTCCCGAGTGACCGTGGGCCCCTGTTGAGTGATTCCGCCCGAGGTGTCTTCGCGATCCCTTGCCCACCGGCTTGTGGGTCCCCAGAAGACTTCTTAAAGAAACCAAAGGGCTTTCCTGGTTGCTCCAGGCCTGCCCTGACTTACCCTCGCTGGGTGAGTTCCACAGACCTTGCTGGTCTGCGCCATCGACTTTTCTCCATCTCCCCGAGACTTACGGCTGCCAAGGCTTGTTGGCTTCGATCGAGTTGCCGACACCGCAGTCAGCTGCAGACGTCGAGGGACACACCGAATCCAGCTCCTGGTCATCGTCGACGCCTCCTGGACCACGTGGCTGAAGAGTCAAGGCACCCACAACCGACCTGAATCAACTCGACGACGGTGGGCATCCATCTTCCTTGCCCCGAGTCACTGCCAAGTGACTTTGAACACTGTCCCCTCTGCTTTCAGGTCATCCTTCTTCAGAATCCAGGCTTGGATTCCACCGGACACTTCTTCAGCTCCCGCAAGCAGCAAGTCTTCTTTGTTCGCCATTGAAAACGACGCCGCGACCCGACACCAAAGGACACCTGTGCACCCGGCTTCCCTGGGTGAGGTAACTCCAGCACTACGGTGCTCCTGTGGGTGTGGGCCCTAGAACTACTTACCCTGTAAGTGACTTGCTTGTAGGTTCTCCCGAAGTATCCTAAAACTCTTTATTTCCAACCGCGACTTGCCCCATTGAAGCTAACGGCGATTCGCGCCTGTGTATCCACACTGCACGCGTCCCCCGTGGGTCCTTTACTTACCTGCCTTGGGTGGTTTCGTGAGGCCCCAGCACTTCTGAAGGCCCTAGGCCTTGTCTCCCTGCAAGTCGTTGTTTCTAAGTCTCTTACTTAGTATATGGTCTGGTACGCCCCTAGGGCCCCAGCCATATTTTGTGCTTAACTTATTGTGAAACGTTGATTTGTGCATATGTTTGTCTTCTAATCTCATAAAGAGATTAGTAGAGAGTTATTTAGAAATAAATACATATATATTTGATATATATACCTGTGTGGTGTCTTTTCATTTGGTGATTCAAGAGATTATATGGTAAAACAAGCTGCTTTACATTCCTCCGAGACTTAGCCTGAAGGCTGCTCTCCACAGCTACCACTAGGATAGCTTTCTTTAAAAGGTTGTCTTAAACCTATCTACCATAAGAGTCGATTTGCCCTGGTGCAAGGTGTCCACTTTAATTAGTGAACAGCATATACCAGGCCAACTTCTCACACCCCACCTATGGGAGGGTCAAGGGAGGGGGTGGCTACACCCACTTCCCTTTGTCCAGTTTCGCGCCAGAGCAGGGGCAGGTAGCCCCTGAGCTGGTTTGAACTGGCATATTCACAGAGGAGCCTTCTGCTCCCCCAGTGCAGGACTTCAAAGCACTCTAAGAGTGCACCCACCCAGCCCCAATACACTAAACCCTGTCTGGAAGGTGGTTACACCTCCCTGTGACAGGATGCCTATTGTTGGGCTTCCTCCACTGTGAGTTTCGGTCATCAGCAGGAGGGCAGCCCAGTGTCTGTGACTGGTGGCATCCATTTTGTGATGCCAGGGCTCTTTAGGATTCTACCGCGTTTCCACAGCAGGTACATGTCTTATCCCTCTAGAAGGGTGGAATGCTACCCCCGCCGCCAAGATTGGCGGGGGGTAGTATTCCAAGATGTTTGACACCAAACACGACATGTTTTGATGCAGCCATTCCAAAGTTAGCATTTACCGCGAGGATATAATGCACTTAAGAGTATATGGTTTAACCGCATCCACAAACAGCACCAGAGAATGGACTCTGAGAACTGCAGAGGGGCCCTGCTCATGCAGAGGCACCCCCTCACATAGAAGCCAAGCACCCTGCCCTCAGGATTGATAGGGCCTGCCTTAGGGGTGACTGATAGGTTTATATGTGTGTGCAGGAGAGATATAGGAAACCTATATCTCAGTGAGGGGTGCTAGCACCACCTCACCCAGGCTGCAGTAGCAGGCCTGTGGTGTCAGATTTAGACTGCTTCCCAGGGGTGGCATAACATCTGCTGCAGCCCCTGGGAGGCCTGTGAAGTACCTATGCCCTTGGTACCTAAGGTACCATATACTAGGGACTCATAAGGCACCACAGTATCCAATCACTAGTGCACCTAGAGTGCACTCCATGTCGTTTAGAGAGAGCAGATAGACTGGGGCCCTGAATAGCAGGGTCCCAGTCCAACTAAGTCATAAACCAGCAAAACACCAGGAAAAAAGTGGGGGCAACCATATAGTCAGATTCCACCTTCCTACATAACCCCCGCCCAAACGAAAGGAGATAAGGCTAACCTTGACCAGTTGAGCCTTTATTGATTAAGTGGCCATATAAGGAAGCACCTGCACTAGCATGGTTGCCCCCTGTCTTATGGTCCCCTAAGCAATCCCTCACCCTAAGGGTATGAGAGGGTCTCCACCATGGGGAATCACTACCTCTGGTGTGCTTTGGTAAAGTACAAGGCTGGTGGGGTGTCTGAGTAGGGAAGTGAGGCCCTAGGAAGGTTGGCCTCAGCTTCCTCAGATCACTGGTCACCATGTATGCCTGTCTTTCCATGACTGAGTTGCACTTTGCTCTAAGGGTCAACCTTTGACTGCCTACAGCTGGGGGTTGGGTCCCTTTGGATGGAACACTGGAGGGACATGGCATGTTTGGAACCTTTTGGTTCCAGGTTTGCCCTTGCCTAACAGAGTCCTTCTGGGGGAGGTCCCTACATAAAGGTATGGGGGATCCCTCAGTGGGTTGAGGAATTTTCACCTGGCTAGGGCTACTAGACTGGGTGCCCCTAATCTGCTGATGGGGGGTTCCTCTGGACAGGGGGCCCTGGGGGTCCACTGACCCCCTGACCTCTGCAGCCCTGGGCTGACTGAGGCAGGGTAGAGAGGGGCAGTTTACCTGCTCCAGACTGGGTACCACCTTGGAAGGGTCCTCTGCCATCAGGGGTGGGGCCAGGCCAGGCCTGACTACCTCTGTGGCAGTTCCTTCACTAGGGGTAGGGTCAGTTCCCTGAGGAGGCTGACCCTTACCTACTGTCTGGAGGGAAGAAGACTTTTCTTCAACCCTTGTGCTCTCTTCTGGGGAGAGTGGGCCATTCTTCCAGGCTCCATCTCTCCAAAATCTTGGGCTGGGGCTGTGGCCATCACAGCCCCACTAACCTTTACAGGGACACCCAACATCCTCAGATGGGTTTGGTGTTCAATTTCAGCCCAGGCTGAAATTTCCAGATCATTGCCCATCAGGCAATCTACAGGTAAGGTTGGGGACACTGCCACTCTTTTTGGGCCTGTGACCCCCTCCCAGCTGAGATTGACTATGGCCATGGGGTGCTCTGTTCTGACACCATCAATGTTGGTCACCTGGTATTTAAACTCAGGTAAAAGCTGGTGAGGGGGACTAGTTTCCCTGCCACCATGGTGACACTAGCCCCTGTGTCCCTAAATGCCACAGCTTTCTGACCATTAATTATTGGCTCCAGTCTGTACCTGCCCAATGCTGTGGGACCCACGGTAAAGGTGGCAAATCCTATACCACCATCAGAATCTGAGGAGTCTGTTGAGGGGGTCCTGTCTGAACTAGGGCCCACCTCTGTTCCTCTTGCAAAAGCACCTAACTTTTTGGGTGCACTACTCCCAACTGGAGGATTACTACTGGTAGTACCAGGAGGGGTGGTAGTAGTTGTTGGAGGAACATTTTCTTTATTGCCAATCCTGGGACAACTGGGATCAGATTTCCAGTGCCCAGGCTTTTTACAGACATGGCAATAGGGTTTCTTTTCAGGAGAGGAAGGAGTTTGGGACCCACCCCCAGAAGAGGACTTTTGGGGCCCTGTAGTGGACTTATCCTTAGATTTATCCCCACCTTTCTCTTGGGACTTGGTAGAATCTTTCTTGTGGTCACCACCCTGATTCTTAGGCCTTACTCTGGTTCTGACCCATTTGTCTGCCTTCTTTCCCAATTCTTGGGGAGAGGTCAGATCAGAGTCCACCAGGTACTGGTGTAAAAGCTGGTTTTGACAATTATTAAGGATCTGTTCTCTCATCATTAGATTATAAAATCCTTTGAAATCAGTAACCCTACTGCCAACCAGCCAACCCTCCAGAGCCTTGGATGCACAATCTACAAAGTCTGTCCAGTCCTGAGTCTGTGCCTTCTGGGTATCTCTGAACTTCAACCTGTACTGCTCAGTGGTTAAGCCAAACCCATCTATCAGTGCACTCTTCAGGACCTCATAATCATCAGCATCCTCCTCTCTAACAGTGAGGAGCTTGTCTCTTCCTTTATCTGAAAAGGAGAGCCACAAGATTGCTGCCCACTGCTTTTGGGGGACCTGCTGTACTCTACAGGCCCTCTCCATAGCAGTTATCCACTTGTGGATATCATCCCCACTCTGGTAGGGAGGAACAACCTTGCTCAGGTTCCTATGGTCAGGAATATATTCTCTGCCTCTAGGGACACTGTTGCTGCCACCAGGGGGTTCTAACCCCTCTTTTCTAGAAGCTCTCTGGATCTCCAGGGCTTCCCTATCCAGTGCCAACTGCTTGGTTCTGAGGGCCACTCTGGCTTCCTCATACTGGAGCAGTTTGCACCTTCTCTCAGAGGAGGTCTCTCTTAAGGAAAAGTATGAGCTCCTCTGCTGGACAAATTCTCTGCCAGAGTGATAAGAGTGGTCAGATTCCCTGGAAGGGGATCTGTGCCTCTCCTCCTCTCTGTCAGTTCTCTTAGGGAGAATTCCTCTGTCCTTTTCAGGCCCCTTGGAGCCTGGCCCTTCAATCACAGAGTCTTGGTCATTCTGATTTTCATCATCTGACCCAGATACTATGACTGACCCACCCACTGATTCAAACCCTTTAGCTCCTAGAGCCAATCTAAGGTCATCTGCTGTCAGCAGATCTATCAGGTGGAGTGTTGAGGGACTCTGTCCTAGTCTCAGGTGTCTGTCAACACACATGGCTCTCAAGTCAGAGAAAGCCATGTCCTTGTACTGAGGCTGAGTGGATCCACTGGGTCCACCCTTTAAGGACATTCTAGTGTTGTGCAGTGTTGTACTACCTACACTAGTTTGTGGCCTACTGATCCTAGCTTGAGTAGAACTTATTGATACTAAGCTTGACTTTATATGTACCTTGAGTACCTATAATGGTTTTCAGTTAGTAATTCAAATAGAGATTTTCTGGTAAAACAATGGCAAGCTGGAATCCCACACGCTGCCCACCAATGTGAGAAGTTGGCCTGGTATATGCTGTTCACTAATTAAAGTGGGCACCTTGCACCAGGGCAAATCGACTCTTATGGTAGATAGGTTTAAGACAACCTTTTAAAGAAAGCTATCCTAGTGTTAGCTGTGGAGAGCAGCCTTCAGGCTAAGTCTCGGAGGAATGTAAAGCAGCTTGTTTTACCATATAATCTCTTGAATCACCAAATGAAAAGACACCACACAGGTATATATATCAAATATATATGTATTTATTTCTAAATAACTCTCTACTAATCTCTTTATGAGATTAGAAGACAAACATATGCACAAATCAACGTTTCACAATCTATTGCCTGTTTCTGCATCCCTCTTGCCTCTTTCTGCACTTCACTTGCCTCTTTCTGCACCCCTATTGCCTCTTTCTGCACCTCTGTTGGTTCTTTCTGCACTGCTCTTGCTTCTTTCTGCACCTCTCTTGCAAATTTCTGCATCTCTGTTCCCTCTTTCTGTACCTCTCTTGCCTGTTTCTATACCCCTCTTCCCTCTTCTGCACTTCTCCTGCCTCTTTCTGCACCCCTGTTTCCTCTTTCTGCACATCTATTGCCTGTTTCTGCATCCCTCTTGCCTCTTTCTGCAGTTCTCTTGCCTCCTTCTGCACCTCTGTTGCTTCTTTCTGCACTTCACTTGCCTCTTTCTGCACCCCTATTGCCTCTTTTTGCACCTCTGTTGGTTCTTTCTGCACCCCTCTTCCATCTTTCTGCACCTCTCTTGCTCTGTCTGCACCCATCTTTCCTCTTTCTGCACCTCTGTTGGTTCTTTCTGCCCTTCTCTTACCTCTTTCTGCAACCCTCTTGCCTCTTTCTGCACATCTGTTGGTTCTTTCTGCACTGCTCTTGCTTCTTTCTGTACCTCTCTTGCAAATGTGTGCACCCCTCTTGCCTCTTTCTGCAACTCTCTTGCCTCTTTCATCACTTCTCTTGCTTCTTTCTGCACCTTTGTTGCATCTTTCAGCACTTCGTTTGCCTCTTTCTACATTTCTCTTGCCTGTTTCTGCACCTCTCTTGCCTCTTCCTGCACCTCTCTTGCTTCTTTCTTTACCCCTTGTGAGAAGTTGGCCTGGTATATGCTGTTCACTAATTAAAGTGGACACCTTGCACCAGGGCAAATCGACTCTTATGGTAGATAGGTTTAAGACAACCTTTTAAAGAAAGCTATCCTAGTGGTAGCTGTGGAGAGCAGCCTTCAGGCTAAGTCTCGGAGGAATGTAAAGCAGCTTGTTTTACCATATAATCTCTTGAATCACCAAATGAAAAGACACCACACAGGTATATATATCAAATATATATGTATTTATTTCTAAATAACTCTCTACTAATCTCTTTATGAGATTAGAAGACAAACATATGCACAAATCAACGTTTCACAATAAGTTAAGCACAAAATATGGCTGGGGCCCTAGGGGCGTACCAGACCATATACTAAGTAAGAGACTTAGGGACAACGACTTGCAGGGAGACAAGGCCTAGGGCCTTCAGAAGTGCTGGGGCCTCACAAAACCACCCAAGGCAGGTAAGTAAAGGACCCACGGGGGACGCGTGCAGTGTGGATACACAGGCGCGGATCGCCGTTAACTTCAATGGGGCAAGTCGCGGTTGGAAAGAAAGAGTTTTAGGATACTTCGGGAGAACCTACAAGCAAGTCACTTACAGGGTAAGTAGTTCTAGGGCCCACACCCACAGGAGCACCATAGTGCTGGAGTTACCTCACCCAGGGAAGCCGGGTGCATAGGTGTCCTTTGGTGTCGGGTCGCGGCGTCGTTTTCAATGGCGAACAAAGAAGACTTGCTGCTTGCGGGAGCTGAAGAAGTGTCCGGTGGAATCCAAGCCTGGATTCTGAAGAAGGATGACCTGAAAGCAGAGGGGACAGTGTTCAAAGTCACTTGGCAGTGACCCGGGGCAAGGAAGATGGATGCCCACCGTCGTCGGTTGATTCAGGTCGGTTGTGGGTGCCTTGACTCTTCAGCCACGTGGTCCAGGAGGTGTCGACGATGACCAGGAGCTGGATTCGGTGGGTCCCTCGAAGTCTGCAGCTGACTGCAGTGTCGGCAACTCGATTGGAGCCAACAAGCCTTGGCAGCAGCAAGTCTTGGGGAGATGAAGAAAAGTCGATGGCGCAGACCAGCAAGGTCTGAGGGACTCACCCAGTGAGGGTAAGTCAGGGCAGGCCTGGAGCAACCAGGGGAGCCCTTTGGTTTCTTTAAGAAGTCTTCTGGAGACCCACAACCCGGCGGGCAAGGGATCGCAAAGACACCTTGGGCGGAATCACTCAACAGGGGCCCACGGTCACTCGAGACGGTGTAGGCCTCTGATCTTCAGAGAGATTCCTGCTGGAGGTCGGGCCCACACGTGGTCCAAAGCACAAGGTCATAGAACGTTGTGAAAGGGTTGCACTCGACAATAGTGCACGGTACCCAGGGGTCGCGGTTCCTCGTTACTCGTGGGGTCCACTTGCCTCAGCTTCGCTGGGGACTCACGATGGCCTGGGAGAGGTCAGGAAATCCACTTCTTGGGCTGCAGGGACTTCGGACTCCGGCGGGAGCGGCGTAGTTTGCGACCGTCGTTGTCGTTTTTGGTGCCTGCCAAGCAGGGGAGTCACTCCTTGACTCCAAGGGAGATTCTTCTGTCTTCCAAAGGTAGTGGAACGTCGAAGGACCAGGATTCTTCTGTAGAGCGTCGTCCAGGGGTTATCTGCTTTGCAATGGCAAGGTTCCCCTCTTATACTAAAAAGAGGGGATGGACTAGCTCTATGACCCCACCTATGGGAGGGTCAAGGGAGGGGTGGCTACACCCACTTCCCTTTGTCCAGTTTCGCGCCAGAGCAGGGGCAGGTAGCCCCTGAGCTGGTTTGAACTGGCATATGCACAGAGGAGCCTTCTGCTCCCCCAGTGCAGGACTTCAAAGCACTCTAAGAGTGCACCCACCCAGCCCCAATACACTAAACCCTGTCTGGAAGGTGGTTACACCTCCCTGTGACAGGATGCCTATTGTTGGGCTTCCTCCACTGTGAGTTTCGGTCATCAGTAGGAGGGCAGCCCAGTGTCTGTGACTGGTGGCATCCATTTTGTGATGCCAGGGCTCTTTAGGATTCTACCGCGTTTCCACAGCAGGTACATGTCTTATCCCTCTAGAAGGGTGGAATGCTACCCCCGCCGCCAAGATTGGCGGGGGGGTAGTATTCCAAGATGTTTGACACCAAACACGACATGTTTTGATGCAGCCATTCCAAAGTTAGCATTTACCGCGAGGATATAATGCACTTAAGAGTATATGGTTTAACCGCATCCACAAACAGCACCAGAGAATGGACTCTGAGAACTGCAGAGGGGCCCTGCTCATGCAGAGGCACCCCCTCACATAGAAGCCAAGCACCCTGCCCTCAGGATTGATAGGGCCTGCCTTAGGGGTGACTGATAGGTTTATATGTGTGTGCAGGAGAGATATAGGAAACCTATATCTCAGTGAGGAGTGCTAGCACCACCTCACCCAGGCTGCAGTAGCAGGCCTGTGGTGTCAGATTTAGACTGCTTCCCAGGGGTGGCATAACATCTGCTGCAGCCCCTGGGAGGCCTGTGAAGTACCTATGCCCTTGGTACCTAAGGTACCATATACTAGGGACTCATAAGGCACCACAGTATCCAATCACTAGTGCACCTAGAGTGCACTCCATGTCGTTTAGAGAGAGCAGATAGACTGGGGCCCTGAATAGCAGGGTCCCAGTCCAACTAAGTCATAAACCAGCAAAACACCAGGAAAAAAGTGGGGGCAACCATATAGTCAGATTCCACCTTCCTACACCCCTCTTGCCTCTTTCTGCAACTCTTGTGCCTCTTTCTGCAGTTCTCCTGCCTCCTTCTGCACATCTGTTGCTTCTTTCTGCACTTCTCTTGCCTCTTTCTGCACCCCTCTTGTCTGTTTCTGCACCTCACTTGTGTCTTTTTGCACCTCTCTTGCCTATTTCTGCACCTCTCTTGCAGTTTTCTGTACCTCACTTGCCTCTTTCAGCACTTCTCTTCCCTCTTTCTGGACTCCTCTTGCCTCTTTCTGCAACTCTCTTGCCTCTTTCAGAACTTCTCTTGCTTCTTTCTGCACCTTTGTTGCATCTTTCAGCACTTCGTTTGCCTCTTTCTACATTTCTATTGCCTGTTTCTGCACCTCTCTTGCCTCTTCCTGCACATCTCTTGCTTCTTTCTTTACCCCTCTTGCCTCTTTCTGCACCCCTCCTGCCTCTTTCTACACCCCTCTTCCCTCTTCTGCACTTCTCCTGCCTCTTTCTGCACCCCTGTTCCCTCTTTCTGCACATCTATTGCCTGTTTCTGCATCCCTCTTGCCTCTTTCTGCACTTCACTTGCCTCTTTCTGCACCCCTATTGCCTCTTTCTGCACCTCTGTTGGTTCTTTCTGCACTGCTCTTGCTTCTTTCTGCACCTCTCTTGCACATTTCTGCATCTCTGTTCCCTCTTTCTGTACCTCTCTTGCCTGTTTCTATACCCCTCTTCCCTCTTCTGCACTTCTCCTGCCTCTTTCTGCACCCCTGTTTCCTCTTTCTGCACATCTATTGCCTGTTTCTGCATCCCTCTTGCCTCTTTCTGCAGTTCTCTTGCCTCCTTCTGCACCTCTGTTGCTTCTTTCTGCACTTCACTTGCCTCTTTCTGCACCCCTATTGCCTCTTTTTGCACCTCTGTTGGTTCTTTCTGCACCCCTCTTCCATCTTTCTGCACCTCTCTTGCCTCTGTCTGCACCCATCTTTCCTCTTTCTGCACCTCTGTTGGTTCTTTCTGCCCTTCTCTTACCTCTTTCTGCAACCCTCTTGCCTCTTTCTGCACATCTGTTGGTTCTTTCTGCACTGCTCTTGCTTCTTTCTGTACCTCTCTTGCAAATGTGTGCACCCCTCTTGCCTCTTTCTGCAACTCTCTTGCCTCTTTCATCACTTCTCTTGCTTCTTTCTGCACCTTTGTTGCATCTTTCAGCACTTCGTTTGCCTCTTTCTACATTTCTCTTGCCTGTTTCTGCACCTCTCTTGCCTCTTCCTGCACCTCTCTTGCTTCTTTCTTTACCACTTGTGAGAAGTTGGCCTGGTATATGCTGTTCACTAATTAAAGTGGACACCTTGCACCAGGGCAAATCGACTCTTATGGTAGATAGGTTTAAGACAACCTTTTAAAGAAAGCTATCCTAGTGGTAGCTGTGGAGAGCAGCCTTCAGGCTAAGTCTCGGAGGAATGTAAAGCAGCTTGTTTTACCATATAATCTCTTGAATCACCAAATGAAAAGACACCACACAGGTATATATATCAAATATATATGTATTTATTTCTAAATAACTCTCTACTAATCTCTTTATGAGATTAGAAGACAAACATATGCACAAATCAACGTTTCACAATAAGTTAAGCACAAAATATGGCTGGGGCCCTAGGGGCGTACCAGACCATATACTAAGTAAGAGACTTAGGGACAACGACTTGCAGGGAGACAAGGCCTAGGGCCTTCAGAAGTGCTGGGGCCTCACAAAACCACCCAAGGCAGGTAAGTAAAGGACCCACGGGGACGCGTGCAGTGTGGATACACAGGCGCGGATCGCCGTTAACTTCAATGGGGCAAGTCGCGGTTGGAAAGAAAGAGTTTTAGGATACTTCGGGAGAACCTACAAGCAAGTCACTTACAGGGTAAGTAGTTCTAGGGCCCACACCCACAGGAGCACCATAGTGCTGGAGTTACCTCACCCAGGGAAGCCGGGTGCATAGGTGTCCTTTGGTGTCGGGTCGCGGCGTCGTTTTCAATGGCGAACAAAGAAGACTTGCTGCTTGCGGGAGCTGAAGAAGTGTCCGGTGGAATCCAAGCCTGGATTCTGAAGAAGGATGACCTGAAAGCAGAGGGGACAGTGTTCAAAGTCACTTGGCAGTGACCCGGGGCAAGGAAGATGGATGCCCACCGTCGTCGGTTGATTCAGGTCGGTTGTGGGTGCCTTGACTCTTCAGCCACGTGGTCCAGGAGGTGTCGACGATGACCAGGAGCTGGAATCGGTGGGTCCCTCGACGTCTGCAGCTGACTGCAGTGTCGGCAACTCGATTGGAGCCAACAAGCCTTGGCAGCAGCAAGTCTTGGGGAGATGAAGAAAAGTCGATGGCGCAGACCAGCAAGGTCTGAGGGACTCACCCAGTGAGGGTAAGTCAGGGCAGGCCTGGAGCAACCAGGGGAGCCCTTTGGTTTCTTTAAGAAGTCTTCTGGGGACCCACAACCCGGCGGGCAAGGGATCGCAAAGACACCTTGGGCGGAATCACTCAACAGGGGCCCACGGTCACTCGAGATGGTGTAGGCCTCTGATCTTCAGAGAGATTCCTGCTGGAGGTCGGGACCACACGTGGTCCAAAGCACAAGGTCATAGAACGTTGTGAAAGGGTTGCACTCGACAATAGTGCACGGTACCCAGGGGTCGCGGTTCCTCGTTACTCGTGGGGTCCACTTGCCTCAGCTTCGCTGGGGACTCACGATGGCCTGGGAGAGGTCAGGAAATCCACTTCTTGGGCTGCAGGGACTTCGGACTCCGGCGGGAGCGGCGTAGTTTGCGACCGTCGTTGTCGTTTTTGGTGCCTGCCAAGCAGGGAGTCACTCCTTGACTCCAAGGGAGATTCTTCTGTCTTCCAAAGGTAGTGGAACGTCGAAGGGCCAGGATTCTTCTGTAGAGCGTCGTCCAGGGGTTATCTGCTTTGCAATGGCAAGGTTCCCCCTCTTATACTAAAAAGAGGGGATGGACTAGCTCTATGACCCCACCTATGGGAGGGTCAAGGGAGGGGTGGCTACACCCACTTCCCTTTGTCCAGTTTCGCGCCAGAGCAGGGGCAGGTAGCCCCTGAGCCGGTTTGAACTGGCATATGCACAGAGGAGCCTTCTGCTCCCCCAGTGCAGGACTTCAAAGCACTCTAAGAGTGCACCCACCCAGCCCCAATACACTAAACCCTGTCTGGGAGGTGGTTACACCTCCCTGTGACAGGATGCCTATTGTTGGGCTTCCTCCACTGCGAGTTTCGGTCATCAGCAGGAGGGCAGCCCAGTGTCTGTGACTGGTGGCATCCATTTTGTGATGCCAGGGCTCTTTAGGATTCTACCGCGTTTCCACAGCAGGTACATGTCTTATCCCTCTAGAAGGGTGGAATGCTACCCCGCCGCCAAGATTGGCAGGGAGGTAGTATTCCAAGATGTTTGACACCAAACACGACATGTTTTGATGCAGCCATTCCAAAGTTAGCATTTACCGCGAGGATATAATGCACTTAATAGTATATGGTTTAACCGCATCCACAAACAGCACCAGAGAATAGACTCTGAGAGCTGCAGAGGGGCCCTGCTCAGGCAGAGGCACCCCCTCACATAGAAGCCAAGCACCCTGCCCTCAGGATTGATAGGGCCTGCCTTAGGGGTGACTGATAGGTTTATATGTGTGTGCAGGAGAGATATAGGAAACCTATATCTCAGTGAGGGGTGCTAGCACCACCTCACCCAGGCTGCAGTAGCAGGCCTGTGGTGTCAGATTTAGTCTGCTTCCCAGGGGTGGCATAATACATGCTGCAGCCCCTGGTAGGCCTGTGAAGTACCTATGCCCTTGGCACCTAAGGTACCATATACTAGGGACTCATAAGGCACCACAGTATCCAATCACTAGTGCACCTAGAGTGCACTCCATGTCATTTAGAGAGAGCAGATAGACTGGGGCCCTGAATAGCAGGGTCCCAGTCCAACTAAGTCATAAACCAGCAAAACACCATAAAAAAGTGGGGGCAACCATATAGTCAGATTCCACCTTCCTACATAACCCCCCAAACGAAAGGAGATAAGGCTAACCTTGGCCAGTTGAGCCTTTATTGACTAAGTGGCCATATAAGGAAGCACCTGCACTAGCATGGTTGCCCCCTGTCTTATGGTCCACTAAGCAATCCCTCACCCTAAGGGTATGAGAGGGTCTCCACCATGGGGAATCACTACCTGTGGTGTGCTTTGGTAAAGTACCAGGCTGGTGAGGTGTCTGAGTAGGGAAGTGTGGCCCTAGGAATGTTGGCCTCAGCTTTCTCAGCTCACTGGTCACCATGTATGCCTGTCTTTCCATGACTGAGTGGTACTCTGCTCTAAGGGTCAACCTTTGACTGCCTACAGCCGGGGGTTGGGTCCCTTTGGGTGGAACACTGGAGGGACATGGCATGTTTGGAACCTTTTGGTCCCAGGTTTGCCCTTGCCTAACAGAGTCCTTCTGGGGGAGGTCCCTACATAAAGGTATGGGGGATCCCTCAGTGGGTTGAGGAATTTCTACCTGGCTAGGGCTACTAGCCTGGGTGCCCCTGATCTGCTGATGGGGGTTCCTCTGGACAGGGGGCCCTGGGGGTCCACTGACCTCCCTGACCTCTGCAGCCCTGGGCTGACTGAGGCAGGGTAGAGAGGGGCAGGTTACCTGCTCCAGACTGGGTACCACCTTGTAAGGGTCCTCTGCCATCAGGGGGTGGCCAGGCCAGGCCTGACTACCTCTGTGGCAGTTCCTTCACTAGGGGTAGGGTCAGTTCCCTGAGGAGGCTGACCCTTACCTACTGTCTGGAGGGAAGAAGACTTTTCTTCAACCCTTGTGCTCTCTTCTGGGGAGAGTGGGCCATTCTTCCAGGCTCCATCTCTCCAAAATCTTGGGCTGGGGCTTTGGCCATCACAGCCCCACTAACCTTTACAGGGACACCCAACATCTTCAGATGGGTTTGGTGTTCAATTTCAGCCCAGGCTGAAATTTCCAGATCATTGCCCATCAGGCAATCTACAGGTAAGGTTGGGGACACTGCCACTCTTTTTGGGCCTGTGACCCCCTCCCAGCTGAGATTGACTATGGCCATGGGGTGATCTGTTCTGACACCATCAATGTTGGTCACCTGGTATTTAAACTCAGGTAAAAGCTGGTGAGGGGGACTAGTTTCCCTGCCACCATGGTGACACTAGCCCCTGTGTCCCTAAATGCCACAGCTTTCTGACCATTAATTATTGGCTCCAGTCTGTACCTGCCCAATGCTGTGGGACCCACGGTAAAGGTGGCAAATCCTATACCACCATCAGAATCTGAGGAGTCTGTTGAGGGGGTCCTGTCTAAACTAGGGCCCACCTCTGTTCCTCTTGCAAAAGCACCTAACTTTTTGGGTGCACTACTCCCAACTGGAGGATTACTACTGGTAGTACAAGGAGGGGTGGTAGTAGTTGTTGGAGGAACATTTTCTTTGTTGCCATTCCTGGGACAACTGGGATCAGATTTCCAGTGCCCAGGCTTTTTACAGACATGGCAATATGGTTTCTTTTCAGGAGAGGAAGGAGTTTGGGACCCACCCCCAGAAGAGGAATTTTGGGGCCCTGTAGTGGACTTATCCTTGGATTTATCCCCACCTTTCTCTTGGGACTTGGTAGAATCTTTCTTGTGGTCACCACCCTGATTCTAAGGCCTTACCCTGGTTCTGACCCATTTGTCTGCCTTCTTTCCCAATTCTTGGGGAGAGGTCAGATCAGAGTCCACCAGGTACTGGTGTAAAAGCTGGTTTTGCCAATTATTAAGGATCTGTTCTCTCATCATTAGATTATAAAATCCTTTGAAATCAGTAACCCTACTGCCAACCAGCCAACCCTCCAGAGCCTTGGATGCACAATCTACAAAGTCAGTCCAGTCCTGAGTCTGTGCCTTCTGGGTATCTCTGAACTTCAACCTGTACTGCTCAGTGGTTAAGCCAAACCCATCTATCAGTGCACTCTTCAGGACTTCATAATTATCAGCATCCTCTTCTCTAACAGTGAGGAGCTTGTCTCTACCTTTATCTGAAAAGGAGAGCCACAAGATTGCTGCCCACTGCTTTTGGGGGACCTGCTGTACTCTACAGGCCCTCTCCATAGCAGTTATCCACTTGTGGATATCATCCCCACTCTGGTAGGGAGGAACAACCTTGCTCAGGTTCCTATGGTCAGGAATATATTCTCTGCCTCTAGGGACACTGTTGCTGCCACTAGGGGTTCTAACCCCTCTCTTCTAGAAGCTCTCTGGATCTCCAGGGCTTCCCTATCCAGTGCCAACTGCTTGGTTCTGAGGGCCACTTTGGCTTCCTCATACTGGAGCAGTTTGCACCTTCTCTCAGAGGAGGTCTCTCTTAAGGAAAAGTATGAGCTCCTCTGCTGGACAAATTCTCTGCCAGAGTGATAAGAGTGGTCAGATTCCCTGGAAGGGGATCTGTGCCTCTCCTCCTCTCTGTCAGTTCTCTTAGGGAGAATTCCTCTGTCCTTTTCAGGCCCCTTGAAGCCTGGCCCTTCAATCACAGAGTCTTGGTCATTCTGATTTTCATCATCTGACCCAGATACTATGACTGACCCACCCACTGATTCAGACCCTTTAGCTCCTAGAGCCAATCTAAGGTCATCTGCTGTCAGCAGATCTATCAGGTGTAGTGTTGAGGGACTCTGTCCTAGCCTCAGGTGTCTGTCAACACACATGGCTCTCAAGTCAGAGAAAGCCATGTCCTTATACTGAGGCTGAGTGGATCCACTGGGTCCACCCTTTAAGGACATTCTAGTGTTGTGCAGTGTTGTACTACCTACACTAGTTTGTGGCCTACTGATCCTAGCTTGAGCTGTGGAAAGGGTGTGCTATCCCTTTGCACACAGCTCAAAGTTCAGTAGAACTTATTGATACTAAGCTTGACTTTATATGTACCTTGAGTACCTATAATGGTTTTCAGTTAGTAATTCAAATAGAGATTTTCTGGTAAAACAATGGCAAGCTGGAATCCCACACGCTGCCACCAATGTGAGAAGTTGGCCTGGTATATGCTGTTCACTAATTAAAGTGGACACCTTGCACCAGGGCAAATCGACTCTTATGGTAGATAGGTTTAAGACAACCTTTTAAAGAAAGCTATCCTAGTGGTAGCTGTGGAGAGCAGCCTTCAGGCTAAGTCTCGGAGGAATGTAAAGCAGCTTGTTTTACCATATAATCTCTTGAATCACCAAATGAAAAGACACCACACAGGTATATATATCAACTATATATGTATTTATTTCTAAATAACTCTCTACTAATCTCTTTATGAGATTAGAAGACAAACATATGCACAAATCAACGTTTCACAATAAGTTAAGCACAAAATATGGCTGGGGCCCTAGGGGCGTACCAGACCATATACTAAGTAAGAGACTTAGGGACAACGACTTGCAGGGAGACAAGGCCTAGGGCCTTCAGAAGTGCTGGGGCCTCACAAAACCACCCAAGGCAGGTAAGTAAAGGACCCACGGGGGACGCGTGCAGTGTGGATACACAGGCGCGGATCGCCGTTAACTTCAATGGGGCAAGTCGCGGTTGGAAAGAAAGAGTTTTAGGATACTTCGGGAGAACCTACAAGCAAGTCACTTACAGGGTAAGTAGTTCTAGGGCCCACACCCACAGGAGCACCGTAGTGCTGGAGTTACCTCACCCAGGGAAGCCGGGTGCATAGGTGTCCTTTGGTGTCGGGTCGCGGCGTCGTTTTCAATGGCGAACAAAGAAGACTTGCTGCTTGCGGGAGCTGAAGAAGTGTCCGGTGGAATCCAAGCCTGGATTCTGAAGAAGGATGACCTGAAAGCAGAGGGGACAGTGTTCAAAGTCACTTGGCAGTGACCCGGGGCAAGGAAGATGGATGCCCACCGTCGTCGGTTGATTCAGGTCGGTTGCGGGTGCCTTGACTCTTCAGCCACGTGGTCCAGGAGGTGTCGACAACAACCAGGAGCTGGATTCGGTGGGTCGCTCGACGTCTGCAGCTGACTGCAGTATCGGCAACTCGATTGGAGCCAACAAGCCTTGGCAGAAGCAAGTCTCAGGGAGATGAAGAAAAGTTGATGGCGCAGACCAGCAAGGGCTGAGGGACTCACCCAGTGAGGGTAAGTCAGGGCACGTCTGGAGCAACCAGGGGAGTCCTTTGGTTTCTTTAAGAAGTCTTCTGGGGACCCACAAGCCGGCGGGCAAGGGATCGCGAGAACACCTTGGGCGGAATCACTCAACAGGGGCCCACGGTCACTCAGGACGGTGTAGGTCTCTGATCTTCAGAGGGATTCCTGCTGGAGGTCAGGACCACACGTGGTCCAAAGCACAAGGTCGTAGAACGTTGTGAAGGGGTTGCACTCAACAATAGTGCACGGTACCCAGAGGTCGCGGTTCCTCGTTACTCGTGGGGTCCACTTGGCTCAGCTTCGCTGGGGACTCACAATGGCCTGGGAGAGGTCAGGAAATCCACTTATTGGGCTGCAGGGACTTCGGACTCCAGCGGGAGCAGCGTAGTTTGCGACCGTCGTTGTCATTTTTGGTGCCTGCCAAGCAGGGGAGTCACTCCTTGACTCCAAGGGAGATTCTTCTGTCTTCCAAAGGTAGTGGAACGTCGAAGGGCCAGGATTCTTCTGTAGAGCGTCGTCCAGGGGTTATCTGCTTTGCAATGGCAAGGTTCCCCCTCTTATACTAAAAAGAGGGGATGGACTAGCTCTATGACCCCACCTATGGGAGGGTCAAGGGAGGGGTGGCTACACCCACTTCCCTTTGTCCAGTTTCGCGCCAGAGCAGGGGCAGGTAGCCCCTGAGCCGGTTTGAACTGGCATATGCACAGAGGGGCCTTCTGCTCCCCCAGTGCAGGACTTCAAAGCACTCTAAGAGTGCACCCACCCAGCCCCAATACACTAAACCCTGTCTGGGAGGTGGTTACACCTCCCTGTGACAGGATGCCTATTGTTGGGCTTCCTCCACTGCGAGTTTCGGTCATCAGCAGGAGGGCAGCCCAGTGTCTGTGACTGGTGGCATCCATTTTGTGATGCCAGGGCTCTTTAGGATTCTACCGCGTTTCCACAGCAGGTACATGTCTTATCCCTCTAGAAGGGTGGAATGCTACCCCCGCCACCAAGATTGGCGGGGGGGGGTAGTATTCCAAGATGTTTGACACCAAACACGACATGTTTTGATGCAGCCATTCCAAAGTTAGCATTTACCGCGAGGATATAATGCACTTAATAGTATATGGTTTAACCGCATCCACAAACAGCACCAGAGAATAGACTCTGAGAGCTGCAGAGGGGCCCTGCTCAGGCAGAGGCACCCCCTCACATAGAAGCCAAGCACCCTGCCCTCAGGATTGATAGGGCCTGCCTTAGGGGTGACTGATAGGTTTATATGTGTGTGCAGGAGAGATATAGGAAACCTATATCTCAGTGAGGGGTGCTAGCACCACCTCACCCAGGCTGCAGTAGCAGGCCTGTGGTGTCAGATTTAGTCTGCTTCCCAGGGGTGGCATAATACATGCTGCAGCCCCTGGTAGGCCTGTGAAGTACCTATGCCCTTGGCACCTAAGGTACCATATACTAGGGACTCATAAGGCACCACAGTATCCAATCACTAGTGCACCTAGAGTGCACTCCATGTCATTTAGAGAGAGCAGATAGACTGGGGCCCTGAATAGCAGGGTCCCAGTCCAACTAAGTCATAAACCAGCAAAACACCATAAAAAAAGTGGGGGCAACCATATTGTCAGATTCCACCTTCCTACACCCCTCTTGCCTCTTTATGAACCCCTCCTGCCTCTTTCTGCACCCCTCTTCCCTCTTTCTGCACCCATCTTGCCTCTTTCTGCACCTCTTTTGCTTCTTACTGCACTTCTCTTACCTCTTTCTGCACCCCTCTTGCCTCTTTCTGCACTTCCGTTGCTTCTTTGTGCACTTCTCTTGCCTCCTTCTGAATTTCTTTTTGCTTCTTTTTGCACTTCTCTTGCCTCTTTCTGCATTTCTGTTCCTTCTTTCCGCACTTCTCTTGCCTCCTTCTGCACCTCTGTTGCTTCTTTCAGCACTTCTCTTGTCTATTTCTGCACCCCTCTTGCCTCTTTCTGCAACTCTTTTGCCTCTTTCTGCAGTTCTCTTGCCTCCTTCTGCACATCTGTTGCTTCTGTCTTCACTTCTCTTGCCTCTTTCTGCACCCCTCTTGTCTGTTTAGGCACCTCACTTGTGTCTTTTTGCACCTCTCTTGCCTATTTCTGCACCTCTCTTGCCTTTTTCTGCACCTCACTTGCCTCTTTCAGTACTTCTCTTGCCTCTTTCTGCACCCCTCTTGCCTCTTTCTGCAACTCTCTTGCCTTTCATCACTTCTCTTGCTTCTTTCTGCACCTTTGTTGCATCTTTCAGCACTTCATTTGCCTCTTTCTACATTTCTCTTGCCTGTTTCTGCACCTCTCTTGCCTCTTCCTGCACCTCTCTTGCTTCTTTCTTTATCCCTCTTGCCTCTTTATGCACCCCTCCTGCCTCTTTCTGCACCCCTCTTCCCTCTTTCTGCACCCATCTTGCCTCTTGCTGCACCTCTTTTGCTTCTTTCTGCACTTCTCTTACCTCTTTCTGCACCTCTCTTGCCTCTTTCTGCACTTCCGTTGCTTCTTTCTGTACTTCTCTTGCCTCCTTCTGAATTTCTTTTTGCTTCTTTTTGCACTTCTCTTGCCTCTTTCTGCATTTCTGTTCCTTCTTTCCGCACTTCTCTTGCCTCCTTATGCACCTCTGTTGCTTCTTTCAGCACTTCTCTTGTATCTTTCTGCACCTCTCTTGCCTCTTTCTGCACTTCCGTTGCTTCTTTCTGCACTTCTCTTGCCTCCTTCTGAATTTCTTTTTGCTTCTTTTTGCACTTCTCTTGCCTCTTTCTGCATTTCTGTTCCTTCTTTCCGCACTTCTCTTGCCTCCTTCTGCATATCTGTTGCTTCTGTCTGCACTTCTCTTGCCTCTTTCTGCACCCCTCTTATCTGTTTCTGCACCTCACTTGTGTCTTTTTGCACCTCTCTTGCCTATTTCTGCACCTCTCTTGCCTTTTTCTCCACCTCACTTGCCTCTTTCAGTACTTCTCTTGCCTCTTTCTGCACCCCTCTTGCCTCTTTCTGCAACTCTCTTGCCTTTCATCACATGTCTTGCTTTTTTCTGCACCTTTGTTGCATCTTTCAGCACTTCGTTTGCCTCTTTCTATATTTCTCTTGCCTGTTTCTGCACCTCTCTTGCCTCTTCCTGCACCTCTCTTGCTTCTTTCCCCCTCTTGCCTCTTTCTGCACCCCTCCTGCCTCTTTCTGCACCCCTCTTCCCTCTTTCATCACATCTCTTGCTTCTTTCTGCACCTCTGTTGCTTCTTTCTGCACTTCTCTTGTAAATTGTCTGCACCTCTCTTGCCTCTTTTTGCACCTCTCTTGAGTCTTTCTGCACCTCTCTTGCCTCTGTCTGAACCCCTCTTCCCTCTTTCTGCACCTCTCTTGCCTCTTTCTGCACCTCACTTGCCTCATGCTGCACCTTTGTTGCTTCTTTCTGCACTTCTCCTGCTTCTTTCTGCACCACTCTTGCTTCTTTCTGCACCCCTGTTGTCGCTTTCTGCACTCGTCTTCCCTCTTTCTGCACCTCTCTTGCCTCTTTCTGCACCCCTCCTGCCTCTTTCTACACCCCTCTTCCCTCTTCTGCACTTCTCCTGCCTCTTTCTGCACCCCTGTTCCCTCTTTCTGCATATCTATTGCCTGTTTCTGCATCCCTCTTGCCTCTTTCTGCAGTTCTCTTGCCTCCTTCTCCACCTCTGTTGCTTCTTTCTGCACTTCACTTGCCTCTTTCTGTACCCCTATTGCCTCTTTCTGCACCTCTGTTGGTTCTTTCTGCACCTCACTTGCCTCTTTCAGTACTTCTCTTGCCTCTTTCTGCACCCCTCTTGCATCTTTCTGCAACTCTCTTGCCTTTCATCACTTCTCTTGCTTCTTTCTGCACCTTTGTTGCATCTTTCAGCACTTCATTTGCCTCTTTCTACATTTCTCTTGCCTGTTTCTGCACCTCTCTTGCCTCTTCCTGCACCTCTCTTGCTTCTTTCTTTATCCCTCTTGCCTCTTTATGCACCCCTCCTGCCTCTTTCTGCACCCCTCTTCCTTCTTTCTGCACCCATCTTGCCTCTTTCTGCACCTCTTTTGCTTCTTTCTGCACTTCTCTTACCTCTTTCTGCACCTCTCTTGCCTCTTTCTGCACTTCCGTTGCTTCTTTCTGCACTTCTCTTGCCTCCTTATGCACCTCTGTTGCTTCTTTCAGCACTTCTCTTGTATCTTTCTGCACCTCTCTTGCCTCTTTCTGCACTTCCGTTGCTTCTTTCTGCACTTCTCTTGCCTCCTTCTGAATTTCTTTTTGCTTCTTTTTGCACTTCTCTTGCCTCTTTCTGCATTTCTGTTCCTTCTTTCCGCACTTCTCTTGCCTCCTTCTGCACATCTGTTGCTTCTGTCTGCACTTCTCTTGCCTCTTTCTGCACCCCTCTTATCTGTTTCTGCACCTCACTTGTGTCTTTTTGCACCTCTCTTGCCTATTTCTGCACCTCTCTTGCCTTTTTCTCCACCTCACTTGCCTCTTTCAGTACTTCTCTTGCCTCTTTCTGCACCCCTCTTGCCTCTTTCTGCAACTCTCTTGCCTTTCATCACATGTCTTGCTTTTTTCTGCACCTTTGTTGCATCTTTCAGCACTTCGTTTGCCTCTTTCTACATTTCTCTTGCCTGTTTCTGCACCTCTCTTGCCTCTTCCTGCACCTCTCTTGCTTCTTTCCCCCTCTTGCCTCTTTCTGCACCCCTCCTGCCTCTTTCTGCACCCCTCTTCCCTCTTTCATCACATCTCTTGCTTCTTTCTGCACCTCTGTTGCTTCTTTCTGCACCTCTCTTGTAAATTGTCTGCACCTCTCTTGCCTCTTTTTGCACCTCTCTTGAGTCTTTCTGCACCTCTCTTGACTCTGTCTGAACCCCTCTTCCCTCTTTCTGCACCTCTCTTGCCTCTTTCTGCACCTCACTTGCCTCATGCTGCACCTTTGTTGCTTCTTTCTGCACTTCTCCTGCTTCTTTCTGCACCACTCTTGCTTCTTTCTGCACCCCTGTTGTCTCTTTCTGCACTCGTCTTCCCTCTTTCTGCACCTCTCTTGCCTCTTTCTGCACCCCTCCTGCCTCTTTCTACACCCCTCTTCCCTCTTCTGCACTTCTCCTGCCTCTTTCTGCACCCCTGTTCCCTCTTTCTGCATATCTATTGCCTGTTTCTGCATCCCTCTTGCCTCTTTCTGCAGTTCTCTTGCCTCCTTCTCCACCTCTGTTGCTTCTTTCTGTACTTCACTTGCCTCTTTCTGCACCCCTATTGCCTCTTTCTGCACCTCTGTTGGTTCTTTCTGCACTGCTCTTGCTTCTTTCTGCACCTCTCTTGCAAATTTCTACATCTGTTCCCTCTTTCTGTACCTCTCTTGCCTGTTTCTACACCCCTCTTCCCTCTTCTGCACTTCTCCTGCCTCTTTCTGCACCCCTGTTTCCTCTTTCTGCACATCTATTGCCTGTTTCTGCATCCCTCTTGCCTCTTTCTGCAGTTCTCTTGCCTCCTTCTGCACCTCTGTTGCTTCTTTCTGCACTACACTTGCCTCTTTCTGCACCCCTATTGCCTCTTTTTGCACCTCTGTTGGTTCTTTCTGCACCCCTCTTCCATCTTTCTGCACCTCTCTTGCCTCTGTCTGTACCCATCTTGCCTCTTTCTGCACCTCTGTTGGTTCTTTCTGCACTTCTCTTACCTCTTTCTGCACCCCTCTTCCCTCTTTCTGGACCTCTCTTGCCTCTTTCTGCACCTCACTTGCCTCTTGCTGCACCTTTGTTGCTTCTTTCTGCACTTCTCCTGCTTCTTTCTGCACTTCTCTTGCTTCTTTATGCACCCCTGTTGTCTCTTTCTGCACTCGTCTTCCCTCTTTCTGCACCTCTCTTGTCTCTTTGTGCACCTCTTTTGTGTCTTTGTGCACCTCTCTTGCCTCTTTCTGCACTTCTGTTGCCTCTTTCTGCACCTCCGTTGCTTCTTTTTGCACTTCTCTTGCCTCTTTCTGCTTTTCTGTTCCTTCTTTCTGCACTTCTCTTGCCTCCTTCTGCACCCCTGTTGCTTCTTTCAGCACTTCTCTTGTCTCTTTCTGCACCCCTCTTGCCTCTTTCTGCAACTCTTTTGCCTCTTTCTACAGTTCTCTTGCCTCCTTATGCACATCTGTTGCTTCTTTCTGCATTTCTCTTGCCTCTTTCTGCACCCCTCTTGTCTGTTTCTGCACCGCACTTGTGTCTTTTTGCACCTCTCTTGCCTATTTCTGCACCTCTCTTGCCTTTTTCTGCACCTCACTTGCCTCTTTCAGCACTTCTCTTCCCTCTTTCCGCACCCCTCTTGCCTCTTTCTGCAACTCTCTTGCCTCTTTCAGAACTTCTCTTGCTTCTTTCTGCACCTTTGTTGCATCTTTCAGCACTTCGTTTGCCTCTTTCTACATTTCTATTGCCTGTTTCTGCACCTCTCTTGCCTCTTCCTGCACCTCTCTTGCTTCTTTCTTTACCCCTCTTGCCTCTTTCTGCACCCCTCCTGCCTCTTTCTGCACCCCTCTTCCCTCTTTCTGCAGCTCTCTTGCCTCTTTCTGCATCTATGTACCCTCTTTCTGCACCCCTCTTGCCTCTTTCTGCAACTCTTTTGCCTCTTTCTACAGTTCTCTTGCCTCCTTCTGCACATCTGTTGCTTCTTTCTGCATTTCTCTTGCCTCTTTCTGCACCCCTCTTGTCTGTTTCTGCACCTCACTGGTGTCTTTTTGCACCTCTCTTGCCTATTTCTGCACCTCTCTTGCCGTTTTCTGTACCTCACTTGCCTCTTTCAGCACTTCTCTTCCCTCTTTCTGTACCCCTCTTGCCTCTTTCTGCAACTCTCTTGCCTCTTTCAGAACTTCTCTTGCTTCTTTCTGCACCTTTGTTGCATCTTTCAGCACTTCTCTTGTCTCTTTCTGCACCCCTCTTGCCTCTTTCTGCAACTCTTGTGCCTCTTTCTGCAGTTCTCCTGCCTCCTTCTGCACATCTGTTGCTTCTTTCTGCACTTCTCTTGCCTCTTTCTGCACCCCTCTTGTCTGTTTCTGCACCTCACTTGTGTCTTTTTGCACCTCTCTTGCCTATTTCTGCACCTCTCTTGCCGTTTTCTGTACCTCACTTGCCTCTTTCAGCACTTCTCTTCCCTCTTTCTGCACCCCTCTTGCCTCTTTCTGCAACTCTCTTGCCTCTTTCAGAACTTCTCTTGCTTCTTTCTGCACCTTTGTAGCATCTTTCAGCACTTCGTTTGCCTCTTTCTACATTTCTATTGCCTGTTTCTGCACCTCTCTTGCCTCTTCCTGCACCTCTCTTGCTTCTTTCTTTACCCCTCTTGCCTCTTTCTGCACCCCTCCTGCCTCTTTCTACACCCCTCTTCCCTCTTCTACACTTCTCCTGCCTCTTTCTGCACCCCTGTTCCCTCTTTCTGCACATCTATTGCCTGTTTCTGCATCCCTCTTGCCTCTTTCTGCACTTCACTTGCCTCTTTCTGCACCCCTATTGCCTCTTTCTGCACCTCTGTTGGTTCTTTCTGCACTGCTCTTGCTTCTTTCTGCACCTCTCTTGCAAATTTCTGCATCTCTGTTCCCTCTTTCTGTACCTCTCTTGCCTGTTTCTATACCCCTCTTCCCTCTTCTGCACTTCTCCTGCCTCTTTCTGCACCCCTGTTTCCTATTTCTGCACATCTATTGCCTGTTTCTGCATCCCTCTTGCCTCTTTCTGCAGTTCTCTTGCCTCCTTCTGCACCTCTGTTGCTTCTTTCTGCACTTCACTTGCCTCTTTCTGCACCCCTATTGCCTCTTTTTGCACCTCTGTTGGTTCTTTCTGCACCCCTCTTCCATCTTTCTGCACCTCTCTTGCCTCTGTCTGCACCCATCTTTCCTCTTTCTGCACCTCTGTTGGTTCTTTCTGCCCTTCTCTTACCTCTTTCTGCAACCCTCTTGCCTCTTTCTGCACATCTGTTGGTTCTTTCTGCACTGCTCTTGCTTCTTTCTGTACCTCTCTTGCAAATGTGTGCACCCCTCTTGCCTCTTTCTGCAACTCTCTTGCCTCTTTCATCACTTCTCTTGCTTCTTTCTGCACCTTTGTTGCATCTTTCAGCACTTCGTTTGCCTCTTTCTACATTTCTCTTGCCTGTTTCTGCACCTCTCTTGCCTCTTCCTGCACCTCTCTTGCTTCTTTCTTTACCCCTCTTGCCTCTTTATGAACCCCTCCTGCCTCTTTCTGCACCCCTCTTCCCTCTTTCTGCACCCATCTTGCCTCTTTCTGCACCTCTTTTGCTTCTTACTGCACTTCTCTTACCTCTTTCTGCACCCCTCTTGCCTCTTTCTGCACTTCCGTTGCTTCTTTCTGCACTTCTCTTGCCTCCTTCTGAATTTCTTTTTGCTTCTTTTTGCACTTCTCTTGCCTCTTTCTGCATTTCTATTCCTTCTTTCCGCACTTCTCTTGCCTCCTTCTGCACCTCTGTTGCTTCTTTCAGCACTTCTCTTGTCTCTTTCTGCACCCCTCTTGCCTCTTTCTGCAACTCTTTTGCCTCTTTCTGCAGTTCTCTTGCCTCCTTCTGCACATCTGTTGCTTCTGTCTTCACTTCTCTTGCCTCTTTCTGCACCCCTCTTGTCTGTTTAGGCACCTCACTTGTGTCTTTTGCACCTCTCTTGCCTATTTCTGCACCTCTCTTGCCTTTTTCTGCACCTCACTTGCCTCTTTCAGTACTTCTCTTGCCTCTTTCTGCACCCCTCTTGCCTCTTTCTGCAACTCTCTTGCCTTTCATCACTTCTCTTGCTTCTTTCTGCACCTTTGTTGCATCTTTCAGCACTTCGTTTGCCTCTTTCTACATTTCTCTTGCCTGTTTCTGCACCTCTCTTGCCTCTTCCTGCACCTCTCTTGCTTCTTTCTATCCCCCTCTTGCCTCTTTCTGCATCCCTCCTGCCTCTTTCTGCACCCCTCTTCCCTCTTTCATCACTTCTCTTGCTTCTTTCTGCACCTCTGTTGCTTCTTTCTGCACCTCTCTTGCTTCTTTCTGCACCTCTCTTGCCTCTTTTTGCACCTCTCTTTAGTCTTTCTGCACCTCTCTTGCCTCTGTCTGCACCCCTCTACCCTCTTTCTGCACCTCTCTTGCCTCTTTCTGCACCTCACTTGCCTCTTGCTGCACCTTTGTTGCTTCTTTCTGTACTTTTCCTGCTTCTTTCTGCACCTCTCTTGCTTCTTTCTGCACCCCTGTTGTCTCTTTCTGTACTCGTCTTCCCTCTTTCTTCACCTCTCTTGTCTCTTTGTGCACCTCTTTTGTCTCTTTGTGCACCTCTCTTGCCTGTTTCTGCACCTCACTTGTGTCTTTTTGAACCTCTCTTGCCTATTTCTGCACCTCTCTTGCCTTTTTCTGCACCTCACTTGCCTCTTTCAGCACTTCTCTTGCCTCCTTCTGCACCTCTGTTGCTTCTTTCAGCACTTCTCTTGTCTCTTTCTGCACCCCACTTGCCTCTTTCTGCAACTCTTGTGCCTCTTTCTGCAGTTCTCCTGCCTCCTTCTGCACATCTGTTGCTTCTTTCTGCACTTCTCTTGCCTCTTTCTGCACCCCTCTTGTCTGTTTCTGCACCTCACTTGTGTCTTTTTGCACCTCTCTTGCCTATTTCTGCACCTCTCTTGCCTTTTTCTGCACCTCACTTGCCTCTTTAAGCACTTCTCTTGCCTCTTTCTGCACCCCTCTTGCCTCTTTCTGCAACTCTCTTGCCTCTCTTGCCTCTTTCATCACTTCTCTTGCTTCTTTCTGCACCTTTGTTGCATCTTTCAGCACTTCATTTGCCTCTTTCTACATTTCTCTTGCCTGTTTCTGCACCTCTCTTGCCTCTTCCTGCACCTCTCTTGCTTCTTTCTTTACCCCTCTTGCCTCTTTCTGCAGCCCTCCTGCCTCTTTCTGCACCCATCTTAGCTCTTTCTGCACCTCTCTTGCCTCTTTCTGCATCTCTGTTCCCTCTTTCTGTACCTCTCTTGCCTGTTTCTACACCCCTCTTCCCTCTTCTGCTCTTCTCTTGCCTCTTTCTGCACCACTGTTCCCTCTTTCTGCACATCTCTTGCCTGTTTCTGCATCCCTCTTGCCTCTTTCTGCAGTTCTCTTGCCTCCTTCTGCACCTCTGTTGCTTCTTTCTGCACTTCACTGGTCTCTTTCTGCACCCCTATTGCCTCTTTCTGCACCTCTGTTGGTTCTCTCTGCACTGCTCTTGCTTCTTTCTGCACCTCTCTTGCAAATTTCTGCACCCCTGCCGCCTCTTTCTGCACCCCTCTTCCCTCTTTCTGCACCTCCATTGCCTCTGTCTGCACCCATCTTGCCTCTTTCTGCACCTCTTTTGCTTCTTTCTGCACTTCTTTTACCTCTTTCTGTACCCCTCTTGCCTCTTTCTGCATCTATGTCGGTTCTTTCTGCACCTCTGTTGGTTCTCTCTGCACTGCTCTTGCTTCTTTCTGTACCTCTCTTGCAAATGTCTGCACTCCTCTTGCCTCTTTCTGCACCCCTCTTCCCTCTTTCTGCACCTCTCTTGCTTCTGTATGCAACTCTATTTCCTCTTTCTGCACCTCACTTACCTCTTTCTGCTCTTCTCTTGCCTTTATCTGTACTTTTCTTGCCTCTTTCTACTCTTCTCTTGCCTCTTTCTGCTCTTCTCTTGCCTCTTTCTGCACATTTCTTACTCTTTCTGCACCACGCTTGTTTTTTTCTGCAATTCTCTTGCTTCTTTCTGTACTTCTCTCGCCTGTTTCTATATTCAAATGGGAAGTGCAAGCTTTCAAGTTTAAAGGTCTGCGTGCTCTCATGACTGAGGTATATGTATTCTCACATGTGTTATGCATCTGAAGATGGTAGCTTAAAAAGCAGGTAGCTTCTCTTATAGGTGGTCAAATCTTCTTAGTTCTGCTCTGTCATTCGGTTGCACAGGCAGGCGTGTCTTATGTATATAGGTGTTATAGAGCACCTCAAATATACTATTGAATACCCATGTGCCCTGTATTATGAGCAGAAAGAAATTCATACACCTTTTTGTACACAAATTTACAGAGTATACGGTTTGAAACACAGGTATTCAAGTATTTGTATGTTTATTTTTATGTAACATGTCACTAGGTAAAAGCACTGTCACACGCATACATACCTTTACATATATTTGGTATGCCTAACATTCTGAGCATTCGAGGAATAGTGAACCTTCAAGAGAAAAGTGAGGTTTAAGGCATCTTGGGAGAAGGATTAGTGATTAGGCTACTTTGTATGAGTCTGTGGAAAGGTACAGTCAAATTAGGCCTCTTTCTGCACCTTTGTTGCTTCTTTCTGCACTTCTGTTGCTTTTTTGTCCACCTTTCTTCCTCTTTCAGAACTTCTGTTGCCTCTTTCTGCATTTTTCTTGCTTCTTTCTGCACCTTTCTTCCTCTTTCTGCACCTCTCTTCCCTCTTTCTGCAGTTCTCTTGCTTTTTTCTGCGCCTTTCTTCCTCTTTCTGTACATGTTCTACCTATGTAGGCATAGTTAGAAATTAGCATTTAAAAAACCTTAGAAATTCACTGAAAAAAACACAGGTTTCACGGACATTATAGTTAGTAATGAACATTTAAAAAACCTTAGATATTCACTGAAAAGACCACAAGTTTCAGGGACGTTATAGTTAGTAATTAACATTTAAAAACCCTTTGAAATTCACTGAAAAAATCACAGGTTTCAGGAACGTTATAGTTAGGAATTAGCATTTAAAAATCCTTAGATATTCACTGAAAAAACCACAGGTTTCAGGGACGTTATAGTTAGGCTGACATTTCACTCCATTATAGTTAGCTGAGCTAACTATAACTCGCGCCCCCGCAATGCACTGCTGATGACGTCACATATTACATCACTCATGACATGGTCAGTGACATCACTGATGACATCACTGATGACATCTCAAGTGAATTTCTAAGGTTTTTTTAAATGTTAATTACTAAGTATAACATCCCTGTAATCTATGTTTTTTAGTGAATTTCTAAAGTTTGTTTAACTAGCAGTCACGGTTGCAGAGTGGTGGAGAAAGGGTGCTGGGCCTCTGACCAGCTCTCCAGCTCTCAAGAATTCCACTGCGTAGGACCTACAGGAGGTACCTGGAGGGCTTCTTGACCCCCAAGGTCCCTCCGGAACCAAGGGAACTTTATCCCCCAACTAGTAGTGCGCCGGGAGGCACGTCTGCAGAGTGGTGGAGAAATGGGGCATGGCCTCTGACAACCTCTCAAAAATCCTGCTGTGTGGGACTTACTAGAGATAACAGGAGGGGTAGTTGGCCCCCAAGGTTGTCCTTGGGGGACAACTACCCCTCCTAATACCTCCAGTAAGTCCCATACAGCAGGATTGCTGAGATCTGATAGCAGGCCATGCCCCTTTCTCCACCACTCTGCAAACAAACCTCCTAACGCACTACTAGTAGGGGGATTAAGTCCCCTTGGCTATTGAGGGTCTTTGGGGGCCAACTACCCCTCCTGTTACCTCCAGCAAGTTCCACACAGTGGGTTTGCTAAGAGGTTTTTGGTGGCCACGCCCTCTTTCACCTCCACTCTGCAAACGCACCTCCTGGCGCACTACTATTTAGGGGATGAAGTCCCCTTGGCTCTTGAGGGTCCTTGGGGGCCAACTAGCCATCCTGTTACCTCCAGTAAGTCCCACACAGCTGTATTGCTGAGAGGTGGTCAGAGGCCATGCCCCCTTTCTCCACCACTCTGCAAACATGCCTCCTGGTGCACTGCTGCTTGGGGGATGAAGTCAACTTTAGTCCTGAGGCCCTCAGGAGGCAAAGGGACCTCATTCCCCCACCAGCAGTACACCGAGAGGCTCGTTTGTATAGTGGTGGAGAAAGGGGCGTGGCATGCTACCACCTCTCAGCAATCCCACTCTGTGGGGCTTACTGGAGATAACAGGTGGGCTAGTTGGTGCCTAAGGACCCTCAGCAGTGAAGGGGACTTCATCCCCCAACCAAGAGCACGCCAGGAGGTGCGTTTGCAGAGTACTAGTGAAAGGGGGCAGGGCCTCCAGTGAGTTGCGGCTTTTGATTTTATATTCTTGTAAGGAAGGGGGCTGAGTGGCCCCCTTCCCTTGACCCTTTTGGGCCCCCATCCCCCGGGCCCTGACCCATTTTTAAAAATGTCAATAAAATAAAACTGCCACCCTCCCAAGGCCGATTTCTGGCCCAGGGACCCCATCCCCAGGGGCTAGGCCTTTATTAATTTATGATAAAAAAGAGAAGGGGAGCCCGGCCATTTCTTTTTATTTTTAAAGGGAGGGGGACCGCCCCCTCCCCAGGCCATTTTTTGCCCCCCGGGACACCATCCCCCGGGGTATGGCCTCTCGTTGGGGACCGCGGGGGAGCCTCAAAGCCCCCCATGGTCCCGGCCGGCTCTCGCCTCCTGCGGGAGCCATCATTGCTTTTTACACCTAGGGAGCTGCTGACATGCAGCTCCCTTGGTGTAAAAAGCAAAGTGTGCTCCGCTTTGAACAAGCGAGAGCAAAATGCTCTTGCTTGTTCAAAGCGGAGCACACTTGTTTGTATGGGATGGCGGGAGCATTGCTCCCGCCATCCCATAGCAAACTGCAGTGTCCCAGAAGTGGGCACCCCGGGAAATTGCTGGCGCAGGCCCTGTGCTTTGTTTTTTTTTTACTTTCTGGTGGGATTTGCAGATCCACCTCGAATCCAGCTGAAATTTTTTTTTAAAATGCGGGACACCTTGAACAGGCTTAGGGGGCCGGGTGTTTTTACCCTGCCCACTTTTCTTTTTTTTAAATATTTTTGCTTGTGACTCGGGTTAACTGAGTCACAAGATGGCTGCCAACTCTTCCTGGTTTGAAGTGTTGACAGCCAATTAGATCTCAGGCATGAGATCGGGAGGGTTTGTGGATCCACTGTGGCCACAGTTGTATACCTGAGAAATCTTTAAATTTCTGAATAACTACTGGACGGATTTACACCATTTAACAAAAAGAGTGCTTTCTGGACCAAGAGCTACCTTTCTGCCAAATTTGGTGTAATTCCGTTCAGCAGTTCGTGCTGCAGCAGCGTCAAAAGTTTCCTATGGAAATTAACATGGAGAAAAGGTGTTTTTGACCAGCCCTTTTTCTCGGACCCCGCTTGACGGATCACTCTGAAATTTTCAAGACAGCAGCTGGCGTGACTGACCCATTAGTTTTGAAAATTCACGAAGATTCGTCAAACAGCACCAAAGTTATTGGCAAATAAAAAAACGCTTTTCCTATGGAAACTAGGTCTTAACTTTAACTAACTACTTGCGACCGGCAGTAGGTAATATAAATATATATATATAATCCTGTATTATCTAGAACGTGTGCAATGTAAAGCAAAACAGGCAAAAAACGTAACACCCTCTCTTAATAGTCTCACTGTATAGGTTTGACTGAGAGGAACAAAACGGCATCCACCAGAGCTAGGCATTCAAGCCCCATGCTTCAGTCGGCAATTAAAAACCAGACTCTCCAACAGAGGTACTGTAGAAAGCACCTGCTCCTCCAAGAACGAGTCCAAAACGAGAATGAAGCACAAAAACAGTGGTGCAAATCGCTACTTCACAATAAAATCCATGCAGACTCTGCCATAACAAGAATAATCGTCAGCGCATTGGAATGCAGAAACACTTTTGTATGCACTTTCCACCTATAACCCATGCGTGGTGCTCGCTGGCTCCCGCATGCGCATGCTCATGGGAAGGGTAGTTCCGAGATTCTCCACTTCCGTATTAATCCTCATACTAAAGTTAGGTTACCTACGCGTCCTCCCGTTTGAAGTTAAGAATTATTGCTGGAAGTGTTCAAGTATGATTTATACCTTGTACCTGAGTGAGGTTATGACAGTATGCCTGTGTTAAAAGTAGGAAAACACATTGCACGTCCAGGAATACTGAAAAGCTTATAAAAATTTAAAAAATAGTGCATTGAAAAAAGACGAGGAAGAACACATTTATTTGGTCCATGCGCAGGGAGGAGCTAACACAAGAAAGAAAGGGTTGCCAATTGGAGCTAAGGAATATGAGCAGAGTCTGTCCACAAATGTCAAATCAGATTTTGTATTAAAACAAAAGATATTATAATAAAGATAAATAACCAAACAGTTTTCAGTGAATCCGTAAATAGAGGGATTAGGGACGTCCTTTAGGTGTCACCAGGGGTCATAGCCGCGACCCCTGCTTGCCCTTTGTGACATCCGGCACTGCCTTTGCGACCCCTGGCCTCAGAGGTGGCAAAATCAGTGCCAGGAACATAGTCGCAGCTCGTCTTTATGGACCTCACTTAGGGCTCCACTCTCTGTTTTCTGTAAAAAATGGTATTACTCTAATAATGAATAATCTTGCATTATTCACTATTAGTGTAATAAAATATGGAGTACCATTAGCTAGAATATGACCTTCCCTGGCAACTGAGGTAAAGAAAATGCTTTAAAGTGTATGTTGTGTGCGTACATCTTGGTGAGAGTGTGTTTATGTGAGAGAGCGTGTGTGTAAGTGTGAATGTGTGTTTATGTGTAAGCATGTGTGTGTGAGTGAAATTGAAGGTCAAAGGGCATGTGATGTCACTTCCGCTACCCTTGACATTTTGGTTATTTGACGTCTATGGCCTTGATATGTACTACTTATCAGAGTGATTTACGAGAAAGGAAGGAATAGATTTGTGTCTTTGTCACTTCAAATGCCATTAAACAGCTCTTCTTCCTGTCCCACTCCTTATCAAAGCCAAAAATAATTTAGTTCCATAGTGAAGCCATCGGCAGAATGCGACAGTTCTCCTCTACTTGCAATATAAGGCTATCATTTCCGGCTCAGGGGCTCACATCATGTAGGCATTTATCAAATGGAGGGGGTTGATTCTGCAAATGCATGGCTATGCACGGTTTGGCAAGAACCACGTCCAAATCTATGAACCCATTGCCAGCTCTTTTAGGTTTAGGTCACGCAAATTCACCCAGCAAGGAGTGTGTACTACAGTAGCGGCTGCTACCGGGGGCGGAGGGCAGGGGTGGGGGTCGAGAGGAAAAATTAAAGCAAAAAAAGACTTACCTGTGCGGCCGGCTGGCTGGCACCTCTCCTCCACCCTCTTACTTCTTCCAGTCTCTAGTCCCGGCTGCTAGCACAAAGCACCCGGGCTCCCAGGCTTCTCTGAGCCAATTACAATGCTGCAATGCAGCATTGTGATTGGTCTGAGTGCTGTGCTTTGGCGCTCAGACAGGGACTGGGAGGCTTTGCATGTTTCTCATCAGGCTGTGTAATGCAGCCTGGTGGGGAAGATGCAAAGTGCACATAACTGTTTGGCCAGCCCAAGAGGGCCGGACAATAGTCATGTGCACTTAGGGAGTGAAAACCACTCTCGCCAGCCCCGCCCGCCACTGACTCCAATAGGAAAAATAAAATGGTAATAATGATACATTATTATCATTTTGTTTTTCCTTTTAAGGAGAGGGGTGATGCTGCTCCGCCTTAGCGGGGGAGCCGCCACTGGTGTACTATGGAGTATACCCGCTATACGTCTTGTCATTTCTCACCAGAACATCTCTACAGGACCAGACCATGTGGAAAAAATCTGCATCAGGGTAATTGCATCTACGGCAGTGTACCTTAGTTGATCCTCGAAAGATGTCAGTCGTGTAAAAAATGTAATTAAGTGTATTTAAATCTCACATTCTTCGAGACCTTTCAGTGTATGCAGAAGGATTTTACACCACCCCTTGTTAGTGAACGTCTTGTTAAGAGTGATTTTACACTTTTCTCAAAGATGGGTCAGTGGAGACCTGGTCATATATGTGTTGATATTTATTGCACAATTTCTATACCTAAATGGGAAGCAACAGAGATGGGAGGGAGGGAAGAAAGTTGTACACCTAACATTAGTATTGAAATTGTAAAGGAGGTGTGAACATTTCCTGCATTTTATTAAGCTTCAAGATGTCATGTGTAAGTCAATTAATTTTTAAAATGTAATTTATTTGAAGTATTATTAGCGCCTCTGGCCTTTGAAGGTGAGAATGTACCCAATGATCTGTTATTAATAAATCATGCAGAGATTTGTTGTTGATAAAACCCAAAAGCATCTCACTAAGGGGCATATTTACAAGCCGACAGCGCCACCGGAGGGTCACTTTTTTTGACGCTTCGGTGGCGCAGCGCCATTTTCTATATTTACAAGGTGGTGCTAAGCTACATTGCATGGTTAACGTCACCTTTTAAAGATGCCTCTTTCCGCTGAAGTCCTCTGCGCCAAATAGGCATGCAATGAGTGCTGCTGTGGGCGTTCCGCTGCAACACCCATTGCTTTTTAATGCTGTCCCTGATTTACAAATCTTAGGCAGCGCCAAAAACAAACGTCTTGGAATACCAGTTTTCAGAATGGTGCAACAAGGAGAAATTATTAATTTCTCCTTATTTTTTGCACTTTCCATGTGTGCTGTATTCTGCAGCACACATAGCAGGTATTAATCGCCATTATTGATTGTTTATGTCCAGGAAGGCGTCCCTTCCTGCACATAAACAATCATCCCTGCAGTGCAGGCATCCTTGCAACATGGCAGCAGGGTGCCTGCACTGGCGCCGGGCAACCTTTTTTTGCACCAGCGCTAGGGGAAACAGAGAAGTGCTCCATATTCTTGTGAATACGGCTCACCCTGTGTTTTGAAAATGTCAGAGTGCTGTGCTGCTTAATTTGGCGCAGCTCCGCGTGCCGACATTTTCTTGTGATTATGCCCCAAGAGCTCTGGTGCGATATGCTGCACTGAGTGACAGCTCTGTTTCACTCCAGAAAATAACCAGGGTCCTTTAAAGATCTGCTCATGTTAACACCCAGGCTCATTCAGAGCTCATCGCTTGATAATGCCCAGACAACAAGACCTCCAGTTGTTATTACCTGTACTAGGTGAGAGCCATTCACTTGACAATACCCATACACGCTCAAAGTTGGACTCTCAATAATACACAGAATTGCTCATAGTCTGCTCTTGTTAATAAACAGATCTCTATTGTTTATGACAATATCAAAATTCACTCAGGGCAGTTAGCCTCATGATACCCAGACTCACCCATAGCCACCAGTAGATATCCTGTTGGTAATAGCTAGAGTCACTCATAGCCATGCCCTTAATAACATTTTGCTCTCACTTTGAACACTCATCCATCTAGCACCAAGATCACAAACACTTAATTAAAATTCCCATCTTGATAAGACAAACTAACCTGGTGATCTACATGTATTAATAAAAAGATTACCTAAGAGATCTCTGCTCGGAAATATGCAGACTCGCTCATGCATCTTTCTGTTCATGCACATATCCATAAAACGTTCTACGCTTATTACACCCAAACTAAACCACAGACGTGTTGAGATGGAGAGGACATGGCTCTGGAGAGAGTGCATTCCCGCCTCAGGTTACCTATAATGAGATTCTGTTGGTTTTGTAGTTTTGTGCCTCACCACACATGGCAATCATGTGTGCACTGAGGGCTCCGTCTGGTCAGAATGAGACCAAGAGCTTGGCGCTGTGGTCAAGAGGCGCACATCGTGTGCCCCCTCCTTTCTGAGCATAATTACCATCAACTCACTGGTCTTTAGAAGACAGTGGTGACAGCAACAAATCAACAAATTATACTGCCATGACATGGCCTTTCTTTGTTCCACCTGCCAGGGATAGTTTCCTTGTGGCCTCTCTCATGTTCTAAACTGGTCTGTCAGTACCCTAAAGGTCTTTCACTCCATCTATGTGATGGCACACATGTGCACAGGTTATACATGCGCAGTAGAATTTGCATGGAGCGAATGTGCTGCATGTGACTGTGACAATCAGTAATCCATTTTGATTTCCTGAACTAGCGTGGTACATAACATGGAGGTTGGAGACAGCCCTACAGCAGTCTGAATTGATGGGCTTCTCCAAAGCATTTACTCAAGGTGTTCCTTGTACCTCCATGTACTTTGCAGGGGTGCCCCCTCAACTTTCGTTACGCCACTGTATTCATGCCTTTGTTCCTATACTCTAGGCACTCCTTCTTACTGCCCTCTATCCTTGAACTGTGAGGGGCTGTTTAGTCTAAGATGTAATTCATGTTCTTACTCTGTTCTTGTCTTGTCCATATTTTTGCCAACATACTTGTTTCGTTGCTCATTTGCTTAGTTCACTTTTGCTCTACATGCGTCTTTCTTTAAGTACTGCACTAACATGAGTTCTGCTCCATTTCTTTTACAGACTCTAATCCTTGTTGCCGAATCCAAAGACTGCATAAAGGCCAGGATGTCAATCATTTCAGGTAAATCCAGGACTGCTGCAGTGGTTTTCCACACATATGGGAAAAATAATAGGCTTGCTTACTATCATCATTGAAGCTAAAAGTCAACCATAGCTTATGCCTTTGGTGTGGTTTAAATAGAAGTGCATGCAAGATGGCCACATGGTCTTATGGGATCCTGACCTCCTCTGCAAGTCTTGCAAAAGGCCACATTAGGGCCTGCAAGACCAAAAGTAAGGTGCAGGTATTTGCAGTGACCCTATCATGGAAGTAAGTGCTCAGAAATGAGTGACATCAGTGACGCTGCATGAGTATAAGTTGACACGGACCTTCGTGGAGATGTGGATCAGCAGGGACCGTTGGGTACTTACTGATAATGTTATGGTAAAGGTAGTGGTTATCAAGGACTTGGAAAATCCCGGGACAATAGTGAATGTCTTTAATTTACCTGGGGCAATGGTGATCCCATGGGGATGGTGGGGCCAATAACTACTGCAGCATGTGGGTGTACTGTATGAACTGTAGAGCTAATTGGAGAACTAGTAGAAAGCACAAAGTGGCACCCCTACTATGTCATTATTCATGTCATGAGTGAGTGTATAGACCAGTGGCAGGCCAAGTGCCAAGGGAAGAACATCTGAACTCAAGTATGTCCTTTACCCCTTTCTCCTTCACTGTACCAACACACGTTTATTTAAAACTATTTTATTTTTTTATGCGATTTGTATGATTTGCCCATTCTTGAGCATTGATATATTTATTTGTAAGAACATTTGTAATTTCTGATCAGGTTGTTTGATCAAGCTTCTTGTAAAAGAGTGAGTTTTAAAACATATCACTAACGTTCACTCGGGGCCTCATTATGATGTCGGGCAGAAAGCCATCCAACAGCTCGTCGGAAGCTTTCCGCCCGACATGATATGTTTCCGTTTGACTGCCGCATTACGATACTGGTAGACGGAGGGAAACTCACGTGGGAATACTGCTCCGCTTCCAACGGGCTCACAGAGCCCAACCGGGCGGAAGGTGGATCATAATCCCCAGAATGGAGGCGGTGCCTGCTCAGGCACCGCCATGGGGATTACAATGCATGTTTCCCACAGCCTTTCTATGGCTATGACTAAAGGAAGGAAGGGATATTAATTAACACAGGCGTCTGAAATCGGCGCTAAACCAAGTAACGTGATCAGTAAAAAAGTTATAAAGTATTCGCGGTGCTATAGGTAGGGGAAATATCCCATAAACCCCAAAAACCTGAACAAAGAAGTCCAGGGCAGAAACAGGACAGCAATTCCTATGCACACGCAACAGAGAGTAACAGGTATATAACACTGTTCATGTAATTCTCATAAACAAAAGACAAGTTCTTAATCCGCTGTGATTCGTTTTTAATACAAGTTTCCTTATGCAGTGCAGCCAACGCGCGTTTCGTCAGTGGGTCGTGACCCCTTGACTTCTTCAGGGCTCTCTGCACCAAAGATTAAGGCTCCCAACCTATCTACCGGTGATGCTTCCAACCCGGATGGGCATGTATAAATCTGAAATCTTCATATAAAATTAAATTGAAATCTCCAATTCTAATAAAATTAATGTCAAGAAACGAGTACAGATGGGAGAACAAAATAGAAAAACAAATTCAGCAAGTCTGTGCATCATAATAAGTAGAGAGGAAAGTAACACAATTACAGGAAGAGATTGCCAATTTAGAGAAAGAAATCAGAGAACTAGATCTAAAAGAAGGGACAGAGAAGAATTATGTAATTTTAAATGAAATATTGGCCAGACATCAAAACGAAATAAAGGAGAGGAAGGCTAGAAAGATCAGAAGGGACGAGTTTGACTATAAAGAGGGTAGGGTGTTTACTTATGCTAAGAAATATGATCAGTGTTGCCAGACAGGACTAGGGAAAGAGAGAATCAAAAGACAGGATGTAATTTCAATCTCCTCCAGCGCTACTTCGCTAAATGTCATATCTACTAGTGAAAGTGAGGCTGATATTGTGGGTCCCTCTTCTGATGATATACAAGGTAAATCCTCTTTTTTACGCGAGGTTCTAAGAATTCGGAAAGGAAACAGGGCCCAACCCAGGGGAGGAAACCAAGAGGCAGGACCCGTAGAGGTAAAAGAGCAGGAACAGACAGACTACAAAAGAAAATTGAGATCAGGGGACGAGAAGAACAAACAGTAAAGGCTGATATAGGGGTTGAGGTCATTAACCTTTCATCAAAACAACTGAATGGGGATATGATTTCCCTCTTGGAAAAAGGTCTGAGCTTTAACCCTAAAGATGTTGGCGATTTGTGTAATACAAAAATTGACTTGTTCAAGTTTGTGAGAAGTGTAAAAATTAAGAAGTTTTTCGATTGTTATCCAGCACCCAATAAAAGAAATGTTAACATTTCAACCAGTTCAATTCTTGAAAGTCTCACAATACAAGATGTGCACGATACGCATCTCTTACTTTCCCTCACAGACACTGAAGATACGCCATTACACATGACCACCCTTTTGGATGAGCTAAATGTGGACAATGACCTGACTTTGGATAGCGGTTTAAAAACTAAATCCAAATGGACACCGGGGGTAATCCAATCGAAATGTTTCATAAACGAGTGTTGGAAGACCTGGACAAATTTAAGACCAAAAGACTAAAAAGACTTTGAGACACACTGATAATCTCCTACCTGGAGAACGTTTGGCACTAAAGGCTCTTGCGTCTGATAAAGACCTAATAATCAGAGAAGCGGACAAGGGGGGGAATATTGTAGTGATGGATAAGGTGGACTATAACAAAGAATTTATGTCCCAACTGTGTGATCCAATGTGCTATGAAAGCCTCACATCCAATCCCATAGGGCCACTTACTATTCTAATCAATAAGAAACTGACGCAGTGGCATACAGTAGGCCTTATTAATGAGGACGAATTCAAGTACTTAAAAATCTTTAGACCTCAATACCCTTGTCTATACACACTACCAAAGGTACATAAGCAGTTGCCCTTCCCCCCGGGGAGACCTATTGTGTCAGGGATGGGTGGACCGACAGAACGCATTTCTGAATACGTGGATCTTTTCCTTTGTCCCCTGGTTCAAAATCTTCCCTCCTATGTAAGGGATAAGAAACACATTCTGAGTACTTTGGCTGACTTCACTTGGGACTCTGGCATGACTCTGGTAACGCTAGATGTTGTATCACTATATACAAGCATTAAATTAGATCTTGGCTTGAAGGCGGTTCAACATCATTTGCATAGAAGACCCGCAACACAGTGGCAGCACACAGAGATGTTACTCGACATGATGGGTCTTATTCTTGAGAACAATGTTTTCTTGGTTGAAAATCGATGGTTCAGACAGACAAGGGGCGTAGCCATGGGCTAAAAATTTTCACCCAGTTTTGCCAACCTCTTCATGGGGCGCCTGGAAGAGGTGGTCATCTGGGGACGAAATGGTATTGAGTTTAGCGATTCGATTATTTTTTGGGGTCGCTATATAGATGACTGTTTACTCATTTGGTCAGGCTCACATGACAAACTGGAACGCTTCTGCACTTAACTTAATAACAATAATTTTGACATCAAGTTTACGCATCAATATAGTGAGTCTAGCGTTACATTCCTAGACATAGAGATTTACGTTAATAATAACTCACTACATACACGTCTTTTCCGTAAGGATACGGCATGTAATTCGATTCTACATGCTCGGAGTGCTCACCCTCTCCATCAAATACAAGCGATTCCATTTGGGGAATTTATGAGGGCAAAAAGAAATTGCAGCAATGAGGCAGAGTTTGAGGAATGTCTGGTGAAAATGAAGTCCAGGTTCAAACACAGAGGATACACACTACATAATTTGTCTAAAGCTGAACAGAGAATCAGAAATACCCAGAGGGAAACCACGCTACAAGATAGGGTATCAACAAAGGTGTCAGGAGACACAGTGAGATTAATTACTGATTACAATGATTACAGTGTGGTTTTATCGAAAAGCCTACGTAAACATTGGAGACTTTTAACGGAAGATACCACACTTACCAAACATGTACACAAAGTTCCTCAAATTACATACAGGAGGGGAAGAACGCTCAAAAATAGGCTCAGTCCGAGTTACCCCCATTCCCGGCATAATGGTGATTGGTTGACATCACGCACACTGGGTTTTCACAAATGCGGTTCATGTGGTGCGTGCCGTTGGGCCTCTAACCACATTAAGGAATTTGTAGGTCCAAATAGGACATATACGATCAGATACAATATTAATTGTTACACGAAATTCACAGTATATGTTTTGGAGTGTGCTTGCGGATGCAAGTATGTGGGTAGCACGATTAGACCAGTAAAAGAGAGAATCATGGAACATATTCGTGCAGTCAAACTTAGAGACCTCAGATATCCAATGGCTTTACATGTTTGGGAGTGCCCCATGCAGGGCCCTCATAAACAATTTGTATTTTATGGGATTGATGTGATCAATCAGAGCCCGAGGGGTGGGAATCGGGAACTTAGACTGAGACGTTCAGAGGCTCTCTGGATAATGCGCCTTAAGACCTATGAACTAGGTCTTAATAGTGACCGGGAAATGCATTATTTCTTGGGGGACTGAGCTGTATTTGAACTAGTATGACTCTGTTTGAATAGGACCCTGTTTTTAATATCTGCTTAATATGTAACCTAGTTTTACTGTAGGAAGCTTTGTCAAATAACGGGTGTGCTTTGGATTTTGTTATTTTAAGTTTTATATTCTGGGAAACCCCCTTTTGCCTCTCAAAATGTTATACCATTTTTCAGAACGAAATTATGACAATACATAGGATCGTTTCTTTAATTAGCGTGCCATTAAGATGAAGCATTTGGCAGACAGTAAGCAACCGATGTTCTGCGCATGTAACATTCTAAGTCTGTAGAGTCCTTTCTGATCATATCGTGTGATGTATGTGTTAATTTATCTTGCTGACATGCACAGTGTATACTTATTATGATGCACAGACTTGCTGAATTTGTTTTTCTATTTTGTTCTCCCATCTGTACTCGTTTCTTGACATTAATTTTATTAGAATTGGAGATTTCAATTTAATTTTATATGAAGATTTCAGATTTATACATGCCCATCCGGGTTGGAAGTATCACCGGTAGATAGGTTGGGAGCCTTAATCTTTGGTGCAGAGAGCCCTGAAGAAGTCAAGGGGTCACGACCCACTGACGAAACGCGCGTTGGCTGCACTGCATCAGGAAACTTGTATTAAAAACGAATCACAGCGGATTAAGAACTTGTCTTTTGTTTATGAGAATTACATGAACAGTGTTATATACCTGTTACTCTCTGTTGCGTGTGCATAGGAATTGCTAGCCTTTCTATGGCGTTCAGACCGCCATAGAAAGGCTGCCAGAACCTGACTTTGGGGGCCCCTAGCAGGGCCCCATTGCCCGTGGACTCCGCTATGAGGCCTGGGGGCATCTGTGGTGCCCCCCAAACATCCATGCTTGCCTGCCACAAGGCGCATGGATGTTTAAAAACATTTATTTTTCTATTGCAGCTTGTGCTGTGGCCCTTTTCCGGCCACTGCACAAGCTGCAATGGAAAAATGGATGTTTCCAACTGCCCATAGGTCGCTCGCATTCTGATTCGGCAGGTGCAATCGCCGACTAATAGTCGGGCGGATTCCATCCCGCTACGGTGTCGGTCGGACGTTCGTCTGACCAACATCGTAATAGGCCCCTAAATAACTACTTGAAAATTCATGCAAATTTCTTTTTGTAACAATTAAAATTGTGTTGAATTTGGTAAACACTATATTTTTGAACTTGGCAGTTATATCATGCCATGTAAATAATTTAATGAGGCCAGTGTGCCCAACATAGGTAGGGCTGGTCTGTCAGATCCTTGGGAGGACCAGGAGTGGACTCCTTAATTGAAGCTGAATGCAAACTAATGTATGCTAGGTCGATGAGTTTGTATGCCTAGTGTAGATAACGCAAAATACCTCAGAGTGAGGAAATGCAGACTACTTAAACGACTCTGCTGCGCTCATATAACACAACTCAACGCATCCAGCTTAGACTAGCACAGTATGGCAAGAAGCATTTTAGTTCATATGAAGACAGTTTAGAATATATCCAATCCTTAGCCTCTCCAGAAATTTGCATGGCCACACTAAATTATAATAGTGCTGCTATGAAATGCTGGAAATTTTATGGAATGTGAATGACTTTTGTTTTGTTTTTTAGCTTTTTAATATATCCTGTATTTGTAATTTGCTGATTTAATTATCTTATCTGCTATTAATTGTGATTGTGTTTTATTTTTTGTGCTTTTATGACCAGTTTTTGGTCGAATAAAGATTTTGACTGATGAAAGAGTTAAATATGAAAGAGTGACTGTCACAAAGGTATGCGATACATTTTGAACTACCTATAATGTTACAAAGTACAACAGACTTGCAAATAGGTCAATTTTAATTCAAAACAAAGCTATTTTAAGCAAAGTGATATTACACCAGAGCAGATTTAACCTTGTGTGCAAAAAGGTATTGCAATGTGTTTTTCATTCTACTTAAAAATGTCCTTCCTATTAATAATGCAGATTCATTTTGAATTGATGTATACTCAAGAATGGTAGCAAGAATGTTTTTTTTATCATTGATGCCTTTCACCTTCTCTAGTACCCCATCACAAGTGTTACACCATTATAAGTGAGAAAATCGCATAACAATGCAACAGGATAACTGTAATAGGAATCTGCAGCATCATTTAATATGCAATGACTTGTATGTGGCTCCTGGACTGCATTGAGTTACTGTTGCTCTTTGACTATGTTTGTACATACAGCTAGACCTGTGGAAAGAACAGTTCAAAAGTCTTTAATGTCCCATCAACTTTTTTAAACTCCTTCCCTCATTCCAGCGCCACTCCCTCTGCTGAATATAATTTTGACAGTAAGAAAAACACAGGATCATGAAAACAAACAAAGGACTGTGATTCAACCACCGCCAGCTTGTGATTCTTGAGATACCATGGGGTTATACCCAGAAAGATAATGCCACTGTTGACACAGGCAAATGTGACAGTGGAGTGATTCTAAACCAAACACTAGAAGAAAGCACAGAGGATGAATCAAGACCTCACTGAATCAAGCCCTGTAGCAATGTGCCACATGTGGAATGATAAGAGCAACCCACTAAAAAGTACTGATAACATGGTCATACTAAGGGGTGAGTCTTTTGACCGCATTAATGGCCAGTTTATTATGAAGCGTAGGTTTCTGGAAGTCAATTGTGCCACAAAAATGTTGCAAAAGTGCCACAGTTATAAAATGGGTAGTGACATTTGGTGCAGCAAATTTCTTCATATTATAAACAAAAATGCATTTAACTGAAAAGTACAAGAGTCTATGCTAAATGCGTTATGTTTATAGATTTTGCAGTAAGCAACCATACATAGGTATTATAAGTATACAAACTAAATAATGATGTACTGACTTAAGTTAGCCTGACCTTTGACACAATTTTAACAAAGATTTATAACCTAGCATTGGCCTGCTCCTCACATTGAGCTGTTGTTTTGCACAAGATGTTTTTCTCTTCACTGCAGATACTGTAACTTTCAAGACGCAGTCTGTTAGTTAGTGAATAGGCATTTTTTTCTGTATTAGACAACTGATAGTGAGGTTCTCACCCGGAGGAGAGCCGGTAACAGGAAGGATGATTCATAGGAAGAACTGTTTGATCCGCAACATATGGAAAAAGTATCTTTTCAAGGACTTGTGCCTGTAGCCCATTGTGAAGACATGAGAAACTGGGTATTTACCTATTCCCAAGGGCTTACAGAAATCCTATTGGATGCTGTGAACAAAGAAAGGGATACTTGCTTCCATCTATAATATTGTGTGTTGTTATTAGTGCGTGTTCCTATCAATCAATCAATCAGGAAGTTTTGGAGCGCGCTACTCACCCGTGAGGGTCTCAAGGCGCTGGGGGGTGGGGGGGTGGTGTGGGGGGGGGGGCTCTGGGGAGTTCGAGCAGCTCCGTGGTCATTCGAAGAGCCAGGTCTTGAGATCCTTTCTGAATGGGTGCAGTGTCGGGCTTCGTCTGATGCGGAGGGGGAGTTTGTTCCAGGTCTTGGCCGCGATGTAGAAGAAGAATCTGCCACCTGCTCTGGCCCTGTGGATGCGGGGGACCATGGCAGAGAGGAGGTTTCTCTTGGGGGTGTGGAAGAAGATTCTTTCGTTGAGGTATTGGGGTCCGGTGTTATGGAGGGCTTTGTAGGCGTGTGTGAGCAATTTGAAGGTTATTCTTTTTTTGACAGGGAGCCAGTGGAGGTCGCCGAGGTGTTGGGTGATGTGGTCATGTCGTGGGATGTCGAGGACGATTCTGGCTGCGGCGTTCTGGACGGTCTGGAGTTAGCAGAGGAGTGTTTTGTTGATTCTGGCGTAGAGCCCGTTTCTGTAGTCCAGTCTGCTGGTGATGAGTGCGTGGGTGACGGTCTTCCTGGAGTCGGGGGATCCATTTGAAGGTCTTGTGGAGTATGCGGAGAGTGTTGAAGCATGTGGAGGACACAGTGTTGATCTGGCGGTTCATGGTGAGTGAAGAGTCGAGTATGATGCAGAGGTTGCGAGCAAGGTCTGTAGGGGTGGGTGAATTTCCGAGGGCCACCAGGTGTTGTCCCATGCCGAGGGGTTGGATCCGAGGGTAGGGAAGGGTTCTCTCACTCACATTTTCTGGGGAACCATCTCTGGGTTCCTTTAGACCATATTTCTCTCCATGAAAGATTACTCTTGAGTCTACTTCCTTTTTTTTTTTTTTAAACAATTTTTATTAAGAAAATAAAAGAAAAGGTACAAGGCAATGATAAAGCAATGATTGGGTCTACAGTACATAGATACAAATTGCGACACAGAGGAAGCACGATAAGCACGGTTCACCTCCCCATATTTACACAGAATAGTATTGACCAGCATGACCATTAAGCGTCCAGTACATAGGTGGAGTAGTGTGCAGACTAGGCACGCGCACCAATTGGTATCTTGTGATCGAGCAGGCACCTTATGCAGTCGAAGGCAGGAGCACGGCATCAAGTCCAGAATCATCCAATAGCTGACGTCTATCACGCTGTAATTCAATGGAAGGGAATAAACATATGTCACCTCTGTATTTGTTCCACCTCCCCCACTTGTGGTCCCATTTCTTAGGGCACCCTATGTGCTTGAACACATCCTTCTCGGCGATCATTGCCCTGTCCATATCAATAGCCCAATCAAGCAAGCACGGGGCCGCCCCAACTCCCCATCTCTGCGCAATGTTGCGTTTTGCAACGGCCCACCCCATTGAGGCCCATGTTTGCTCGGTTTGCGTGAGGTCTGTGGCTTCCCACATATTAAGGAGGCACAACTGGGGAGAGGCCTTCAGAGTCTTACCACCCGCTCTCTCCATCTGGTTACAATGCCGAAGGCACAGGGGGTCAGATCTTCTGCCTATTTTAAACAAGGTCCTTGCGTCGAAGTATACGCGGTGGAGGATTTTCAATTGGACTAGGCTCAATCTCATTAGGATAGCCACTTCTCTAGGAGAAGCCAGTGCGTCACGCCAATCTTCCTCATCTATGCCTCCTAGGTCCGCCTCCCAACTCTGCCGCAGACGTTGCATGGGGTCAGGACGATTGTTCAACAGCTTTTTATAGGTAAGGGATATGGCTTTTGTGGGCATAGGGTCAAGTACCAACCTATCCTCCAATGGAGTGGACTCAGGCAGAGGAAGATCCTTGGGCAAGGCAGCTGTAACTGCATGACTAATCTGTAAATATCTAAAAGTCTCAGTTTGCGCTAGCTGATACTTGGTCTGCAGGTCTGCAAACATAGCCAGTTTACCCCTCACCCACATGTCCCCCACTGTCGAAATGCCTATCATGTCCCATCTGTCAAATCCAGGGCACTTGCTGGGCTGACCCAGTATGTCTGGCTTCCAGAGTGGTGTGGCTTTTGTAAGTGTGTTATGCCAGCCCCATGTCTTATTGACTCCATGCCAGATCTCCACTGTGTGTGCTGTGGGTCCTGTGAGGTGAAGCTTGCGGGGATTTGTGTAGAGTGCCGCCCCGTCCCAAAAGCCAACGGTCTGTACCAAAGTTTGGGTCGTCATGCTCCCCATGCACCCACCTATTAATTGCAATCAGTTGAGAAGCTTGGTAATAAAGCTGCATGTCGGGCAGTGCAATACCACCATCATACCACCCCATCGTCAGTTTTTTCATGGCTATGCGTGTGGCCCATCTCTCCCACAGCAGCCCTCGCACTACGCTGTCAATGCTGGCGAAATAGGTGTCAGAGATCACGTTGGGGGTGTTCTGCAGTGCGTAAAGGAAACGCGGCAGTGCTAGCATTTTAAAAAGTGCGGCCCGCCCCAGGAGGGTCAGGGGGAGAGATCGCCAATGCTTAGCGTCAGATAGAAGACGGGTCAAGGGCATTAGTAGGTTGGACTCATAAAATAAAGTCGGATCCGGGGTGATGAAGATACCAAGGTATTTGAAGCCCCGTGATGCCACTGGTATATTGTAGCCCCTAGGATTACGCGGCAGTTCACCCAACAGAACGTAAAGCTGCCCAATTAATAGTATATCCCGAGTGGGCGCCAAATATATGGAAAATATGGAGAACTCGACTGCGGGACCGCGAAGGCGAGGCCAAATAGAGGAGAATGTCATCCGCATATAATGAAATGCAATCCTCGTGGTCTTCTGTCCATTTCAGACCCCTAATCTCCGGATCTCCCCTGATCCAAAACGCTAGGGGCTGCAACACCAGGGCAAAGAGTAGGGGCGATAGAGGGCACCCCTGTCTGGTGCCTCGCTGCAGTGGGGTTTGCCCAGAAACATGGTTGTTGACGGTCACCTGCGCGGTCGGTTGGGCATAAAGCAGCTGGATCCACTTAGCAAAATTGGGGCCAAACCCCATTCTAGTCAGCACTGCGAAAATAAAGTCCCACTCAATGGTATCGAACGCCATAGAGGCGTCCAGAGACAGTAGGACCGCATCCTCCCTGATCGTGTCTCTTCTACCCAGGACCCCATTCAATCACCTTAAGTTCAAGGCTGTGTTCCTCCCTGGCATAAACCCGGATTGATCTGGATGCACCAGCTCAGTAATATAGGGGATGAGTCTATTGGCCAGTAGTTTTGCTAGAATGTTCGCCTCAACCGTGAGAAGGGATATGGGGCGATATGATCTACAATCCTCTACTGGTTTGCCTGGTTTGTGTATAACCACGATTGAGGCCATCCTACCTTCAGTTGGTAGGACCCCAACATCAAAACTTTTGGTATACATTTGCAATAGGTGGGGAGATAGCCTGGAGGCCATTGGCTTAAAGAATTCAATTGGGAGCCCATTGGGTCCCATAGCTTTGCCGGAACGCACATCCTGAATTGCTTTCTGAATTTCGGTCTCTGTGATGTCGCACTCCAGGGAGTCTCTATCTTGCTCGGTCAAGCAAGCGACTTTAATAGTCGACAGGAGTTCCGAAGCCATGGAGGACTGGGACGTCTCGGCGGATGTATACACCGATGAGAAGTGAGAGGCGAACGTGTCGGCAATCTGCTGGGGATCAGTGAGCAGTTCACCGTCAGCCCCAGATATCGAGTGTACCCACCTAGATGCTTGTTCCCTTTTCTCCAACCAGGCCAAAAGCCTACCCGTCCGTTCGCCATGTTCATATATCTTATGCCGGGTGGCGTTATATCTAGCTTTGGCCGCTTCCGTCAGAAGCTGCTGATAGTCAAGGCGCACCATGTCTAGCGAGTGTTGTGCCTCCGAGTCAGGGGTACGTGCCAGGGCTTTTTCCTTTTCCAGGATTTCCTCCTCTAGCTCAGTCACTCGCTTAGTGAGTTCCCTCCTATGCCCCACCATCAGTGACAGGGCACGGCCCTTCATAACGGCACCGAACGCCCCCCACAACACACAAGCTGAAGTGACCGACCCCACATTTTCTGTAAAATAGCAGTCAGCGTCTTTGAGCAATGCCTCCCTAATGTGGGGTACCTTAAGTGCCCAGGGGTTTATAGTGAGGGTAGTGCAGCGCTTGGTTTGCCCCAAGGTTAGTGTCGTGAGAACTGGGGAATGATCAGAGATTCCTTGTGTGAGGCACCTGGAGTCAGAGAAAACCTGTATATCTTGAGCGAGTGTGAACATGTGGTCAATGCGTGATTGACTATTGTGGGCCCCAGAATGAAAAGTAAATTGTATGGTGTTAGGATTAAGCCATCGCCAGATATCCACCAAGCCCATAGCGGACAAGAACTCAGTCAGTTGGGATCCCCCTGGAGGGTCCCTACGGGGTGGGAGGCGATCCCTGGAGCCATCTACTGCCAGATTAAAGTCTCCCCCCAGCACCAATAACCCCACTGGCAAGTCAAGTAGGAGCGCTCCAATATCCCGCAACGCAGGACGCTGTAGTCCAGGGGGGGCATAGACGGATATGACATTGAGAGTCTGCCCCTCCAAAGTGCCGGAGAGCGCCACATATCTACCCTGTTCATCCGACCAAGTCTTACGTACAATATATGGACATCCCCTGCGTAAGAGCACACCAGCCCCACATGAACCCGAGGTAAACCCTGAATGAACGACCAAGCGATATCCCCACCTATTCAGTGCCCCACATGAGTTACCAATTAGGTGTGTCCCCTGGCGCTTCAGGTATTGCAGAACTACTCCCCGCTTAATCTTGTCTCCCAGGCCAATAACGTTCCATGTAAGGAGTTTAAGGACTAAGTGTGATCCCATGTGTGTAAAGATACGCAAACAATATAGTGTCTAGGATCTAATGACAGGCACAGGACTGGGCCATGGTGGTTGTGGAGGCAGGCGGGCCTGCAGTGCGGCAGGGAATCAGACCCACCAGTGGACAAGTGAACACACCTATAAGTACCACCTGTGTACCCCATGGCGATGCAATTAGAGTCTGAAAGTGAACATGCCGTGTTGCAGCGAAAGTGTATAGCTGCACAGATCGATTGGACCCATCGATGTAGAGGAAGACAAGCAGCATCATTGCACAAGTACCAAAAACAAAACACTGAAAACAAACCCCCCCCCAGTACTCAACTCCCACCCCCCACCCTGCCTCCCTGCATAATGGGCACAAAACCACCCGCCACCCCCAACTTGCAGAGTGCCTGTCGCCCACCCTCAACAGATTCGGGAACGTGATACAACCCCACTCCCTGAGGCATCCGTTCATGGTGACAGTAGCAACCCCGGCCATTGACCCCATAACGTGTTATTCAAACATCATGGATGAACTGTTGCAATAATCATATGACATTATTAACGTGCCCACAGCAAGCCAATTACCAAGAGTAAGTATGTATATGTGAAATTTGACATGCCGGAACCCCTGCAAAAGGTAGTGCATACCAAAACAGTCTGCATTTATGAAATGCATGCTCAGGGAGCCATCCGACTCCAGGGGCAGTCTCTTATACTTGCCGATCTCCGACCGTTATCACTCTGGGCTCCGGGCAGCTGATTCACCGCCGGGCGGAGACCCCTGCCGCTGGCGCCGCCCGCCAGCATTACCAGCGCCTCCCACTGGCTTTTGGGGACGCTTGCCGACAGTTCGCCAGCCTTCGAGCCAGTCCCATGCGTCCTCCAGTCTAGTGAAGAACCACAGTTTACCCTCTGACTCGATCCGCAGCTTAGCCAGAAACAACATAGCGTACTTGATTTCTTGGTCCCTCAGCGCGCGCTTCACGTCCAGGAAGCTACGCCGCTGCTTCTGAACCCGCAGGGTGAAATCAGGGAAGAAGGTGACTTTGCTGTTGTCGATCGCGAACGGTGGGGCCGCCCTCGCCGTCTGGAGTATGACATCTCTATCACGAAAATTAAACACTCTTGCCAGAAGAGGTCGTGGGGGCGCTCCAGGCTTGGGTCTACCCCCAGGTACACGATGCGCACGTTCAATTGAAAAGCATTTGGAAAGGCCCCTTGGCTGAAGTTGTTGGAGAATCAATTCCTCGACAAAGAGGTCGGCCGCCTGGCCCTCGGCCCGTTCCGGCACCCCCAAGATACGAATGTTGTTGCGTCTCATGCGGCCTTCGTAGTCATCAAGTTGCAGGGTCAGTGCCTCCTGTGCATTTTGAAGTTCAGTTACGTGACGCTTGAGTAGGTCTGTATCATTCGTCAGTTCTTTGGTAGTGCTTTCAACGGTACTAATGCGGTCAGACATCTTCCTCATGTCCGCTCTAATCAAAGAAACCTCTGTGGCGACTGTATCAATAAGGGCTTCAAGTGAGGTATGCACCATCGTTATCGCAGTTAAAATGTCCTGCAGCGTGGGATCTGGTTGCTCCCCAGTTGGTTTGGGGTTAGATTGCTCCCCTTCATGGCCCTTCTGCCACGCAAATTTTTCCAATTTTGCTTGCACCGCATTGCGGCCACTGTGGCCGCTTGCTATGATGTCGCCGGTGGGCTCGATATGCCAGGAAGGGGGGGTCGAGCCGTGCCAGCTACTCACCGCCGCCTGCAGTGAGTATAAGCCCACACCGGCCTGTCGGTTTCCGCCGGCAGGGCCCTGACCAACAGTGAGCAGGATAGCCAAAAAGTACTTCACCGGTAGTGCAACAGGTTCGTGTGGCCTCCAATTACTGAGGGGATGCGATGATGGCAAGCCAGAGTAAGACAGGACCGCCGTCCCCACCGCCGGAGATAAGAAACGACGTGGGCCCCCAAGACCGCACCCCCACACCTGGGCAACAAGGGGAGTGATGGCTCAAGTCCCGCACCGTCGTTATAGTATAGGCGCTCCAGCCATCTGTAAGAGGCCCTATGTTACACACTCTTGGGCCTTTATAGCGCTACAAGGCTTCACCTCTCAAGGGGCTGCGTCGCCGGGCTTACCGCAGCTGTGGTGAACGGCGTCACGTCATGGAGGCCCTAGGCGAAGGGAGGGCCGGTCGCGGCGCGCCAGAAGAAGGCCTGTGTGACTCCACTGGTCCCCCGGCACCCCCAGGGTGGGACGTCTCTCCAGATCGATGGAGACTGGCCCCGCGCCAGCCCCGGGACCACAAGGATGAAATACGTGGGCTGCCAAAGACTCTCAGTGCACATCAGCTCTCGGGGCGAGCAGGGAATCAGGCCGCAGTCCGAAAAGTCAGCTGCGGAGGCGACACACTCAGCGCCGGAACCGCCGAGTCGGGAATCACAGCGCGGCCCCCACCAGCACAGTTGCAGGCCCATCCACCACGCCGCAGCCGCGGCGTAGATTAGTGCGCACGCCCGGGGAGGAACGGGGCACCCACAGGGCCGCTGAAGTCGCCAAACCGCACCGGACACTGCCTCCCCTCACGGACGCCTCCGATTGAGGCCGTAGTTCACCCAGCCGCGGGGCACGATGTCCGGGTCAGCTGGGCTCCGCCACAGGCAATTCTGGCCGGGGCACGATGTTTAATTGCGGATTGATCGGGAGTGGCGCGACGGAGCTCGGCTACCGTGTGGCCATTTCACTCGGCAGTTGGCCACGCCCCGATCGAGTCTACTTCCTTTTATTAAATGTCTGCTGATTTAACTCTATGAATGCTTTCCAACTTGACCCTTTTTTATTTAAACTTCAAAGACTCTATCTTTATGCTATTATTCTGTCATCAGAACTCTTTATTGGGATTCTGAACTGACACCTTATTCTATTCCATTCTAACTGAATTTAAATTAGGGAAATTCATTTATGGAAAACGCTTGCGATATTGTTTCAATTTTAACTGTCATACTTACCAATGTTGTTTTTTTCCTTATATTGAAATATCTATTACTGGATGAAATTCATTTCTAAAAATGATGCTTAAAAGGCTAATGCTTATTTAAAAAATAATAAAACTAAAGAATTGATTTACAAAACCCTTTAACTCACACAAATTCTCTTTATTGGCTGTACTAAAGTCTTTCATGATTTATGGTTTATATGGTTTAATGTAGATGATTGGTCCTTTTAACTTCTTCTTGTCGATGAACAAAGGTCCATACAACCAATGGTGGGGGTATTAATTAATTACACCCGAAGATTAAGATATAGAAAACCCTGCTCTGTCACATTCATTTGAAAGTTAGATAAGCGGAAATAAAAGTTGTAATGGTTCAGAATTAGACTGTTCTGAGTGGATGTTGTGTTTAGAATGTTGAAACATTCTGTGTTCAAGAGTGAAGCAGTTGGAGAGTGGAGCTGAAGCTGACCAAAGGCTACGGATGGATGTGGAAGATCTGCCAATGTCACAAGTAGTAGAGACTGACAAGAACATTTATTGTTTAGGTTGAAAACAAAAAAAGACATTTCCGGGATAAACTGTGACAGACAAAGACATCCCAGGTGCCTATCTTTTCTGCAAAGAATGGGGACCCTCCTATATATACGTTGGGTGGGCACCAGCACTTCATGAGGTATAAAATGGATGAGAATCAGTCCTTGAAAAATACTACTTCAGGGCGCTCCAGTATTCTATATGAACCAACAGTTATGCTGGGCACACTAGTACACATGTGTGGATGAGACTGGTGAAAGATGTTGCTGTCTGAGCTGCTCTTGAGATTAGTGTTTAGCTGCCAATGCCAGTTGTCAAGTATTTTGTGTAGAAATTGCATTTATGACTGATGGTGATGTGTTCCATTTCATCAAAAAGGGACTGGGTTCTCTGAAAGGACTGCAAGAATTTTGAGGTAGTAGGTGCACAGGTGTAAGAAGAAACATGAGTTAAACCTTTCCCCACAAAGGGAAAGGTAAAGGATCATACTGGAGGAGATGCTAGCTTTGTAATACTTATGAGTTACGACAGATTATGGAGTGCAGGCTATCTCACCTTGTTTTGAGATAAACTTAAATGTAGGTGATAAGTAACAATATAAACTTGCTTTAAACATGATTGTCATAATTTCTCTGCTGAAAGTTCTTGGAGTCCAGACCAGTTAGGAGGAAAACATCTCATTGTAGTAGCAAAAAATGCTGAAACAGCTGGATGAGTTGCATTGGGTCCATAAGAAGGAACCCATCATTTGAGAGTTTATAACTAATGTATGTAAAGTTTATAAAATGCTAAGGAGGAGTCAATGTTGGACAATGTATTTTCTATACACAAACTACTAAATAAAATGACTAGATAAATAAGTTAATACTTCAGTGCCCATTTGCTATATGGCTCTGTTTCTGCTTAACAAATACCCACAAATCCATAAAAACATATTTCTTATCCACAGGGTGGATAAAGGTTCATTCGGTTCAAGATGGCATGCAGTGCCATAGAACAAGGCTAGTATTAATCACAAGAGTACAGAGATTTAGCAGGCACTTAACTACAACTGAGACTATTCTAAGGATTATGGGCACATAGGCTAATCAGAAGGTAAGGATGAACAAGGAGCTCCTTGAGGAGATCACCTCAAGTAGTCAATTGTCTCTGGGCCCTCCTTAGTGAGGGATTGAGGTTGGTTAAAAGGAGGAGTAACTCCTCCATCCTATTCTTAAGAGGCGGGAAGAGAGATTTGGTGCCACACTCATCAGAGCTTACAATATATTCTACTGACAATGTCATGCAAAGCTCTCATAGGTGGCGACCAAGCACCACAAAATATGAAGCAACCAAAGCAAGTAAATGAGCAGCAAAGGCTATAATGAATGAATGCCATGATCAATGAAAGGACTCTGAAACATTAGCAGTCATGAAAGGAGACAGAGTGCTGTGTGCAAGAAACACACCAAAATGTTGGAAACCACACATGAGAGGCCATCTAAGAGTCATTGGTTAAAAGTAAATATAATCAAAGCTGAAATCAAATATTACGCAGCCACCAAAACTATATCTCACTTCAGAAAATATCACTAAGCAAACACGATCCCCCCAATATAGCCAAGAAAGAGGACAATTAATGGGCCCTGAGGTAAGCATGCCAGAGGACCACCACAATGCAGAGAAAAAGACATTGCAAATCCTCAAATAGCAACAGAGACCTAATGAAGAAATGCAGCACTGCAACATTGTGAACAGTGGCAGATGTGGAACATTAGTAGTATTTTTAGCAATGACCATTTTTAGAGACTTTTGTGCGTATATATTTTTGTGTATCATTAACAATATTTGGAATGCATTTTCACACTTGATTACACGTGTACACTGATAGAGTAATGTTGTCTTTGAAACAAATCTCTATGAAGTGTGATTTTCTGACCCTTGATAAGTAGGTCTCAATTTGGGCATCAACGCTGTCTTGATCATAATCAATGTCCCCCAATCAATTTTGTCTTCCCCCCGCAACACTAGCTGCCTGTCATTTCTGCAGCATGTAGACAAGTAAATTATTATTTGTTTATTATTCATGTAGGGGGATAGTGCTTAGGTAATACAGCAATTTGACGTTTTATCAGCCTGCGCCCTGATTTGCTGATGAAATTATACACCTGCTCACAACACAATGATTCTGCAGTTCTCTTAATTTCATATGTGAAAACACTGTATAAAAACCCTTGATTCAGGAGGTGGGCCAGAGACTTTCCTGATCAATTTGGGATGCTGTTATTTTCTCTCCTGATTTTGCTGCCCACCTTGTACTTAGGCTAATTGTTGATTTTGCATTATTTATTTGTATTGCTCTATTTATTAACAGCCTTCATGACATTGACTCTGTATTGCCTTACTTTTGATTTTTGTAATTAAACCCTTTAAATATTCCGCTAATCTAGAATTCTGTTATTTGATGTATTGGGAGGTGCCTTGACGTGGGGTCACATTGCCTCAGGAAATTGTTGTTTAACACCATCTCTGATACATCGAATTGTGGGCATACAGGTTATATAAATCTTGGGGTGTCTAAAATTTTGGGGTCCCCTGCACCCACACCATCACAGGGACAGAAAGTACCGGTGGGGGAAAAATGGGATGACATTGTTCTATTGGGATGAAGTAGCATAGTCAAAGATGAGTGAAATCAAAGTAGTAATTGTAATTAGAAAAGCGACACTAAGGGCTGATTACAAGTTTAATGGTGTGGCTGCTGGACCGCCCCACTGCTGCAATGCCAAAGCTGCGTGAGAACCACCCACCGTATAATGAGTTTTTTTAGTCATTGTCGGGCGTTTCCTTTGCTGTTCCCACGGCGGTCCCTATAAATAGGCACCGCAATGGGAACGTCAAAGGAAGTTCCAGCACGGCATGGACTGTGAAGTCGATGCTGTGCTAGAAACGGGAGTGCATGCACACAGGGGGGCACATGTTGCGCCCCCCTTGGTCCATCCACATGGAGTTAGGCACAAGGGGGCACTGCAGGGCTCCCTTTCTTTCCTCACATCCACTGTGTTCATGGAGAAAAGACCTCCATGTAATCATTGGTGGGCGGAAAGTCGTAATATGCTTGGCTGGACCACAGAGGTCCCGCCAAGCACATTGATGCCTCTTGACCGCTGCGCCATCACCAGGGAATGGCAGTTCCCTAGCTGAGTCGGCGGTCCCAGGGTGGCATGGCTGGCATGGTCGTAATGTGGCCACAGCCGCCCCACCATGAGTCTGGCCGTCCGAGGACCGCCAGACTCGTAAGTAGGCCCTAAGTCAATTTTTACCCATCTGTCATTAGTTTACATCAAGTTCACTCCCAAAATCCTTTTAGTTTAAGGCAGCATTAGAAGCAACAATCCTTATTCATGGATACACGCATCAATCAAGCAGCTGCAGATTATCCTTCCATGCTCAATTAATCCAACCACAGCAAGAGAAATGACTTCCTTCAAAACAGGCTACAAGATAATAAATAATCAAATACACAATATACGGTTTTATGGTTAGGTAACTGTGAATAACAGGGATGTTATTAATCAAGGGGTTCTGAGTTACATAAAATAGACAAGAAGAAGGAAGCTCGAACTGTCTATGATGTCATCCTGAACCCTGAGGTGAATAACATCCCTGCAATTCACATTTTCCCCATCTGTACTTTATGCTCTATATGCCCTCCATATATGCAGTGACGGAGAAGCAATAGGGTGTTATATACAAGTATACAATATGAATAAACAAAATGTTTTAATAATTCTGGCCACCCACTCTCTGCACAACCCATCCACCCATACTAAAGACAATTACTTGATATTCTGACACCAACCATACCATCTTTATTTTTTATTTTAAATATCTTTATTGGCATTTTGTTTAATACGGAATACACTTTGAAATGGTTGTCATGAATTTAATCATTACTTCTCTCTTAAGACATGCAGTACGGAAGTTAAGGAGAGAACCAAGCGTTTAAGTAATTGCATACCTGTTGGGGAGGGAATATATCGTTTTTTAATTTTTTTTAATTTTTTTATTGAGAGTTCATAGATCTTACACACATTCCATGATATAAGCCTGGGCGTAGTTCGCGAAGTAGCGCTACACGAAGCTACGCAAAGAGCAGTTCGCACTACGCGAGCTACGCGTAGCACTACGCGAACTGCGTAGTGCACTGTTCGCAATGATTGCACAGTGCCGGATGCTTGTCCGCACTGTGCAATCATTGAAAGCGGCATCTTGCACAGTGCGAGCTGTCTTTTACTGCCGCTCGAGTAGATTTTTACTCGAGCGGCAGCTTCTCAACGCGGACTGGTAGTTTCTCATCGCGAGCGGTCGCGAGCATACGCGACCACTCGCAATGAGAAACCTGACCTCCCGCGTTGAGAATCTCGCCGGGAGGTTTATTTTCCACGCTCGCGATCGGCAACTTGATGTTGCTGATCGCGAACGAGAAAAAGTCTCGCCGGGATATCATTTTGCTTGCTCGCGGTCGCCAACTTGACGTTGAGGACCGCGAGCAAGCAAAAATGACCGCTGCACTACGCTACGCTACGTGTGTTTGCACTGTGCTACGTGCAATTCGCGTTGTGCGAAGTAGCGCAAACTTCGCAAACTACGCGAGCGTAGCGTAGTGCTTTGCCCAGGGTTAGATATTATACATAAATACATGTTCCAGAATATTGAGGAGAAAAATAATTAACTTCGATCTAAAGTGCAAAGTGCAGAGATTAAAAATTACAGATACTCATTTCAAAGAATGTTTTAGCAGTACAATGAAATTATTCTTAAAATACCAAAAAGATCCTATTAAAATCAGGTACAAAATACAAACTTATGGCGGATAAATACATAGAAAGATCACATTAAGATAAAATACAATAATACTAAAACCAGATAGGTACCCACGTACCCTTTCTATCTGTATACCAAAATACAATATGTTATCCTATATTTCAAAGATACTCCAATATTTCTCATACCTTCTTAATGCTCCTGATCTTATTGCATATTTCCTTTCCAATTCTTGTACTTTGGATAATTTTGCCCTCCAAGCATTGAAAGTGGGTATCTTCTCTGTTCTCCAGAGTTGCAAAATTAAAGATCTTGCCAATAATGCTACTATAAACAAGCATTCTTCATATTCGGTAGTATCAGAAGAACATCCCAAAACCGCAATAGATTCATCGAGTGAGATGTGGGGGTCTATTGTAAATCTAAGATATTTCTCGATCTCCCCCCAAAAACTCTGAATTTTTGGGCACTTCCAAATAATATGCGTCCAAGTGCCTTTCTCTGCACAACGAAAGCATTTATCTTCAATTTGCGGATATAATTTATGAAGAAAGAAGGGTGTTCTATATATTAGCCATTTCGAATAGAATTGCATACGTTTGAAGTTCGCCCCTCTAAATATACATGCATTAAACGTATTTAACCTATTCCACGTTGATTGAAGAATCTGTATAAGTTCCACTTTCCTCCATTTATCCCTAACTTTTTCATATAATGAGGAAGACTTATTCTGATCGAATATCTTAACCCAATCACTAATCTTTCTATGTATAGGACAGTTAAGGGCATCACTAATACTGAATTTATAGTCCAAATTTTCTATATTTAATTTTTCCAATATAGGTTTTAATCTAAGAAATTGCCACTTTAAAATTATATTGGAATGCTGGAGGCCCATTTCGATTTCCATCCAGGTTTTCCAACAGTTCCCCTAATGAAATCCTGAATTTGGACGTAACCATTTTCTTCCCATAGCCTTAGTATATTATTCGCTAAAATACCTATTTCCCCCGTATGTATGTTCGAAAGTCTGGTTGAGTTATTAATTCTTAAAATATCATAATATGCTAAAAGCTGTGTTTTTTGTTTAAATAACCACTGTAAGGTCTTATAACGAACTTTCTTAGGGTACTTCGTAACTCTTGTGGGGTCCCTAATATTATATTCCTTTAGGATCTTCTTCATAAAAAAATTATCTGCCTCTTGAGGATCTGACAAAAAGAATCTAAAACTATGATGTACAAATGTTGCATAATAATAATTTCTAATATTCGGAAGAGATAAACCTCCTTCTTCCACAGGATAGTTTAAAGTGCTAAGTGCTAACCTTGATACCTTGTTTGCCCATAAGAAAGAGGAGAGCATACTATCTAACTCTTTAAAAAAAGAGGACTGTATTGCGCAGGGAACAGCACTAAAAAGAAAATTAAACAATGGAAGGATAGACATACGAATTAACGCAACTCGTCCTATTATTGACAATGGGAGCTGATTCCAGCGTGTTAACTGAGAGCTCACCTTTTTCAATAATGGGGTATAGTTTAAGGAAAAAAGGTCTTCTACTTTCTCTGTGACAAAGATCCCTAAATATCTCTTTGGACGAGTATTGTACGTCTGTCTAAATTCTAATAATAAAGAGTTTGCACCACAGTTACACAATATAATTTCTGTTTTGGTCTTATTGATTTTATAGCCTCCTATTTCTTGGAAGTCTGCAAAAACTCTCATCACTTCCACCTGAGTGTCTATCTTCGAATTCAAGAAGAGTACAATGTCGTCAGCATACAATTTTATATTCGTCATTCCTTGCACCGGGGCTGTATGTGCTCTTTTTTCCTTGATTGCAATTGCTAAAGGCTCTATAAAAAGAGCAAATAAATTCGGTGAAAGGGGACAGCCTTGCCTGGTACCTCTATTTATTTGGCATGTCCCTATCTTAACAGAGTTAACTAATATTTGCGCCTGAGAGTTTGTATAAAGTTGTTTTAATAAAATTATAAACTCTTTTGGAAAACCGAACTTTGCTAAAATCGTAAAAAGACAATTCCAAGAAACAAGGTCAAATGCCTTTTCGGCATCTAAAAACCATATCTGTGCCTGAACCTTATTAATATTAAAAAAATCCAAAGCTTCTAATAAAAAATTTGTATTAGTATAGAGCTGTCTCCCTGCTATAAAACCACATTGATCCGTTCCGATAAGTGACCCCACCATCTTATTTAATCTATTGGCAATCAGTTTAGTAAAAATTTTGTAGTCAGTATTTAAAAGGCTTATTGGCCTATAGGAATTCACATTTTAGCTGTCTTTATCTTTTTTTAAAATACTGACCACTACTGCAATACGAAAAGATGCTGGCGGATCCCCTCCATGTAATAAAAAGTTTGCGAGTCTTAAAATTTCAGGGCAAAGTATTGTAGCAAATGTTTTAAAAATTACCCAGGAATGCCATCCTCCCCGGTAGCTTTACAATTAGGTAAAGAGCTGATAACCGCATCTAGTTCTTCCTTCGTAAATTCGGCTAGCAGCAGCTCTTTGAAGTTATTTCCCAAAGTTGGAATAGGCAATCCCTGCAAGAATTCGTCAATTGTTTCTACAGGAATCTGATAAGATGTCTGATATATATCTTTATAATGATTAAGAAAAACCTCACCTATTAAAGACGTAGTATTTACACGGGTTTTAGTTACTTTATCTTGAATGTACTCGACTCTATTTCGAACTTGCTTCTCCTTTGCTTGCCAAGCTAGCAATCTTCCTGTATATTCACTATCTTCATAACTAGTCTGGAGGTATAGCCTACTTGACATATCCCCTAATTCGTAGTAGAATTCCCTCATTCTCATTTTTGCGTTCAATACTTTTTGTCTGGTGGCTGGGGTCCTATTTCTGAAATATTCCTGATTTGCATGGGCCAGACTATTTTCTATCACCATTCTCTTCTCCTTCTTAGCCTTCTGCTTTGGAATCTCTTTTGAGGTGATTATGCCTCTCAGAGTGGCTTTAAATGCCTCCCATATTATGTTAATTGGTGCGGAATCCTTATTTATATTAAAAAAGGAGCTGATCTCCTTTTCTATTTCTGCGCACCATTGTTTCTCAGCTAAATTAAGTTTATTAAAATACCATCTCCTTGATGATTCATCCTCTAACTTATCTAACATAATTTCCAACTTAATGAGGGCATGATCTGAGAAGGCATTTACTATATGCTCATATTTGCTAACTTCAAGGTTATGAGAAGTGAGAAAAAAGTCTAGCCTAGATGCTGAATCATATTTTGCTGAATAACAAGAATATTCACGTTTAACCGGATTGTTATGACGCCAGCTATCCAGAATGTCTAGATCCGACTTACAACTCAACAAGGCAATGGCAACTTGTGGTTTATTTTGTCTCCGGTCTTTTTTGGTTGAGTCAACCACAGGATTTTGTAAAAAATTAAAATCACCACCCCATATAATCTGATCCGGTATACCAGATAGAGCTTGCTTTAACTGTAAAATAGGGAGTGGATCATCGGGGACTGGTGCGTAGATTGTAGCTAGTATAAGGTTTGTCTGGTTTATTTTCCCAGATACAAATGTCCATCTACCACTCTTATCTGAATGTGAGGCTTCAACCTGAAATTGGACGTGCTTACCTATAAAAATACTCACACCTCTCTGAGCTACCCCCGACACCGATGAACAGTAAAACCCTGCCCAATTTTTTAGCATTTTTCCAGCGTTTGTTAGAGCCCGGAAATGTGTCTCTTGTATAAAGATCACATCTGGGTGATAACCTTTTAGCCAACTCTCTATCGCACAAGTTTTACGTCTGTTATTTAAACCATTGGCATTTAGAGACAGAATCAACAATTTCTTCCTACTCATATAAAAACTGTCTTTCCAAAGTGGAAATTATGCGGAGTATACCAAGTATGCATATTCTACTCTTTCTAAATCTCTAATAAGAGCGTAGCTGACTAATTTACGCACCAAGACACCCCCCAACTGTTTTAGGTAAGCTTCACAAGTACTGAACCAGTACACCATCATGCATATGATAACATTTGTGCAAAGTACGCATAAAATATAAAACACATAGCTGCTAGCCAAATGCACTATAGTGCCAACTCCACTAAATACATATATAAATATGGTTAAATACAGTCACGCACCTGTTGGACCAATATACTGCAATACAGATATCAAAAAAAAAAAAAAAAACCTACACTTTTAATAGTGCAAATAAGCATCAAAGTGCAAATCACGCAACCAAAAAAAAATACCGTACAATATAACAGTATAATACAGTACAATTGTAACTATTGTGCAAAATATGCATTAAAGTGCATTACGGTGCATTAAGTGCCTTAATATGCAGCATTTCATGTGTAATATATTGTTTCTATTGTGCAGTGCCGCAACTTACTCCTAACCCTGTTGAATAATTACTATGCGCATCATTTAATCTCCTCTTGATAGAAATAATCACACAAATTTTTTCCCTTTATGAACTCTCTTTTTTTTACTGCATCACCCCCACCACCACCCACCCAACCCACCCTCTCCAGAAGAAGGGAAGACCCAACCTTCCCCACTGACTTCCCCTCCTTCTCCCTTCTATTAGCGGATGCCATCTTGTTGCATCCTAATGCGACTCCTGACTCACCTTTGCAACCGCCCCAGAGATGAACAAAACTCTTAACGCAGACATCTTAAACATTTTATAACAATACTCACATATGGCTAATTAAATATTCGAGAAACTTATAAATACAAAATCTCCCTTTCCTTGTGTAGTATTAAGGCCCTCCAGAAGGTTCTGGGCTTCTAAAATATCCGTTAGGATAAAAAACTTTCCTTTGGCTAGAACTTTTAATTTAGATTGTTGCACAATCATTGCCTGTGCCCCTTTGGCTTTAAACGGATCAATCATTTTAACAAAGTTCTTGCGTCTAAGGGCAGATGCTGCAGACATATCAGAGAAGATTTAAAAAAATTAATTTCATCAGTTGTGAATGTTCTCCTTGATATAGCTGTACTTAGGATTCGCTCCTTAATTCTATAATCCAAAAAGTTTATTAAGATTGTTCGTGGGTACTTGAGATTCGCGGGCTTATGTGCAGGTGCCCTATGGGCTCTGGTAATCGTGAGGTCCCCTTGTAATTCCGGAATTGCTTTTTTCAACAGGGACTCTGTCCATTTTACCATTTCTGCCCCTCCAGCCCCTCGGATACTCCCACCAAGCGTAAATTAGATCTCCTATTGTAATTCTCAAGGTCTTGTAACTTTGAATCCATCTGGTACTTATTTTTGTTCAACACCTGAAGTTCCTCTTGCATAACAACAATTTTGTCCTCAAGACCTGAAACACGAGCCTCCAATTCTGCGATCCTTATAGGTAAATTTCCCAGTTTTTCCTCCATCTTTGATAGTCTATCATGCAGCTGGGATATTTCATATACTTGCAACGCCTTCAGATCTCTTACCTCTTGTAAGATAGTTATAAACATTTCTTGTACTGAGGTATTGTGGTCGGCTTTTTTCCCCCTCTTTTCTTGTCCCGGGCTTTCGCCGACTCTCACAGAATTGAGGGATATTTCTTTTCCCTTTTTCCGCTTTTTCTTTTTCCCCTGCTCTGATTCTGATTCTGATTCTAGTTCTAATTCCGCTTCTGAATCAGATATGGACATCGAATCCAGCTCATCCGGCTTGTCTGCCAGTCCCTGACTCCCATTCTCCTTTTGCGCAGTCTGAGGAGGTACTTGACCCTCTGATAACAGAGGCCGGCTGCTCAGAGATGGTTCCCCATGAATCACAGCATTTATTTCTAAGTTTATTTCTGCCGGGGCTGGGATAACGTGTGATTTGGATTGCGACTGTGGGTGTGCTGTACAAACTGAGGGGGTGTGAGCAAGGTAAGCAGGGGTATGTAACAATTTCTGACCTTGTATATCCTGCGATTTTTTCTGACCTCTTAGATCTTCCACACTATGCGCCTCCCTATTTACAAGAGGAGTACTAGTAGGTAAGTCCCGTACACCTAAGGTACTGCCAAAAAGAGGGTACTGTTTCCTTTTCACCACTTTATCCTCTATCCTCAATATATCCTCTGCTACTTCACCTGCTCCTTCACCCCCCTTTCCTGCCTCCTCTTCACCCCCCACAGCCAACATACTCAAATCAATTGAAAGTCCCGACAGGCTCTGCTCTTCTTCCAAGTTTTTATCAGCAGCGTCCTGATCGTGCTGAGTATTCTTCTCAGTATTCTTCTCAGCCAGAGCCAGGTTTTTTGCTTTAAAATCTAATCTCTGAGGAGCGTTTCTTCTCCCTCTTCTGACTTCCTTGGGTGCTAACACAGGTGTCGGTGGCGATTGGCCAGATTTTAAAAACTCTCTCCCAGCTGCTGCTTTGGACTGTTTGTTTCGCATTTTTGAGTCAACCAGCCAGTTATGCTCTAGGAGGTCTCCGTGCGGCAGCGTGACAACGAGGCAGCGTTACCGCGTAACACAGCACCTAGAGTTAACGTCCTTCGCAGATTTCACCCAAAAAAATTTCTAGAGAGGGAGGGAATATATCGTGTCTGCTGCAATTCTACTGTACACTTTCCACTCCAGCCGGTTTATTTATTGGTAATACAAACTATACTTCCTATATAAATTCCCCCATCAATGTGCTGCACTGACCCTTCACTCTGAGGTAGTTGCGTTTAAACGAGAAGGGTTGCGCCGCTATTTGTGAACTGTGTGAGAGAGAAGATAGAATAGGACTACCCTACCATCTTCAGCACACTCTTACCGCCTCCCCGCTGAAATCTGCGCTCTCCAATCTCCTACTGAGAGCAGGGAGCTGGCCACACACTTACAGTGGCTTCGTGAGAGCCGCTTGTCACCATGGCTGCTTATCTACAGGGACGCGTGCTGGCAGACAGGAAGGCAGCTGGTGGATGCACAACATCACCTGTGTACTACTGTCTCCATTGGGTCTGTGGAGGCCTTGGAGAGGCAAGTGAAGGCAGGTGAGTCTGTCAACCACCTTTCTGCTGACAAGCTCGGGTCTCTGGAGACCCAGGGAAGGCGGTCATATGAAGGGGAGGTGTGCCCTTCCCTGAGTGACATTTGGTGGACCTCCTTTGTGGTGCCACTATAGTGAATAACCAGAGTTTGATCCCATTGTTCGTGCTAAAGGTTTCCAGTGGAAGCCATATACAACAACATATTTTCGACACCAGTGTTAGCATTGTAAGTAAAAAGTGTTACCATTACACAGTTTAGTTGGGGTTAATCTTTCAGCCTCGGGAAGATGAAAGTCTTCGCAGTCTTTGCTAGGATGCAAACAAATGACACCTGTAAGCAGATGGCAGTGCTTAGAGGTGAGGAGGAGGTAAAGGGCAATAGAACTGAGCATTGAATATGGGAGGTTCAAAACAAGTCACGAATTTACAGGCGTAACCTTCTTTAGGATGTTTTACAGATTCAGAAAACGTCTAAAGTGCCTGTATTTCTTATTATTTTTTCACAATAAAAATGCTTCTTTAATATCAAGCTGATGGTCACTTTGCAAATATGTTTAAAACATGCCTTATTTGCATGAGCTAATTTATGCAAACTGAAATTTTAGATCAGCTGTTTCATTTGTGTTCTCCTTGGCTAAGCATATTATAGTATTCACTCTTACTGATGCTATACTCGCAGGCATTCAACCAGTCTCTCTCCTGCTAGGTACTCTCACATCCAGTCCACCGCTCTCACACTAACCCTACTCACAAGGGTCCTTCAGACCCAGATACCTCCACTCACATGAGTAACCCCAAAAGCATGCTTCTGAGAGATTCTGCCTGGCTTCTTCAAAGCTATCAACTTTTTTTCTACTGAACCACTCTTCCTGCCAATTAGAGCATCATATAATAGAGGAAACGTGTTCTCTTGTCTGCAGACTGTCTCAAACCTGCAAGGTTGCTCTAAGGAATAGCAAGATCCCTGCTGTTACTGTCTCAAAAGAGAGCGACGTTAACCGAACATGCACATTCCGTCATAGCACTTCACGCTACCCTACAAAGCTGTTTACTAGCTCTAATCTTTGACGTGTTCCTACTTCCCTAAAGCATATTACTATGTTTTGCTTAACAGAGCATATGCTTGCTACTGAGTCACCAACAGCACTAGACAAGTGATTTATAGCATGCAAAAGGGCCTAACATCAGCCACTGTGCAGGAAGTGCTGCCTTTTGGGCACGTGATTTAGAGCAGTGCTTTATCAGTGCTGTCACCAGGCCTCTCTGGCCTTCCACACCACATCCAAGCTGGACTCTATCATGTTAATTAATAACTGGAATATATGCCTGCCAGGGCTGTGGGCGTGACCTCACCTCTAAGAAACAGTGGGGCAGATTTACAAGCCCCTTGTGCCACTTTTGCGCCGCCGTTGCGTCACTTTTGTGACGCAGCGGCGACGTAAACCATGCGCCACGTTGCGCATTATTTACAACGTGACGCATCTAGGGAGATGCGTCACGTTGTAAAGCCCTGCGCCACATGAAACCTGCGTCAGGTTTCATGTGGGCGTTCCTCCGCAGGGTGGGCGTTCCGTCGAAGGAAAGCCTCGTAAAGTGACGCAGTGAAATCTACAAGATTTCACTGAGTCACTTTTCCGACTGCGCTGCGACGATCCTTACGCCTGCTTCAAGCAGGCGTAAGGAGTGGCGCACCACGTTAGGTATGGGCAGCCCACGAGCATTGCTGGAGTTGCGTCGCGCTTGCGACACGACTCCAGCAATGCGCCGCCCTTGCGCCACAGGATGCGACACGCATCGGCCTTTCCTTGCGCCACGGTGCGCCGCATTGTAAATGCGGTGCATCCGTGGTGGCGCAAGGAGAGAATTGCGTGTCGCAACTATTCTGGCGCATCCCTGCTGATTTGCAGGGATGCGCCAGAAGTTGTAAATCTGCCCCACTGAATGGGCGCCCCACAGGATGTGCAGTGCATGTGAAACATTTATATGTCGGGATCGTGATGAGTGCAACTCAGGGTCAGTGTGCGAACACAAGGCTGACCCAGAGAGAACAGGTCGTGGCACTGAGAGATGTTGATGGAAAGACTTCCTTGAGAGCACAAAACCAATCCCAATAATAACCAATAACCACTGGACTAACCACTAACCTTGGGTTCCAGAGCAAAGTGTTGCCTGGCGTAAAGTGCTTCAACACCTCATCAGGGGTAGTAAACGCTATATAAATGCAATTACAATATAAAACAGGACACCCCTGCTGATTAATGCTGCACTGCACCAAAAGGAATAAACAAAATAGATGTCATATTTACCACACCCAGTTCACATATTGTCTGTCAGAGCAAAACACACAGCAAGTAGTCCTTAATACGTACTTGCTTCGCCTCAGTTGCATTTGTCATAGCTCATTGGGAGGCTTCAGTCGAGCAGATGTTAATATAGCAAATTGAGGGCAATTAGAATGAAAAGCACCGCCCACAGAAAGGAGTGATTGAGGCCTTGGCAAGCACTTGATCTCCTGCCTTGAAGGATGCTTGCTTTCTGAAAGGCTCCGCAGGGCTGCCAGTGAAAACACACAGGCAGGCGTGAACAGGGGTAAAAAGCCAGCTTGTGTACAAAAAGAAAAGGCACGCACATTATGCAGGCTTTCCAAGCACTGGTAATTTTTCAGCACGGTTCTTATTAATGCAGCATAAATGAGCAGAGCATATTTCAATCATCCTAGACCTGTCTGTGGCGCGCACTTAGATGCATTATTCCATTATTCAAAGGAGTTATTTTGCATGCATTTGAATAAATGAAAAATGAACATCCTTTTTTTAATCACTGGGAATTTGATTCAGGGCAAGAGGAAGTGTATTGTAGGTTGGTGATTGTCATTGTGTTGAACTCTAACATTTTTTTCGCAATCAAGTGTGTTCGTTTATTTGCTCTTCGTCGCCAGAAAGGATGCTGAGCAGAGGTTAAAACAGTCCACAGAGTAACTTTTTCGGAGCTTGGTGTTGGAAAGGAGGATGGCTCCTACAATGTGATACCTCATTTTTAATGAAAACATAAACCTTTTTTATTCAGGAAATCCGAACACCCAACCTAATTGCTTTCACATTAAACAAAAAATGAATTTCGATTCCTCATCGAAATTAGAACAGAAACACAACAGTGTGCGGCAGATATCTGTATATTTTCATTTTTTTTTAATACAGGAAAGACAGTCCTAGAGAGAGGAAAGGGGAAGGGCTTTATGCATTCTGCCGGAGGGGGTGAACACCATTTATCAAGCTGACTGGGCTGTCATATCAGAGAAGGGCCCTGGAGAGCCCTGACCATGAGATTGAAGGTTGATACCAATTTACTGAAACACAAATGCACTGAACAGGAAAGAGATAGCTCCTAATCGCTTCACTTTCCTTACATTACCCCAAAGGGCAGTGAATTAAATGAAACATGAGCTGGTGGGTCCGGAACAAAACTGGGGGAGGGGAGTACCATTGTATCTCAATGGCTACATTTCATTTTCAGTATGCATGCTACTCGAACCAATGCTTAAGGGTCGATATAAAAGCATGCCATTCATCCATTTTTTAAAAACATAATTCTGTGTAATATTTTTGTGGTTTGTGTTCAGTGTAAATATTAAGGAAAAAAACATGTTTAATTGAGCATAAAATGTTTCTTATTCAAGGGGAAATAGTGTAAAAGATATAGGGAAGTAGCCATATAGTTGGTAGTGAGTGCAGTAGGCAGGATCACATATTGTGTGTGAGCGGCTGGCCAGTGTGCGGCTTTCAGCACCGACCCCAGCACCCCATACGTTTTGCCTGCCATGCTTTGGCTGTAGGCCCCCCAAGTGAAAGTAGGTCTAACCCAAGTCTTCAGTCGTTGTATGGATCATGGTTTGGACCAAGAAGTTGAGCCAGGGGAGCAGATGGCATCAAAACAGGGTTATGATAACTGATTCCTTCCACTCTGGTCTAAAAATGCCTGGTAGTCTGGTGAGAAGTTGCCTATTTCCTGCCTCATTACTACAACTGGGCGGACACTAAAAATATGAGCCAATGTTACGCCTGGGGTTCAAGCCTTTGTTTCACCCGTAGCAAAGCCACACAGGTAGTAGGAAATTGCAAAGTAGGTCAAAGATGTGTATGCATGGGCATACGGATACAGTGGTGATATCAAAATCACAGTGGGCAGTATTATGCTGTCTGGTATTTTCCAGTCTTATGGTTCTGCATGATGCATTTATGGCAGCCTTTCCTGTTCCTCTTACATTATTTTTCGCTCCGGACACAGTTATGTAGGTCACAGGTATAGATTGAAGAAAACTGTCAGTTTTAAAAAGCCAAAGCAATTTGCTTGTTCTATCCGCACATCTGTGTTCTGTATACAACTGCATCTTGCCCATATCTGTCTACATTTATCCTGAACACGGACAAATCCAAAAGAATTACAGAATCTTCATTTTTGTGCCTTGCCCTCCCCATATGCTCCTGGAAAAAGCCATTGTGCAATCGAAAAGGATCTAGGGAAAAACATAACATAGCATAACATATGTATTTGTAAAGTGCACGTTCACCCAAGGGTATCCTGCCACTAAATAACAGATGTTTATTGTTACCCAACTCATTGGTACTCATTTTATCGACCTCAGAAGGATGAAAGACTGAGTGGACCAGCCGGGATTTAAACCTGTGACCATGAGGTCAAACATAGGCCCCTACAGTAGACTCATTAGTCCAAAAAACAAAACAAGGGGATAGAAAAAATGCATGGCACTATGAAGTATATTTTTCACCCCAATGTCCAAAGTGTCGCTATCGGCCTGGTCAAGCTCATTTAAAAGCTTGGCATACAAACAAGCTGAAAATCATTGACATGCTGACCTCTAGCCTGGCCATTACAGTTGCACCAGACACTAGCCAGGCCAAAGTAGCAGAAAATACATACATACTCAGGGAAAAATACTTTGTCCTAACCACTAGGCCCAAAAGGGATAAGGACATTACCACCACAAGCAGGGATACAAACTTTGGTGAGAAATAAGTAATTCATCCCAGTGGTCTGTAAGCACCAAGGGCCATTGGTCTGTAAGCACCAAGGGCCATATCATGATGGTCTGAGTGCCTTTTTAGGTCGAGCCTAGCGCAGCGCGCATGCGCTGCTCTATGGGAGGCTTCTTTTGAGCACTCCAAACTTCTCCGTGTGCTGTGACTCCACCCACATATTTGATTGGCCTTTGCTTGTGGCTTTCAATAATGAAAGCACGCAAATGGCCAAAGGCGGGTGCATGTCCCACCTCTTCTTCAAATGTTTACTCCCATGGCCTTTGGGTCTTGGGAGCGAGCAGCGGCGTGCAGGGTGCAGCTGCATTGCTCGACGGTCAGGTTACTGTGCTTTCTCTTTCGCTTGTTGTTCGTCACAGTTAACACGCAATGCCCGTTGTTTTTCCTTCTGATCGGATTCTGCTTTACCCCTCACTTAGCCTGCCCATGCCGTACTGTCCCACCCACCCCTAAATCACTTTTATGTATTTTTCACCTCATTTTAAAAAAATGTTTTAAATACAGGAGTTCCCATATTCACATGATGTTGTTGAGGCAACGCCGAGTCTCAAACCCATTGTTCCTCAGTCGGCTGCTCCGGCTGTAACGCCGCATCCTTCTCTCCCCTCCCCCACCACCTACAACGCAACTTAAGTTGGGCATAAAGAGCAGAGGCTTTCACTGTGACATTTCCAACAGCCGGCTCCGTTGCTGCGACTGGCCTGATTATGTGTATTTATGCTCTTTAGTTAATTTTCGTTCATGTTCTTTTAAAAAAAAATTTAAATACGGGAGTTCCCATAATCACATGATGTTGTTGAGCCGACGCTGAGCCTCAAAACCATTGTTCCTCAGTCGGCTGCTCCGGCCGTAGCGTCGCATCCTTCTCTCCCCCTCCCCTCCCCCACCACCTACAACGCAACTTAAGTTGGGCATAAAGAGCAGAGGCTTTCACTGTGACACTTCCAACAGCGGGCTCCGTTGCTGCGACTGGCCTGATTATGTGTATTTATGCTCTTTAGTTAATTTTCGTTCATGTTTTTATCCCTTTGCGATCGGCTTAAGCTTTACCCACCCCTCCTATGTGTGCTTCATTCCCTCCCATGGCGACTTCACTCACAGTTCCTTTTGGCCATTCCTCGTATCACTTCCACAAACCACTTATGCGTGTTTTGAAGCTTAGACCACCCTTCATGAGCACCTCAGCCCCAGCAACCTACAAACGATGATGTCCGTACCAATAGTTCACGCAAAAGCTGCTGCCAAAGGTTAGCCAATTTGCACAAATAAACTGTAAATTGAACAATTAAACTATACAAAGCCACTGAGGAAGCAGCATATTAATGTTTTTATTTCAGTACACTGCAATAATGAACCATATGTTCATTTGTAAAAACATTGTTCGAATGACTACACAATATCACTTAACAAGTGTTGCAGATTGTTTTCACAGTTGGTTTTGTGGCCATCGATAAATCGTACATTCATTTAAGCACACAAAACAAGATTGTGGGAAAGATAAGCTTAGAGATATACCCTGCGCCCAAAACACTGCTGTAGAAAAATTAAAATGCGTGTCCTTGATTTGATTTGATTTGATTTGAATTGGATTTATACAGCGCGTAGCTGCCCCAGCAACGGGGCGTCCCAGCGCTACCCAGAGTACGGGTGACTAAAAATAACGCCCAGCCCGCATAAAGAAGTTATGCCGGGAAAAGCCAAGTCTTTACAGCTTTACGGAATGCCAGATGGTTCTGGAGCCCTCTGATGGAAACTGGGAGAGAGTTCCAGAGTTTAGCTGCCAAAACTTTGAAAGATCTACCACCCGCTCTCGCTCTTAAGATTCGAGGGGTACATATGAGTCCTTGATTGACTGAACGTAAAGAGCGACTCGGAACGTACGGCACCAATAAAGCTGCCAGGACCGGAGGTGCTTGTTGGGTCATTATTTTATGGGCAACACACAGTGTCTTAAACTGGATTCTTTTTTCTACAGGTAACCAATGTAGTTTAGGTAGGAGTTTGGACACTGAGCATGATTTTGGAAGTGCCAGCACTGCGCGGGCTGCCGCGTTCTGGATTCTTTGAAGGCGCTGAATGCAGGATTTATTGGCACCTAAATATAGGGAATTGCCATAGTCTAACCTAGACAAGATCGTGGCCTGTAAGATGGTTTGACGGATTTTAGGGTCAAAAACCCCAATAGAGGTTTTAACCCCCTCAGGAGTCCAAAACAGGACCCTGCAACTAGTTTAGATTGAATGTCAAAGGACAGGCCTTTATCGATCCAGAAGCCTAGGTTCTTGACCGCCTCTTTAGGCAGTGGTGCGGGTTTTAATTTGTCTGGCCACCATTGTTCTGACCACATGTCACTATCTTTCCCAAACAAAAGTATCTCAGACTTGCCTGCATTAAGCTGCAGGCAGTTTGTTGTCATCCAGTCAGATATCACCTGCATATCATCTTTAAATTTAACAAGATTGTTAAAGCGCTCCTTGGAGAATGCAATGACCAATTGGGTGTCGTCAGCATAAGACACCAACGACAACCCTCTGCTTTTAGCTACCACGGCCAAGGGTTGTACGTAGATATTAAAGAGCATAGGGCTCAATATCGAGCCCTGAGGTACCCCATATCTAATAGCATGCTCCCGGGAGTGATAGGGTGGCACCGTAACCTGGAAAGATCTACCTTCCAGGAAGGAGCGAAACCAGGCTAGAGCCAAACCTCCGACCCCAATCGCCTGTAGCCGCCGTAACAGTAACTCATGGGAGACGGTATCAAAGGCGGCGCTTAGATCTAAAAGAATTAAGGCCGTGGAGTTACCAACATCCAAGCTACAGCGGATCTCTTCAATCACTACCAGCAGAGCAGACTCAGTGCTATGGCGAGATCGAAAGCCATTTTGTGAAGAGTCCAAGATTTCATTTTGCTCTACAAACTCAGTGAGAATGCGGTTAACATGACATTCCGTGGCTTTAGCCAAGAAAGGCAGCTGAGAGATGGGACGGTAATTACCTGGCTCCGAGGGTTCTAAAGATGGTTTCTTTAAAAGGGGTATGACCTTAGCATGCTTCCAAGAAGAAGGAACAGATGCAGATGACAAAGATAGATTGATCAGTTCTCTCGCCACTGGAAGAACAGGGTTTTGAAATAGGCGGATTTGAGCTGGTCTTAAAGGGTCGGCTGGAGAGCCTGATTTTATTTTCAGAAAAAGAGATTCAGCCTCATTGAGTGAAAGATGGGGAAAGGAGCACAATGTGTTTTGTGCGATAGGGCCACTGTCCTCAGACCATTGCCCTATATTAGTACTAGTGGTGGCCGTAGGGAAGCTATTATAGATATTCTTTACCTTGTTCACAAAATACTCGGCCAGTTCATCACACTGCATGTTTGAAGTAATAGGTGAGTCAGCTTTTGAGTTGGGGCATTTCATTGTCTTAAGAAGGGAGAACATCATTTTAGAAGGATTGTTACTGTTCGAGATTTTAGCAGCAATATAATCTGCTCTAGCTCTCCGGATCAACTTATGGTATGTTTTAATTGAATCTCGATATTTGTTTTTGCTTCTGAGTCATAAGCATGCCTCCAGGCCCGTTCAAGTTGTTTGCAGGTTTTTTTGCTTTGGTCAAAGATTCATTAAACCAGGGATTGGACTGTCCTCTTTCTTTATTAGGACTAAATTTGGCCGGAATGCAACTGTCAAGAGCTTGAGTTAGCCAATCCTGAAAAAGCATAGTGGCGGATTCAATGTCAGGGGGCAACTGGGGTTTGTGGCTGAGCAGTAGATCCGTAAGTTGGTTGACATCTAACTTAAACCACGGTCGTTTCAAGGACGATCGTGTGTGATGCTGAGCTGGCTTACCTAGCCAATAAAAGGAAAAAGGAACAAGAAAATGTTCGGTCCAAGCCAGGGGGATCGGGGGCACAACATTCAAGGAGCCTAAGTTGGAAAATATAGGATCCAACAAGTGCCCTGCTGTGTGGGTAGAGTCTGAAACACATTGGATCAGCTTGCAGGCTTCTAAGTCAGCTGTGAAACTCGAAATGCCCATCTTGCAATTGTCCTCAAGATGTAAATTGAGATCCCCTAGAACAGTAAAATTGGCTGCTTTACTGGCCAGAAGAATGGTCTTATTCACCAATTCTTCCCTGAAAACTTTAGATGGCCCTGGTGGACGATAAATGAGCAATCCAGAGATTGTCAAATTATTATTTAAGGTGATTTTAAATAGCGCGCTTTCACACTCAGGGATGATCTCTTTCTTAAAGCTACACAAATAGAGCTCCTTGTGGATTAGAGCAATACCACCACCTCTGTGACCATTTCTATTGAGATGTTTCATAGTATATCCATTAGGGAGTGCCAGCCAGGATTCTGCGACGGAGTCCTGCGTCAGCCATGTCTCAGTAAGAAACAATGCGTCCGGAGACCTTTCTGTTAATAAATCAAAAATCTCAGCATGGTGCCTAACTAAGGACCTGCAGTTCAAGCTGAGAAACCTGTACTCAGAGGAGTTATGAGTGGTTGCACCTGTCTCATCTAATTTAGTTTGAAAGGGACAAAAATTGCACTTAAAAACCCAGCCATAGGAGACCAGGCGTGCTCTATACACATAGAGCACTCGATTTTCAAAGTTAAGAGCTCAGACCGGGAGTAGGAGTGTAGGGTATTTAGTGGACGGGCAAGGTGACTGGCGTCTGGCGGTGCCCAGGCGCGGACGGGCGCAGACGGGCAGTTCCTTATGAACTGTGTCAACTTCTGTGGATGTACAATACTTAAGGGATGTACTCCATCATGACGTACCCCTTGCCCTAAGGCAGCACTTGGAAATACTAAGAGGTGTCAGCCCACTTGTATAATATCCTGGTTCTGCAAATCTGACATGCCACTGCATAAATAAATCCTCATGCAAACAGGACTCTGCACTATCGTCCACACATCCTGAACATGACCCTACAACACACAGAAATTAAGGGTTAAAGTCACTTTTGCCTTCCCTTAGCTGGTAGTTGTGCAATATACAGGGTACCTGCCTTGAGCCACCACGCATGCTCTTTGGCATAGAGCACATTCCCTGCTTTTGGGACACAGCCCCTGGCATGCAGCACCTCGCCAGCACTAGCTTCCCCGGGCCCTGCACTCCCTGTGAGATTGGTTCCATGTGTAAGAGCAGGGCCGAGGCACAAGAGGCATGAATAATGCGAAGCCTCGTGCACAAGGCTGGGCTTGTGATCTCTCCTGAAGCTCATTCATTCTTCCTCGTTTCACCGCCCTGAGATCACTACTTTGCAAACAAAGAGGCAATCATGGAAAGTTCAACAGAAATCCCTCCCACCTCATCTAGTAACTGTGCCCCCTGCTGGGAGAGTCCTGTCACACTATAGAGTCCAAGGAAGTACTACTATAAAAAACAAACAATGCGGCTGACCAGGGTTCAGCACATCAATTCCCCAGTATAAATGTGTTAAGTAAGAGCCTGTGCAACTGCTTCCAGAGTGTACCGCACTTCCACTCCACTGGTAACCAGAAAATCGTTTTTATAAGATAAGGAGGAAGGTGCATCAGATCAAAGTCCATACGCTCCAAGTGTATCCAAAAAATATCTTTATTGTAATTGCAGATTAAAAGTTGAACATCAGCCAACGCGTTTCGTTCCAATCCTGGAACTTCATCAGGGCTGAAAAAACATAATAACAAACGACATATAACTTCCAAATCACATAGAAATCACATAAAAAATCACATAAAAAAATCACATGAAAAAGACGAGCACACAAACTACACATATCAACATTAAATTTCCAAATCACATGAAAAAACACATACGTAAAATACACAAATTCATATATATACAATTATAAAACCCATTACAAACACAATCCATTTTGCTGTTGAGACAAAACAAAACATAACATATAAAAACTAAATATTTTGAAGACACCGATATACGCACAATGTATAAATCCATAAAACCACAACACATTCTATGCAGCAATCAAAATAATATACATTGGAACATAACCCCCTTAATCCATACAGTTTTTTTATAAAATCACAAATAGATAAATACTCAAACCTATACAACACAATATATTTATAAAGAAGGAGAGAAAAAGAAAAAATTGTTCGACAGAGAACATAGAAAAATAATAAAATAATCAAACAAGGGCAAATAGAAACGATGAAAATAACTTATACCAAGAAACATACCTAGAAAAGTGTTTAAGCTCAATTGTAAACACCAATAAATACATGACCTCTCAATGTTCATATAATTTCAACAATGGGGGATACAACCCCATTATTCAATTATTATAAATTTAATTTCTAATATTCATAAAAGCATCTTATTAATCAATTATTGCAATTATAGTTTCTAATATTCTTAGGAGCATCTTACCTCCAGCAGATAAATCAAATCTTATGAAAAGCTTCTGTACTTTAGTTTCAGTATATCCAGAATCAAACAATCAGACAGAGTAACCCAAGTCCGGCTGGAAAAGAAACATGAACTTAAGCTGTTGCTGTCCTCAAGCTATACCAACACCATAGATAAGTTCCCGAAAGTACCGCATGCAGTAAAGAAACGTGTACCTATCACACCGTGATATCCTAAGATCACACCAACACCACAAAAGGGGAAATCATAACCAACCAAGGTCCCAGTTCAGTATATACTACAAAGCACCCAAGGAAGATTATCCCATCAAGGCAAACACTTAGTATTTAGGCTCAAAGATCCGTGAGTTCCACATCTCATGTCACATAAACCCACATTATTATAAATATACTATGCAGTGTGTTCCTAAATCGGCACCTTACCTCCTCAATATTGATGTCAAGTCAAATATAAAGGTCTAATATCCCATATTGCGGGTGGCCAGTGTGACGGCCAATACCTAATTAAAGGAAGCTATGTATTAATAATGAATATACATACCATATATTTAACTATTGATACTACAAGATAGTTTACACTGTAAATTGTCCGGCTCCATGCCCAAGTCTCACACCAAACCCTCCATCCTGTAAGGTGCATACCAAGAACTTTGGGGGGGGCATAGGGACACCCCTACACATAACCGTGAACTCACATACCAAGCCACATACTCCTCAGTCCATGCCCAAATCTCACATCAGACCCCCCCATCCTGTAAGGTCGATACCCAGAACTTCGGGGAGGCATAGGGACACCCCTACATATAACCGTGAACTCACATACCAAGCCACATACTCCTCAGTCCAAGGAACAATTACAACTCCCACAAAAACGGGCACGTAGCCCCTGTACATTCCCCACAACTCATTCACACGTCGCGTAATCGGACCCCCATTATTATGCAAGGACCCATACCAAGCTATCTGCTCCTCAATGCATGGGACAGATACGGCTCCCACAACAACGGGCCTACAGCCCCTATACATTCCCCTTAACTCGTTCGCAATTCACGCAATCGGACCCCCATTTTTATGCAAAGACCCAGGGCGTACATCACCAAACCTCAAATACCGCCGACACAGCCGCAGTACTAGCACTCGGCATTCTCACCTGGTCAAGGCAGCACGAAGATTCCTATTTCCCTGGTTTCAAAAAGCCGCGCCATAATTGGGCGGCTTTAAATAACAAGTTTCCTTTACGCACGTTGCGTGTATCGCTACTAGTGATCATGTGACCATGCTGTGGTCATTCCTAGACTTCGTTCCTGTGCAAGTAGGCGCCATATTGGGCGACCCCACTTCCAATATAGTCGTGGGAAACGATTTGAATATTTGTCAAATTGCATCGCTATCAAATTGCCCTTCTAAAATATATAAATACACAAAGTGATTTAAATTAAAATTAAATATAAACATATCAATATTCCTTTCGTTCACCAAGCACTATTTCTCATCGTATTCCAGGTCATCCCGGTCAACATGTCTTCTCATACGAAGTCACCAGCAAACGTCACAATACAAGTCCGATTTAATTAATTTTTTGCTCCATTAAGAGACATTAGTGACACACGCTTAATACTGTAATGTCTGGGTTAAAATAGGCGCCATCTTGGAATTGTGTTCCCATTGTTTTCATTACCTACACGTTTCCGATACACATAGAATTAAGAGTCCCCCCTGTGTGTCGATCCTTCTCAGAATACAATCTATAATTCAGAGGTTTACATTTTATCCTTAACATCATATGTTGTGCACATAGGGCACCTAATAGACTCATTCACATGTAAAATCTCCAATATACCAGGGGGAGAGCCCAGTATCCACTGGACCCAAATTATTATTTCTTATTACAGAAAGAAGTGCATCTCCCCATCCGTATTATGCCCTAAGGAGACTCCTCTTAAACGGCAAATCCATTTACATTCCATCTGCCTGAGTTGGAGTTCCCTGTTTCCTCCTCTAATACGTACAGGTACATGGTCTATTGCATGAAACCAAAAAGTTAAATCATCTGGGTGTTCTCTATGATAATGGTTAGTAATAGGGTACCGGTCATCATTGGTTTTTATTGCTCGGCGATGTTCTTGCATCCTCACTTTTAGGCAACGGGTTGTGCTACCAACATAAATGATACCATATCTACAGCCAAGGACATAGACAACATGTGTGGTGTTGCAGTTCAAAAAATGGCCTATGACAAAATGTTTGGGTGTATTATAACAAAACGATAAAGTCTTGTTTCTACCCCACGGGCACATATTGCACATCCCACAGTTATAAAAACCTTTCGGTTTGGAGGGTAACCAGGTTTGTGTCATTTTAGGAGTAACCACATAACTGGGACAAAGTGAATTTCTTAAAGCCATTCCCTTTCTATATGTGATAGATGGTGTTTCATCAATAGCATTATTTAGACCTGGGATTTCTCTCAATAGATGCCAATGTCTACGAAAGATGTTATAAATAGTACTACTATATACAGTGTACTGAGTTATAAATCTGGCTTTGTTGTTATTCATACTAACAAGAGCCTTGTCCCTTAGTGTGTCGTCTCTGTCCAGTTCATATGCTCTTGATTCCGCCTTTTCCAATATCTTACTGGTGTATCCTCGTTCTACAAATCTATTACAGGTACTTATATTCATCCTCAGATAGTAGACCAATATCCCTCCAGTCAGTTAATTTGGCATTGATCATAATAGTGAGATTGGGAACTGGATTACTCTGAATTTCCCGATAGCACAACCTGTTGTTAAGTTGTCTAGTGATCTCCTGCATATAATCACTATGATTCATTATGACGATATTCCCGCCTTTATCGGCCTCTCTAATGACAATATGTGGGTCCTTACTCAATCGGTTAAGAGCATTTCTCTCAGATGCCGTATATGTATATACATTTTACCAAAAATACACAAGGGTGGGCATCAAAGCGGTACAATCTTTCTTGGATAAGGAAGATGCAAGGCTCTTTGACTTTAATGAAATGATATGTTCAATGATTGAAATCATTTTAACTAACATCTTTTTTCTTTTTGATAACCGCTGGTTCCAACAAATAAACGGAACCGTGATGGGCTCCAAGTTTGCTCCCTCGTACGCCTGCCTCTTCATGGGGTGGTTCGAGAGGGAGCACGCTTGGGGCAAAGGTGCCTCCCCCTGGACTAATTACATCGTGTACTGGGGGAGGTACATCGATGACATCATTTGTTTGTGGTCTGGAGCAGAGGGACAATTATATGAATACTTGACCTATCTGAATAGTAACAACTACAATGTAAAATTTACCATGGCTTGTAACAAGGAAAGAATTAACTTCCTAGATATTCAGTTTTACATTAAACAGGGTCAACTACACAGTACTCTCTTTAGGAAGGAGACTGCGTGCAATTCTATATTGCACGCTACTAGTGCACATCCTAAGTCTGTTATAAATAACATCCCTTACGGAGAAATTATAAGGATCAGACGTAATTGTAGTGAGGAAGAGACATTCAAAACGCATATCAAAGCCTCTAAAAATAGATTTGTAGAACGAGGATACACCAGTAAGATATTGGAAAAGGCGGAATCAAGAGCATATGAACTGGACAGAGACGACACACTAAGGGACAAGCCTCTTGTTAGTATGAATAACAACAAAGCCAGATTTATAACTCAGTACACTGTATATAGTAGTACTATTTATAACATCTTTCGTAGACATTGGCATCTATTGAGAGAAATCCCAGGTCTAAATAATGCTATTGATGAAACACCATCTATCACATATAGAAAGGGAATGGCTTTAAGAAATTCACTTTGTCCCAGTTATGTGGTTACTCCTAAAATGACACAAACCTGGTTACCCTCCAAACCGAAAGGTTTTTATAACTGTGGGATGTGCAATATGTGCCCGTGGGGTAGAAACAAGACTTTATCGTTTTGTTTTAATACACCCAAACATTTTGTCATAGGCCATTTTTTGAACTGCAACACAACACATGTTATCTATGTCCTTGGCTGTAGATGTGGTATCATTTATGTTGGTAGCACAACCCGTTGCCTAAAAGTGAGGATGCAAAACATCGCCGAGCAATAAAAACCAATGATGACCGGTACCCTATTACTAACCATTATCATAGAGAACACCCAGATGATTTAACTTTTGGTTTCATGCAATAGACCATGTACCTGTACGTATTAGAGGAGGAAACAGGGAACTCCAACTCAGGCAGATGGAATGTAAATGGATTTACCGTTTAAGAGCAGTCTCCTTAGGGCATAATACGGATGGGGAGATGCACTTCTTTCTGTAATAAGAAATAATAATTTAGGTCCAGTGGATACTGGGCTCTCCCCCTGGTATATTGGAGATTTTACATGTGAATGAGTCTATTAGGTGCCCTGTGTGCACAACATATGATGTTAAGGATAAAATGTAAACCTCTGAATTATAGATTGTATTCTGAGAAGGATCGACACACAGGGGGACTCTTAATTCTATGTGTATCGGAAACGTGTAGGTAATGAAAACAATGGGAACACAATTCCAAGATGGCGCCTATTTTAACCCAGACATTACAGTATTAAGCGTGTGTCACTAATGTCTCTTAATGGAGCAAAAATTAATTAAATCGGACTTGTAGTGTGACGTTTGCTGGTGACTTCGTATGAGAAGACATGTTGACCGGGATGACCTGGAATACGATGAGAAATAGTGCTTGGTGAACGAAAGGAATATTGATATGTTTATATTTAATTTTAATTTAAATCACTTTGTGTATTTATATATTTTAGAAGGGCAATTTGATAGCGATGCAATTTGACAAATATTCGAATCGTTTCCCACGAATATATTGGAAGTGGGGTCTTCCAATATGGTGCCTACTTGCACAGGAACGAAGTCTAGGAGTGACCACAGCATGGTCACATGATCACTAATAGCGATACACGCAACGTGCGTAAAGGAAACTTGTTATTTAAAGCCGGCCAATTATGGTGCGGCTTTTTGAAACCCGGGAAATAGGAATCTTCGTGCTGCCTTGACCAGGTGAGAATGCCGAGTGCTAGTACTGCGGCTGTGTCGGCGGTATTTGAGGTTTGGTGATGTACGCCCTGGGTCTTTGCATTAAAATGGGGGTCCGATTGCGCGATTTGCGAACGAATGAAGGGGAATGTATAGGGGCTGTAGGCCCGTTGTTGTGGGAGCCGTATCTGTCCCATGCATTGAGGAGCAGATGGCTTGGTATGGGTCCTTGCATAATAATGGGGGTCCGATTACACAACGTGTGAATGAGTTGTGGGGAATGTACAGGGGCTACGTGCCCGTTTTTGTGGGAGTTGTAATTGTTCCTTGGACTGAGGAGCATGTGAGTTCACGGTTATATGTAGCGGTGTCCCTATGCCTCCCCGAAGTTCTGGGTATGGACCTTACAGGATGGGGGGGTCTGATGTGAGATTTGGGCATGGACTGAGGAGTATGTGGCTTGGTATGTGAGTTCACGGTTATGTGTAGGGGTGTCCCGATGCCCCCCCGAAGTTCTGGGTATGGACCTTACAGGATGGAGGGTTTGGTGTGAGACTTGGGCATGGAGCCGGACAATTTACAGTGTAAACTATCTTGTAGTATCAATAGTTAAATATATGGTATGTATATTCATTATTAATACATAGCTTCCTTTAATTAGGTATTGGCCGTCACACTGGCCACCCGCAATATGGGATATTAGACCTTTATATTTGACTTGACATCAATATTGAGGAGTTAAGGCGCCGATTTAGGAACACACTGCATAGTATATTTATAATAATGTGGGTTTATGTGACATGAGATGTGGAACTCACGGATCTTTGAGCCTAAATACTAAGTGTTTGCCTTGACGGGATAATCTTCCTTGGGTGCTTTGTAGTATATACTGAACTGGGACCTTGGTTGGTTATGATTTCCCCTTTTGTGGTGTTGGTGTGATCTTAGGATATCACGGTGTGATAGGTACACGTTTCTTTACTGCATGCGGTACTTTCGGGAACTTATCTATGGTGTTGGTATAGCTTGAGGACAGCAACAGCTTAAGTTCATGTTTCTTTTTCCAGCCGGACTTGGGTTACTCTGTCTGATTGTTTGATTCTGGATATACTGAAACTAAAGTACAGAAGCTTTTCATAAGATTTGATTTATCTGCTGGAGGTAAGATGCTCCTGAGAATATTAGAAACTATAATTGCAATAATTGATTAATAAGATGCCTTTATGAATATTAGAAATTAAATTTATAATAATTGAATAATGGGGTTGTATCCCCATTGTTGAAATTATATGAACATTGAGAGGTCATGTATTTATTGGTGTTTACAATTGAGCTTAAACACTTTTCTAGGTATGTTTCTTGGTATAAGTTATTTTCATCGTTTCTATTTGCCCTTGTTTGATTATTTTATTATTTTTCTATGTTCTCTGTCGAACAATTTTTCTTTTTCTCTCCTTCTTTATAAATATATTGTGTTGTATAGGTTTGAGTATTTATCTATTTGTGATTTTATAAAAAAACTGTATGGATTAAGGGGTTATGTTCCAATGTATATTATTTTGATTGCTGCATAGAATGTGTTGTGGTTTTATGGATTTATACATTGTGCGTATATCGGTGTCTTCAAAATATTTAGTTTTTATATGTTTTGTTTTGTCTCAACAGCAAAATGGATTGTGTTTGTAATGGGTTTTATAATTGTATATATATGAATTTGTGTATTTTACGTATGTGTTTTTTCATGTGATTTGGAAATTTAATGTTGATATGTGTAGTTTGTGTGCTCGTCTTTTTCATGTGATTTTTTTATGTGATTTTTATGTGATTTCTATGTGATTTGGAAGTTATATGTCGTTTGTTATTATGTTTTTCAGCCCTGATGAAGTTCCAGGATTGGAACGAAACGCGTTGGCTGATGTTCAACTTTTAATCTGCAATTACAATAAAGATATTTTTTGGATACACTTGGAGCGTATGGACTTTGATCTGGTGCACCTTCCTCCTTATCTTATAACAAGGAAGTACTGCTGTCCACTAACAGCCCCGCAGAAAAGTTCCACTGCGCTGCAGCATGTGCCATGGCATTTTTAGTAACTCTTGTACTTTTTGGGCTAAAACATTTTTTTTTTTTAAATCTGCAGATTATGCAGCAGATGATGAATTATGTGGCAAATGCGCCAAATCCATAATTATGCGAAAATCGCCCTCGCCGCACAATTGCATAATTCCAGTGGCCCTGACTATAGATGGCTTCTTATGATGTCTTGAGTGCTCGCTCTATCACTAAGCATCTGTTGAGCAAGTTCAGTTATCAAATTAACAAATAATCTGGTTATTTTGCAGACCAGTATTCAAGCAGGATTTTCAAATTTATATCTGATGTGATGCTCTCTCTTATTAGATTGATCAAAATCCATTGTTCCAAATAAAAGGTCAAACCTCTACCCAGTATTCATAATGTAAGTTTTAAAGAACACTACATCATAATGCATTATTTGTCAACAACTCAGCTACTTTTCTAATGTGTCATGATTTTGCTTGTTTTTTACCCTGTGCAGTGCTTCGGTGCCTTTTGACTAGGTGTGTGCAATACATATCATACATGCATTCACCACATAATACGTAGTTGAAGGACCGCATTTTCTGAAAAATATACACATGTTGTTGAGGTCCTACTGTTTTTAAGTAGAAGACTGATTTGAAAGGCTGTTAATGTGGCTTTGAGCTCATTCTGCTGTGCCAGTTATGGCCTGGTATCCGCTTACCCATGGTATGATAGTTGTTAGATGCACTACTATTTTTGTAGAGTGTGTCCTTCAGAGGGTCAGACCGCATACATATATGTTCTGTGGCATTACTTAAACCTTTTAACATTTCTCACTAAATATCGACTTTAAAAAAAGAAAAAAAACTTGTACGACTATCCGAAGAATTTGAGAGCCTGTAAGCAATTCCCCTGGTGCATAATGTGCTGCATGGCTAAATACTTATAAGAACTCCAAGGCGAGACCTATTGGCTATGCCAATGCTTGTTTTTTTTGCGAGCAAGATGTCTCAAGTTCAAACATATATTTCTCCGAGTTAATGCATTAACTTTAAACAGAACATTTCGGAAACAGTGAGCATGGATTGCTTTTTTCATTTTCTCTTTTAGTTACGAAGGAAGTAAGAAACTAGGAGGGAGGAAAAGGAGAATGCAATGAAGCATGGGAATTACCTTCTGCAGAAATTCTTAACTGTACCCGAATTATTTTCAGCAAACTTAGAAAGGATTGATCAATGTAACCAGATAGTTTGCGGTAAGAAAAGACAGGAATTTGCAGAGACAAAGTCCTCTAGGGGCAGTGTGGTTTCTCTGTTGGCTCTAAGCCAACCTAGTATTCAGGGAAATGAAGAGGGTTTGCTAAAGAAGTCTTCTACTTATGGATTATAAATGGCAATTGGTGAATTAGAGGAGCAACTTCAAGTACCATCGGATCGAGAAACACACAGTCGCTCACTACCAATGGTCTCCCTTTTTCCAGCCCTTCTTAGGATGGTTGGAAGCACTAGTGAGACTCTCAAAGGTGACAACTGAATGAACTGAAGAGAAATGTAGCAGTCAACTAGTCCATACCCACAACAAATGGGTCAAGCAAGTAGACTGAAACAGACATTTTGACAAAACCTCTCATCACATAAAAGAATAAACATGACTAGTAGCATCGCTCCATTGCCATTACCTGCATCTCTGCTTCCTACTTTGAAAAGTTAGTCAGTCAACTAAAAAGATAAATGAATAACTGCTAGCTTGATGCTCACAGGAAATGCATGGGTTCCTCCTTGAGTGTTCAATGTATGTAACCCACTCGGCCAAACTGACCCTCGAGCTCCAATTGTAATTGATAAACCAAGTTCTGGAAACTTGTCATATAATGAAAGACAATATGCGGACCATAAGACAAGTGCCCTGATGTTAGCTACTGAAAACATAATCATTAGAAAAGTCTTTCAAATCTCAATTCATCAGTCAAGGGAGGCACCAAGGAACAGAACATTGGCTTAATTAACTTTTACAACTAGGACAGAAGAGTTCATACCCATGAACAGAATTACAGAAGAGCTTGCATAATTGCAAGCTGTTTAGAGATAAGTATCACATGCTCTCTCTATAGAATACTGACATTAAAGGAAACATGTCTAATTATTATACATTTTTTTTAAATTATTTTTATTTTTCCGAAAAAGCAGTGCAAATGCAACAAAAAATCTGAATATTAATACAAACAATCCAAAAACCACATTTCATTTGAAATAATAATCAGCCAATTAGTGCATTGATCATATAAAGCAGTATGCCTTAGGCTAGAGAATGGAATAAAATAAAAGCGAACAACATATAGTAGACCAAAACTTTTTAGAATAAATTATATCCGTTTATACACCAAATCAAATTTTACTTGTTACCGAAGGAATCATTCCGATTGAATAAATGGGGTAACCCAGGTAGTAAAAGGGCCCCAAATCCTATTCCCTTTAATCCTACCCTTTCTACCTCTTCTTTCATAAAGTGCTTTTTCCAAGTTATATATATGCAAAAATCGTCCCTTCCACTGCTGAAAGGTTGGGGGCTGCAGATCTAGCCAGGCTGAGGTGACACAGAGCCTAAGAACTGCCATTGCTATGAAGGTGAGCTCTTCTCCGTTGTTCCCCTCTTGTTCGTTTACACCGAATAACATAAGCTGAGGTGACAAAGGGACATCCTCTTTTAATACCTGCTGTAAAAAAAAACATATTTCACGACCTATCGGTTCAATGCGAGGACATGTGGAAAAAATGTGTACTATATCCACACCATATGCCTTACATCTAAAGCAATGAGTTCCCTCCATTCCTCCCCATCTAGCAATTTTTGCGGGCGTTATGTAAAGATCAAATAAAGTCTTAAAATGTTGTGATCGCAGATTGGCGGAGCACAGTACGGTATCCCCTATTTCTAATGATCTAAAAAAAAAGACTCCCTGACCCCCAATTTATCCTGCCATCTCAGCCTGTGCTTATCTAGATCGTCTGGCACTCCTTCCAGCAGGCATCTATATATTTGCAAAATTGAGGAGCCCGAGCTACTGATTAGTAATTCCTTTAGGGATACCTGCCCGAAGCCCGCCGCGCCGCCAGCATTTTTAAGCAGGAAATCTCTCAGCTGTAGAAATTTAAAAAAATCCCGGGGGCCAATACTAAATCTTTCCTTAACTACGTCAAACAAAGCAATGTGGTCCCCAGCGAGAAGGTCCCCTATCCTGTAAACACCGCCTTTTCCCCACCTTACCAGACATTCATCTTGTAGGGCCTTTCGAAGCTGATCGTTCCCGATCATAGGGGTGTACCTGCTAAACCTACCTACCCCAAGTTTCTTCCTTACGCCTGCCCAATTACGGAAAGCCGTGGTTAATACCTTAAACCGTGTTTTTTTAAAATAACTTACTTCATAGAATTTCAAAAGGCAGCCGTTAGCCCGTGCTCCAATCAATATCTCATATATTGACGGAACATAACAAGGGTCATCTCTATCCCTTGCCTTGATACCAAAGAGAGGCCCATAGTATTGCAGAGATGAGGCTAAATAGTATAGCTTGAAGTGCGGAAGCCCCCATCCCCCTCTATCCCTAGGTAAAGATAGGATTACGTTGGCTCTCCTAGTCCTGCGATAGGACCAAATAAATCTAGCTACCCCCCTCTCCATTTGCCTAAACCAATAGTTGTAAATTTCCAAGGGGATCGTGCGGAAAATATACAATAATTATGGCAAAATCATCATTTTAATGAGATTACACCTCCCCATTATTGACAGCTTCAGGTTATCCCATCGCTGGAGGTCATTCTTGATTTTCCCCATTATAGGAACAATGTTTAGATCCACTATATCTTCCACCTTCGCCGTGATATTTATGCCTAAATAAACAGCTTTCTCCACAATCCTAGTGTCCGAGCCTGTAGCAAATCTATTTATCACAATCTGTGTTTTGGCCTTTTTCAATGAAACGCCCGATTGGGTCCCCAAATTTTCCGCAATGCTTTCCACTGCGCCCATTGCCCTATCGGGGTCAGATGGAATTATAGCCACATTGTCGGCATAGGCCAGTAACTTAGTGTCCCAGCCATGCAAACTAAAAGGAGTGATATCCGCGTAGGCCTCCAGCCATCTAAGGAAGGGATCTATATATAGGGCAAATAACAGGGGGGAGGCCGGGCATCCCTGCCTTGTCCCCCTGCCAATTGAGAATGTCTCCGTCTCTTCCCCCATTATTCGTAATCGCGCTATAGGGTTGACATACAATACCTGTATTGCTTTCACAAATGTGTCCCCTAGGCCGTTAGCCTCCAGGGTCTTCCATAGATAGCTCCATGACACCCTATCAAAAGCCTTCTCGGCATCCAAGAAAGCCACCCCCCATAGGTTATGTGAGGACCTCAGTAGCGTCAAAAAGTGAAATTACCCTCCTGACGTGATCTACAGTCCCCCTCCCTTGTATAAAACCATGCTGCCAAACTGAGACAAGATGATGCATCACAGAGTTCAACCGCGAGGCAAAGATCTTTGATTATAATTTGGCATCACTATTTAACAGCGTAATAGATCTATATGAGCCCAGATTAGTAGGATCTTTACCCTTTTAAAAAAAAATAATGATATTGGCAATGCCCCAAGAGCCAGGTGGTACAGCCCCTTCCCTAATCTCCTTAAATAGGCCGAGCATGGACTGATGGGTCTCCCTAAAAAAGACTTTGTAAAACTCTATGGGAATACAGTCAGTTCCCGTTGCTTTGCCCGATGGAAGGGCTTGGAGAGCGCTATATAGCTACTCCTGAGTTATATCTGACCCTAGTTGGGAACCCTCCTCCTGGGAGACCCTTCCATTCGGGACAAATTCTAACAGTTCATCATTCGATGAGCGACCATCATAGGATGGAGCCATATATAAATCTTCATAGAACTCCCTAAAAGCCTCCCTAATATCACCGGGATCTGTGACTACTTTCCCCCGCATATTCCTAACCTTCTCTATGTGTCCTGCTGCCACCTGTTGTCTGGCCCTGACTGCTAGTAATTGACCTACAGTCTCGCTGTATACATAACAGTCCTGTCTTTTGGCTAGATACTTCCCTGCCGTCCTCTCGGCATTAAAGTCAGTCAGACAGGCTTTGGTTACAGTAATAGAATTCATGGTTGTAGAAACATCGCCTCCGCTAGTCACAGTGCTTATTAGTTCTGTTTCCAGCCGGGCAAGCTTTTGATAAAGCCGTTTAATCTGTTCTGCCCCTTTTTTCTGTTTGCTCAGGCTACATTGCAGCGTCTCTCCTCTCACTGACGCTTTAAAGGCATCCTAAACCATTCCAGGGGGGGCGCTGTCCTTATTGTTGTAAAAAAAACTCCCTGATTCAACCCTTCATATAATTGATAAATTCTTGATCGGATAGAAGTGCCCTCTCAAACGTCCATCTCGAGTACTCCTTTCTTGCTCCACCAAATGGGAATTCCAAGACGACAGGGTTATGATCTGACATTACTCTAGGAAAGAGCTCAATCCAAGCCTCCTGAAGTACAGATGGTGAGGTTAAAAAATAATCGAGCCTGGCAAACTTGCCATGTGGGGCTGAGTAATAGGTGTAGCCAGGCTCTTGGGCTCTCACTTTAGGCCAAGCATCTACCAAACCAATATCCCTTAAAAGGTTTTTGAACGCCCTCATGGATTGTGGTTTACGCCCCTTGCTGGAGATCCCATGAACCTCTGAGGCCCATCTAGAGCCAATAAGGTTTAGATCCCCACACACCACTTATGGTGCAGGCCAGGAAGGTAATTCATTAGATGAAAAAAGCAATAACCCCGGATCATCTAGCACTGGAGCATAAACTGAGCATAGTGTAAATGAGCCAGCGCTATATCTGCAATCCAGTATAACCCATCTGCCATTCTTATCCACAGCCTTCCTTTCTGGATTAATAGCGCTGCCTTTTGTAAAGACAGCAACACCCTTAGTCCTCACATCTTGTGTTGTATAGGCTGCCACTTTCAACCCCAAAGACTTAAGTAAATTGCTGTCATTCCGCGCTATGTGGGTCTCCTGGAGACAATACAAATCTGCCTTTAGAACTTTAAGATCTTCTTGAATCTTCCTCCTTTTGGCGCTGTAGTTTAGCCTGCAGATATTAATAGTGGCGATACGTAACTTAGCCATTATACCAGTAGAGCATTTTGTCAAACTGTATTACCTTGTCACGTTTAATACAGACAATATACTGGCCCACCCAGCTCTCTGATTCAATCTTACTTGCAAATTGTTCTCTAGCCTTTAATACCAACAAAAAATCGCAAAAATCACAAAGATCATAAAAAACATACTTCAGCTGCAATTTACACTTCAACTTTTTACCATGTGCCCCCACCTCCACAAGCTCCCTTCCCACGACCCCCTTCCCACCCCGCCCCTACCTCCCCTACCCTTGGAAGCAGCCAGACCCATAGGGTCTGTGTGATAGAGATAGCAGTCCCCCCCCAAGCCCCCTTCGCAGCCTGTCAAGCCATTTTAACAAATGAAGAAAAAGAAGGCTGTTTAAGCAAAGGAACCTCCCTGATCTTAAGGCTTTTAGCTCTTAACCTGGACTCATTTAATTAAGCATTTAAACTACATTAGGGTCTTATGTGGATCTTTTCTACGCCCGGGCTTGATCCAAATACTCTCTAGCTTGAATTTCAGAAGTGAAAAATTTAACAGACCCTCTTACAACTGTCTTCAGCCTAGCCGGGGCCATCAAAAATGCCTCGAATCCCGCATCTTGAAAGGGCTTAATTAATTGCTGTAGTCACCACCTGCGTTCCACAGTAACGTGGCAAAAATCAGGGCGCACGAAAAAGGAAGATTCTTTATACTGCCTTCTAGCCTCAGGCCGAGCTTTCTCAAATATAGCCTGTCTAAGCATATAATTGCCAAAAAAAAACAGAATGGCCCTCGGCTGATTTAGATCTCTGCCAGGAATTTTGTGATGGGTAAATGGGAACCGGTGAGCCCTCTGGATTTCCCGTTCCCAGTCCCACCCCGTAAGCTCAGGAAAGGCTTCCTTAAGGAGATCTAAAATAAAAGAGCAAATGTCTTCCCCTTCCAGGCCTTCCTTAATCCCAAGAAAGCGGAGGTTATTCCTCCTCAGTCGATTCTCCATATCTTCCAGTTTCCACATAGCGTCAGTAAGCTGAGCGTCATGAGATTTTGTTTCCTCTCTCACATCGGACAGTTCTTTTTCAACATTAGTGGTTCTCTCCTCCAAGAAATGTATCCGTTCGCCAATCTCTACGCAGGCTTTGCCGACTTTCCGCACCGCACCCTCCAGTTTCTTTGTAGCCTGTCTTGCTTTCTTTCCATCTGCCTGAGTCTCTGCGCGATGTTCTTTTATTGATTCCAGTATCATGCTCAGAGCGGAGGTCATGTCAGCTGCTCCCTTAGCCTGGTGTCCACCCAGGGTGCTTTCAGCCTGTTCAGTCACTAATTCCGCAGGTCCTGTTATCCTTGTGTGAGAATAATCCCACTTCAGCCCAGGGCCAGCAGACCGCCTTCCCTTATTCTTCTGTGTCTCGATGTGGCCTTTGGACCCTTTAGAGCTCCTCCGATGTTTTTGTCGCATCAGGGCAGTCTCGGGTGCCTCAAGAGTGCTTCAGCCTGACGTCGATATACTGTCATCATTTTCACTGTGATCTGAGTCAGAGATTCCTGAAAGTAAATCCTCAGTAAGCGAAAAGAACCTATCTGTACCATCAGAAATAATACCTCCACCTGCTAACCCATCTAGACCTGTGGTGCATACCAGTCACCCAGAGGCACCTTCTGGTAAAGATGATAACACATATAATTGGGGATCAGGTAAGGCTCCAAATTCTCTCCCTGTGGCACCGTGAGCCATCTCGTTCCGGGTATCAGTATCTTTATTATTCAGCTCCTTCTCCTCCCAAAATTCCAGATGTGCCGTAGGGGTCTCCCCCTAACATCCCCCAGATGTTCACTTATATTCTGGTCAACTATCTCCAGGCCAGATCTACACAGGGGTTCACAGATGTGCTCAGAAGTGCGTTTGCTCCAAGTACCATCCCTAGTTTAAAAAAAATCCATAATAGCCGGTTGGGGTGTTGCAGAAAATAAAGTTAAGTTGTCCCCCTCTGGGACTGCCACCCCTTCTTCCGCTATTTTTAAATTTGTCACTTTCCGCCCCCCAGTTTGTGCGCGCTCAGCCAGATTCCTCTGCTTCCCTGCCCCTCCGCTGTCCGCCTGCTTCTTCACATTGCGAGGCTCATTAGGCTTACCTGCCAGAACCAGGTAAACTGGAGGAGACTCCTGTCTTGTTCCTTGTGATTGCGCTGGATTTCGTCCCACCACTTCTTTTACCTGTCTCGTTGTTTTAGGAGGCATCCCTTCCACTGCCAAGCTGGAGCTAGTAGCTGCTATGTGTGTCCTCTGAGCCAGTCTATGACCAAGAGCAACTGCAATGCCCACCCACAACCTCAGGGTGGAGCGTAGTGATCGCGCAATTCTTGCCACCAGCACGCCGCATGCGTCGAGACCACTCTTCCTCCGCTCTATCCCAGCTGATCTGCAGACTGCCCCCGACCTCCACTGCGCGGAGACGCCGTCCGGCACTTCCTCCCGCGTTTGAAAAGCGAGCCGTACCTCCGATCCCACCCAGGGCGGGCTGCCCATCCGCAATCCTTGATCCGCGGTCGGAAAAACCGCCGCCCGCAGTCCGCAGGTAAGCCGTAAGCTCAATGGTGTGATCCTGTGAGCCCCCCCAAGAGCATGCATTAACTACCATTGATAATGCCCCGAGAATGATTCTATCAATGCTGAACCTGCTGCTTAAAATCACAGAAGATAAGGTTATGCATGGTGCCTATATCTTAGAAGGAGAAGACCTACGTCAAGAAGTAGCCCTTACCTGTTGGCGGATCTGGCAATCGCTGAGCCACGCTTGTGATACTGGCTGCAAGCAGGGACGAAGAGAAATGAAGCCGAAAGGGGCTCTGCCGGCGACACGGGCAAAAACTGCTAAAAATCATATAGCGGAGAGCCCAATTTCGAGGAACGCTGCTGTAACGCCTGGGAACCCCCGGTCAGCGGATAATGGGGGCATGACGGATCGAAGTGAAGGAGTGACTCGAGCGCTTGGACGGCGGGGTAAGAATCCGACCCGGAAGGATCTTCCAGGGAAAATGACGCCTCAGCAGCGCCCGGACGGCGCGACTATTGCGGAGATGTTCGCCGGATCGAAGGGCTAGGGAAAACAACCGGAGCCGATGCAGACACAGATGCCGGTTGCAATGGCTGAAACGTTGGAGAGTGTCGTGACAGGGGCGGCAGAAGGTGACACAGCCCAACTAGGCTCCGGAGACTTTCTAGCGGCCGAATATGGGCAGGTAACGGAAGAGATGGGGGTGATGTTTTGATACTGCCTACTGCAACCGAGACACTTGATATTTCCGAGGTTCCAAATGTTACTAACCCCGCAAACTTTGACCTAGCGGAGGATGCGGAGACTGCTCTGGCTTGGGGTGATCAGGCAGAGGAAAATATGGTAGATACTAATGCTAATGATAAGAGTGGGCAAGATGGGCTAGATGGAAGAGATTTTGCGCAGCAAATAGAGGTCATGCCAACCCAGCACAATGATAGCACAGCCCAGATAATTCAGACAGAGAGTCAGATGAGTCAAAACATGAAGCGAACATCCAATAAAGATAAGGATTCGGAAAACTTTATGCGCGGAAAGAAAAAACAACGCATTGGTGCTATGTGTGGCGGCTTATTACATGCACGGGCCAAACAACTCGTACCAAAAAAAACCCAGCTGGGAAAAGAAACAGACTTAGAAACAACGGATTATTTTTATTCATTATCGGAAGACACCGAATCAAGAGTAGGATCAGCATCCTCGACAAGTGGTAGGGAGGAAGAGGAAGAGGAGGAAAGTGAAAGTCCCCATGACACTAGTGGCAGAGATTCCGCTGCGACTCTACGAAGGGCAAAGAAAGTAGCGACACAGTTAGTCCGAACTAAACAGGAGGAGCAAGATCTTAACTGGGATTATTCAGCCTCTAGCTTGCTAGTGGGAGATATAACTAAGTCTCCCTTTAATACGGAACTGGTGACCTCAGCAACGTTGGACGCAATTTTACAATCAGTCATGGCCCACCGCGAGGAGGCTAGACAAGATAGCAGGCGCTCTCAAGCCGCTATTCGTAAAGTCCAAGGCTCAGTTCGCAAAATCGCCAAAACATGCAGTGAAATTTCGGATCGTCTAAACTGATCTTGAAACAAGAACTGGTATTATGGAGACCGAAATGGTATCAACACAGCTGCAAACTACATCACATGAAGCTAGACTCATAGATGTGCAGTGGAAACTCGAAGAGCAAGAAAACCGACAATGAAGAAACAATCTGCGTTTCTTGGGCATCCCTGAAAATAAAGAGGGTACGGATATCCGACGCTATATGGTTGATCTTCTAGCCAAGGCATTTCCCGAGGTCGAAGGTTGGAATTGGGCCCAAGAAATCCAACGAGCACACCGGGTCCCTTTGGTGATGAAACAGCAAACAGGTGCAGACACCAGACCTCGAGCAGTCCTTGTGTTTTTTGGCAATTATCTTCTCCGTCAGATTATCTTCGAGAAAGCCAGACCTGATCGTAAATGCCGGCTGGATGATGTTGAATTTTTCACAAGACCTGACTTCTGTCATGTGACGGTCGAAAGGCGCTGGAGGTTACGTCAGATGATAAACTCTTTCCAGGAAAGGGGGCCCCAGGCTTACCTCTTGAACCCAGCAAAACTAAAAGTTATAATTGGGGATAGTGCTCGCTACTTCACGTCAGAAATTAAAGCGAAAGAGTTTTTGGATGAACTAAACAAGAAAGGCTAAGAAGGTTGAATCTATATAGGCTTCTGAAACTGACTATGAGACTGATAAGGGATTTCCTTTCTCTTCCCTTTCTCTTTCCTTTAGCTATTGCCGAAGTTGATAAATTTTGCTTGTTTTTTATTATTTAGTTCGCACTGGTATTGGTGATGGTGGGCAGTAGGGTGGTGGATGCTATACGGCATAGGAGTGTGGGGTAAAGTATATTTGTTATATTAATAAGGGAAGTATGGTCACTTTTGGATGTACTAAGGGGGAAAAAAATGGGGGGAAAAGAAAAATGGGAGGGGATTCACGGATCATATTAAGAGCTGTACCATCCGACCTAGACCATTGGTCTAGCAGCTTTCAAGGGTGGGGTGAAGGGTGGGAGAAGCGGGAGGGGGTCAGGGGAGGTGGGGGAAGGTTGGGTGGGCTGGGACTGCGAGTAAGGGGAAGAAAAGCCGGCTTTGGTGCATCAAATTGAGGGGATTCAGCAATAAAGAAAACGAAGGAAAGGAAAGAATGGATAAAAAATGGAAAGGTAGGCTAAGCAGATGGCTCACTTTAGGAGAAGGGTATGGATAAATTACGGATTTGTTCAGTTAATGTGGCAGGCCTGAATGACAGAACAAAAAGAGCTAAGATATTCGAGATCTTGCGCTTTATTAATCCTGAAATTATTTGTCTACAGGAGACCCATATCCCATGGAATAATAGGGGTGTCCTTCAGATAATAGGATACGACCTGGTAGTTTGCTCCACACAGACCTCCATGATTAGGGGAGTAGCGATCTTTATCAAACGGCAAGCGGCAATTACCAAACGTACTCTGGCGGATAAATGGGGCTGATGGGCAATTGTTACTTTAAATACAGGGATGACGGTTGTGGTAATATATGCTTCAAATCAGGACGATCCCGAGATCTGGGAAGAGTTAGAGATGGAGCTGGCTGCATGGCCAACACCCCTAATAATATGTGGAGACTTTAATATCCATTTTGGGATCTCAAGTGAGACTGGGTTGAAGTATAAGGGGAGGAAACCCCAGGTTAACCGGGCTATAAATAACTTTAAATCCAGCCATGGTCTGGTAGATGTCTGGGCAGCCAAGCACAAATTGGATCCCGGGTATACATATTTTTCATGCCCCCATCAAAAGTATGTTCGTCTAGATTATTTTTTGGTTTCAGCAAGTATTTTAGGGGTGGTTGAGATAACAAAGATGCCTCACATTTTTTCAGATCACAACCCACTTTTACTAGAAATAACGGGTCAAGGCTCAGAAAGGGAATTCCGATCATGGTCTTTTGATAGGAAATTGTTAGTAGACAAGGATTTTATTAAATATATTAAAAATTGGTCTAGAGAATTTTTTGAAATTAATCGATATAGTGCTTCTCGTACGATTGTGTGGGATACATATAAAGGGTGTTTAAGGGGCAAAATAATAAGCTATGTAGGCCAGCAACAGAAGCTGAGGAGGAGTCAAATTACTTCCTGTATGACCCGGCTGGCTCAGCTAGAGACAGAACACATCAAGCTGCTACATTTGGGAGAAACAGATAGATTAACTGTGGTTAAAGATCAGGTAATTATTACTAAAACAGAGCTAAATAGCTTTTTCCAGATACAAGTTGCGCCGGCATATCAAGCACATCGCAGAGAGCTATATGAGTATGGCGAAAAGACGGGTAGGTGTTTGGCCCTTAGGACTAGACAAAAGGTCTCTCGTAATAATATAACGGAAATTAAAAATGCTGAGGGGGGGTGGAAACAAATTCTGATAAAATAATGGGGGTTTTTGAACAGTTCTATAATAACCTGTATCAGGCGGATCCTAGCTATAATCAGCTAGATCCCATAGAGGAGCACCCGCAGCTTAGCAGATCAGATCCCGCTATATGTTCCGAGTTGGAAAAAGAGTTCACGCTGGAAGAAACTGTGTCGGCCTTAAACTCCCTCTCTTCCGGGAAGGCCGCAGGCCCAGACAAAATACCAGTAGCGGTTTATAAAATACTCCAAGCCGATCTGGCTATATTACTCCATGATCTGTTCTTAGATGTTCAATATCGAGGACTTCCTCCCAAATCTTGGCAGGAAACTGACATAATAATATTTCATAAAAAGGGGAAACCAAGTACACTGCCTGGTTCGTATCGCCCCATTTCACTGATAAACTCAGATGCGAAGGTGTATTCTAAAATCTTAGCGACTCGGCTTCAGAGGGTCATAGCCAGTCTGGTTTCGCCATGGCAACATGGCTTTGTACCCGGCAGAGGAACTACGGACCATATACGACGGGTGGTTTCTCTGCTGGATATAGCAGAGACTAGAGGAGATAGACTGGCTGTGATCCTCTTGGACGCCGAGAAAGCCTTCGACAGAGTGACATGGCAATATTTGTGGGGAGCCTTAGTGGAGAGAGGATTTGGCCCCAAAATAATTACTGCTATTCAGGCGATGTATCATGAACCTTATGCAAGACTACAGGTAATTGGGAAGACATCAGACCCAATAGTGGTGGCAAGAGGCACTAGACAAGGATGTCCGTGCTCCCCTATTCTTTTTGCCATATATCTTGATCCATTCATCAATCAGATAATTCACAATTCGGCGATTGAACCTTTTAAAACAAATGGCTATGAGACAAAGGTACTCACCTACGCGGACAATATCGCGGTGGTCACACCGAACCCAATAACGGCAATAGTAGAACTTGAGAGCATGGCGGAAAAATTTGGGAGCAGGTCAGGCTACTGCCTAAACAAGGGAAAGACCCAGATAATTAGCCCTGAACAATGCAATTTAAGGGATCAGCGACGGACAGAATCAGCAACATATCTAGGGGTAAAGATAGGTCCAGACCTAGATATACTATGGGCAAAAAATCTTGATTTAGTGTTGGACGAGGTTACCTCAGAGCTCCGACGGTTGGATAAGCTGCACTTATCGATAGTGGGGAGAGTAAATGTTTTAAAAATGAAGATTTTTCCCAGAATTTTATACCTTTTCCGCTCCATCCCCTTAGAACTACCTGGTAATGCATTCCAGAGAATGAACTCTATTTTTTCAAACTTTATATGGAGTTATCAAAAAACTCGTTTTGCTTTAAAATTGCTAACCCTTCCGTGAGAGAGAGGTGGCTGGGCTGCACTAAATTTACTTTTTTACTATTGGGCAGTTTGTCTGCAACAAATGGGTGCTTTGCTTGGGGCAGATAGCTCTACATGGGAGGACGGCTTACCATCGATATATCATCTGGCGATTGGGAGGGAAGCAACAGGACTTTTTTAAAGACAAATCGAGCCCAGTTACTATAAAAAGGTTCGCTTTAAGTGTGTGAAAGCAGCTAGAAGGGTATGGGTTAGAGTAAGCTCAATTATGAAAATCCCTAAATGTAGTAGATACACCCCTTATGGGGCTCTTCGTTTTTTCCTCCGGAAATATCGGATGTTATGTCTAGAACTTGGGCACAGGCTGGTATACATCAGGTGGCAAGCTTAATCAATGATAATTTGGAAATACTATCATTCCCGGAATTAGCTAAAAAATGTGGAATTAATAGCAGTTCGTATTTTAAATATATCCAAATAAGGGGATGGTTAAAAAATTTAGCTGTAAAACGGGACAACTTTCGATTAATACCCCTAATGGATAAGGTGTATCGGGGGGATGGGCGGATTGGGGATTATTACAATATGCTGATGGAAACATTACCTGATGATTTATGTAAAACTAAGACGAGATGGGCATCATAAATTAGGGATAATGATATAGACTTAGAAATGTCATTAGAATTAGGGAAAAATATTTTTTGGGCAGCAAACCTTAAAGCACAACATTATAAAATCTATTCAATTTATATTATACACCAGCCAAACTTTTTAGCTGGGGGAAACGAGAATCTGATCAATGCCCTAGATGTCAGCATAGCCCAGCCGATACTATATATATGTTTTACGCATGTAAATCTTTGACTTTATTGAAAAAGGGAATAGAGAAATTCTGGGAAAATTCAATTAATCATGCAATTAATATTAGCGCGCCTCTGATGTTATTTGGATACAATAGCCGAATGGGACTATCATCAGCACACCGGGATTTTGTGTTTGTTACAATTGCGGTAGCAAGATTATTAATTGCTATTGCATGGAAGGATTCGGAACCCCCAGTATTTACAGCTTGGCTGTATCGCTTATTGAGCATATATACTCTTGAAATGGCACTGTATAAAAACAAGGGCCACCGAGCTAGAGTGAAAGGGGGTAAGATCTGGGCACCGATGTCAGACTGGCTTGAAGGAAACCAAGGGGAGCCGACAAGCGGGATAGGAATGGGTTAATTAATGCATGCTGATTTTTGTTTTGTACTTCTTTTTTGTTTTTTTTTCTTCTTTTCCTTTGCAGTGACTTGTGAGAATCTCAAGAGCATATTGTAATATAATCTATGAATTTAGAAAATGTAAGTATCCTTTCTTTATGTTGTTTAAGACGTACCTGACGGCATAAAAGTTAAAAATAAAAATAAAAATAAAAAAAGGTAAGCCGTAAGCTGAGCGCCAGTGGGCGCGCTAAGTTGAGGGTGCTTCGGGGGCAAAAGGAGGGGAGCTCTACTGCGGTGATCTACGCCGCCGCCATCTTGCTTCCTGCGTTGCCGTCGCCTAGAAACATGTCTAATTAATGGTAATTTGTGCATTTACTTTCCTCTGGACTATTCCATACTCTCTTGCTGAAACTTTTAGTGTTTATTTATTTCCAAAAGAAATCAGGGCACTGATGCCTTCATAACTTCATCCTTTGTATGGTCCACTGTCGGCTCCTTTCTCTACTTTCCTGTTCTAAGTTAACCAAGAAGCAGATAAGTGGCAGAACAATGAACAACAGTGGGTTCCATTCTTCTTCCAAAATTGCAGAAACACAATTAGCATTGATTCTACTGAATCCCCCAGCATAATGGATTTAATGCAGCATGTCTCATTGATATTGCCTATCATCTTGGAAAGTTTACATTTATTATCCCACGCTGGTGCAGGTAGTTAATCAGTACAATCTATAATTTTTATATTTAGGCTTGATAATGTGGTGAAAATAAGAGAAATCTCATCCATTACTTTTCTTGCCCATTTCTACTTCTGCATAAAATTAAGCTACTCGTGCTTTAACAGTACGAATATTGAGAATGTAATTTTGAGCAGCAACCAAGACAAGAAAGTATCCAAATAAATGTATTGGTGAAGGGAGACAATTTCAAACTACCTACACACAAGGATCCTACATCTGACACAAAGCAGAGACCAACAAAGCTCTGGTCATGCCATATCTAGATGAGCATTAAGGGGCCCATTACGATACCCGGCGTAAAAAAATCCGCCAGGCATGGAAGCGGCAAAAACCCGCCCGCACACACCGCCTGAACACCGACCACGCCATTATGAGTACACAAACTGAAAACCGCCATCGGCGGAAAAATCATACAAAATACCGCCCGCCATCGTCCGAGTCGGAGTCAAACCGCCCGCCACGGACGGAAACACGCACGACAACACAAAACCGCCCGCCCACACGGCCGACACACCGCACGTGAAATTACGATCGCACCGCCATGAGCGCGGAAAACAACAAATATACCGCCCGCCAGCGCAAACAACGCCGATGAGAATCGACACGGCAGAAGCCATGGCGCCCACGTACCTGCACAGAAACCATCCGCACACAAAACCAATAGCACACAACATGGCCAACAAGTCCACACAGCAAGGCACGCACAAATACACAAGCACAGTACACATCCCGAAAACACCCCCGGACAAACAAAAAATACAAAGGCCAGAACCCCAGACACAACACACCTGAAAACAACAGACCATGAGGACACACCCACATAGGTGAGTACAAAAGCAGCACTCCCACAGACCACAACCCCTTGCTACATTGCAAACCAGAGAGGAGAGGAGAGGACACAGTGACACAGCAAGGACAGCAGCACACCACAGAAACGCACACATCACTACCACCACCACCACCACCACCACCACCAAACACCGGCACCAAACACCGGCACCACAAACCCCCTGCACATTACACAACACACACCGCACCAGCACTACAAACACCATGGCACCACAAAGGATGCCCAAGTTCACGCCCATGGAGCTGACGGTCATGGTCGACGAGATCATCAAGGTGTACCCACAAATCTATGGGAACATGGTCCAGCACACACCACTAGCCACCAGAAACAGAATGTGGACCCGGATCGTAGACCAGGTCAATGCAGTCGGGACCCTGCCCAGGAACAGAACCGAGATAAACAAACGTTGGAATGACGTAAAGAGCCTGGTCAAGAAGAAGGAGGGCAAAAACAGAGAGCTGGCTGCCGTCACTGGCGGAGGGAATCCCGCGCTCTTTAAGACCTTCAAAGCGTGGGAGGAGAAGGTGCGAGTCGTAATACATCCGGAGATCCTCGCCGGATTAGCAGGGGGAGTGGAGGCTGGTAAGTACAAACTAATGTATACCAGCACACCGCTATGTACACACATGCGCAACCACCATGCCACAGCTCCCAGGGACAAACACCCCCATGTCCAGCACACAATACACAACACATCACACGCACATGCAACAGACACTACCACACACAGGCCAAACCGAACAACTGTAAGATGCGTGGGGACATGTGTACACTAAGCCAGCCACGTAACCACCAACAGGTCCCCAAATATGCCAGAAGCGCCACAACGAGCACCCACCACACCCATGTGTCCGCCACAGCTGCACCAACTGACAAGTAACAGGTAAGTGGCAGGAACACAAAGTGCAGTGGGTCGGAGGGGGGACAGCTGAAGTACAACACCCACCAGGCCCCAGTCCCACAGCACAGCAAGGAGGAGCATCCCCCACACCCCACACCCACGTGTCAGCCACCGCAGTGCACAACGACAGCCGAAAGGCAGACATCACGGTCCACAGCAATCGGTGTCAGTGGGTGTACAGCCACCCCCACGACCCACTACACCCCCCACCCCCACAGACCTGCAACATGGAGCACCCCCGCTAAGAGCCATGTGGCATCCAGTACAGTGCACGCACGAACAACTTGCAGGTGGGAAACTGGACAGGGCTGGATTACTGGAGGCATGAGGACCATAACACCACCAACACATGGGACATGTCATGTAGCACACGAACACGCAGCACCGCCCACCGTCACGAACAAGTGAACAATGTGCACACGGACATGAACAGCAGACTCACACCCCACATGACCCATCACAGACATAGCAACACCCAAGGAGCCACGTCTGCATGCACAAGCCACACTGAATATAGTCCCACACGGCAGCCACTGTGCAACTCATCACACACAACCGAAACACCATTGAAGTCCTGTCCATGTAGCCCCTACTGCCTGTCAACCACACACCCCACAACTACGCCTATGTAAGACAAACAACACTAGACGCAACAGAGCGGAACAACAGAAATGCACACGAACACCACTGAACCCATCAAACACACAGACACACCATGCACATACAACATACCATCCATCCCATCCGTCAGCCCCAGTCTCATGAAAGGCATGTCATCCGCACAGCTGCCACACATACAGCAGTCACGCTAAGACACATGCCCATGACCAACCATGTGCCAGAAGTCAATTAAGCGCACGACACACTGTGAGCAACAACACACAACATGGGCCACACCCCCCCGAGCACTGCAGTGATGCACATGGCACAGGGCAGCACGCACACCAAGGAGATGGGACAACTGCAATACGTTGGCTGGCACACAACTATCACTCACTCATAACGATGCGTCCAATGCCATGTCCAGTAACCACAACAGACAGCAAATATGCAGGGCATGTCAGGCATGCACACACCTCAGACCATGCACTGTCATGCTGCCACAACACATGTCACGTTCGGCACCCATGGCTCACAGCATGTACCCCAAAAGCATATACCCTCCCAAATGCGAATCTGGGGCATGGCCCCCATGTTGCCATATGCGTTCCTAAGCGTTCCATTTGAACCCCAAAAGCATATTCCATCCCAAATGCGAATCTGGGGCATGGCCCCCATGTTGCCATATGCGTTCCTAAGCGTTCCATTTGAACTCCAAAAGCAAAGTACAAACCAGACCCAGGATGGGCCAGGAGCCCGCATACACCAGAGTCACAATGAGTAGGGGCAAAGCAACACACCCATCGGCATGGCCAATCCGTCCCATGCCACATGTGCACAGCACACAGTCCCATTGCCTAGCACACACACCTACAGATGCCACAGCCACACACTCGCCTCTGGGAAACCCATGTACGAGATTGCACGAACTGCCAATGTCAGACGACTAATACATACTTCGCCAGGTGCAACACAGTAACAAATCTCATTCTCTCCACAGGTGACGAACTGCTGGACGCTGGGGATGGAGACAGCAGCCAGCACAGCCAGCCTACAAGCCCCCAACGAGGACACACGGATCTGGAGGATCTGTCCACCTCTTCGGACACGGACCACCAAGCTGGCCCATCTGGCGTGGCAGGGCCCAGCCGCTCCCCAGGACCCCTCCTACCCACCAACCCATCATCCAGGGATGCTGAACAGTCCCAGTCCCCTGCTGCCACTGTCGTTGCGGCCACACCCACGGTCATTGCGGCCACTACCACTGCCGCAACCGCCACCATCGCCGCACCGACCACCACCGCCTCCACCACCACCACGTCTTCGCTGGCACCAGCCCCAGCGCAGGTGGTGGCCCGGCCGACTGGATCCACCCTGGGAGCCACAGCGAGGACCGTGGTGAGCAATGTGGCTAGTGGGCAGGCCGGTGGCAGCAGGACTGGTAGGAGGAGCAGGGTCAGGGAAACGCCAGCCTCCCCTGGGAGCCATGCCCTGCCTCAAATGGCCAGAGTCCTTGGGGCCTATGAAGAGGCCCAAGGACAATGGGCCAGGTCTGCTACTGACACGCGGGAGGTGCTGGGGGTGCTGAGGTCCATGGACGCCCATATGGGCCAATTCGTGTCCCGTATGGACCAACTCGTGGACCTCATGGGCCAGCTGGTGGTGGCGGTGGGGTCACAGGCAAGGCCAGCAACACCACCGCCGCCACCACCTGCTAGGGCGCAGGGTCGGGCAGCAGTGTCCACTTCCCCTGCGTCCACAGCCAGTGAGCACACCTCACCCACCACCAGCAGGTCGCCACCACACACCCCCTCCCAAACGTGGAAGGGGCCGTCCGAAGAGGAAACAGATCTCCCGGGAGGACTTCGCACGCTCCAGTCGCAAGTGAGGCAGCCAGCCAGCCTTCCGCCAGCCTTCCTTGACCAGCCACTGCATTGACTTGCTCTACGATCCCACTCCACACAGCCATCTGGATGGCATGTGTGTGTTGGACTATGGACATAGAACCAGTGGGTACACCCTGATCATCACGCAGCCATGACCGACAGCTCATTGTCACTGCACGCACCACTTTTGTCATCACCTTACACACAATCACATGTCACAGTTTGTAATAAATGCACCTTTTTCACTAACTGCTGTTTGTGCCCTGTGTTTTATTCGTACGGAATACATCGGCCACCTTGGGCGGAGGGCACCTGATGCGTGGCATGGAAATGGAATCCGGAGGGCCTGTAGGGACCTAGGGGTGGGAGACAGAACAGGAGCACATTCAATGAGTGTGTCACACACCCATCACACAGTACATGTCAACAACTACAAGCAATGTACACACATCGCACAGAGCAATAGGGCACAATGCCACAGTCACCAACAGTGGCATACTACCCTGGCCATGGAGCGTTGACACACTGCACGCAGTGAACATACGGCCACCCTGACACAGCACACACACACCTGCATAGATACAGACACATCATCCGTCGTACATGGACACTCACCGTCAAGTGAAGTAGCGGGCGATGAGCTGCTGGCGCACATTCCCAGCTTCCTCCTCTCCGCTGTCCACCTCACTCGAGCTGTCCTGGTCTGCGGGCTGGGGCCCTGGTTGATCTCCGTCATCCACAATGAGGGGGATCTGCTTCCGAATGGCCAGATTGTGCAGCATGCAGCACGCCACCACTATCTGGCACACCTTCTGTGGGGAGTACGCCAGTGCACCCCCGGTGCGGTCCAGGCACCTGAACCTGGACTTGAGGAGGCCAAAGGTACGCTCGACCACACGTCTGGTCCTCCCATGTGCCTCATTGTATCGATCGTCTGCTGGGGTGCGAGGATTCCTCAATGGACTGAGCAGCCATGCCCCATTCGGATACGCAGAGTCACCTGGGTGTGAGGGACACAGAGAACCGTTGCTATTCCAACTGGACAGGGGACAGCATCGCACAACCAACACGCTACACCACTCCACATACTCACCGACAATACAGACACGATCCTGTTGCAGATTGGCCATCAGTCGTGGCAAGATGCTGTTGCGCATTATGTGTGCGTCATGGGCCGAGCCTGGAAACTTGGCACACACGTGGGTGATCACCATGTCCGCAAGGCACACCACTTGCACATTCAGGGAGTGCGTGTGCTTCCTGTTGCGGTACAGGTGCTCAGTGGCCTGTGGTGGAACAAGGCCAACATGAGTGCAGTCAATGGCTCCCACGACGTGTGGGATTCTGCCAAGGGCATAGAATGCACCCTTCACTGCCGCCAATTCACGAGCCCTGGGGAATCTGATGTACCTGTTCCGGCACAGCATCATGGCTGCCAGTACATCCCTCAGCACCTTGCTGAACATGGGCTGGGACATCCCTCCTCCACTGCCCACTGTGTGCTGGAATGACCCAGTGGCGAAGAAATGCATGGCGGCCATCACCTTAGCCGTGGGGGTGACAGCAGTCGGATACACCCTGCGGGGACGGAGATGGGGCTCTAACATGGCACACAGTCGATGCAGAGTTGGCCTGTCCAGCCGAAACTTCCTGATTACCTCTGTATCGTCCATGTCCGCCAGCAATTGGTATGGGCGGTCAATGTTCGGTCTCCGCCTGGGTTAAATGGCAGAGGACACATGTCAAAGCAACACGGCACATAGCAATTTCGCATACACATCACTGACATGACTGAGCAAGCACATGGGCCACAGCCCAGCTGTCAAGCTGGGACGGCACGGCCACAATACACTTACACAGGTCTCCCAACAATGGCAATGGCAAGTGAGACATACCACTGCCATGTGCATGCACATGGGGATCTAGGCCCCAATGACTTGCGGGGCGTGCTGATGGGGACTGACTGCATATTTGTCAAGCGGCAACGCCACGGCAACATGAGTGTCTGCTGAGCATGGTACTGCTTCCGAGGCTGGATGAGTATGGCACACGACGACGACGATGTGGGCACGGGCTGAGCGGCCAATACAAGTGGGACCTGTGGCACGAGGGGATATGAGACAGTAGTAGGTGTCAGCACTGCACCCTATGTACAGCACTGTACGGATCACAGCTCCCGAAACATTGACTGGTGTCCACATTGACAGCCCCATGCCAAGACGGCTGTGTGCTTGCAGTCACACGTCACAGGTGAGAGGTTACATCGCACGTGCCAGGTGGCAGTCGTACATAGTGGGAGCTGGCATGTGTGTGCATGTGTCTCCTGTTCAGGATCCACCAGATGGGCGCTGTCTCTGTACTGACCATTGGACACAGCATGTTCCGTGGAAGGCTTGTGTGTGTGGGATGGTGGCACTGGATGTGCCTCCGTTGGGTGGGGGGCCATGCACAGGGCGGGTACGTCGATGATTGCGCATTGTTGGTCACGGTGGGTGCACCAGCTAAGATGTGTTGCCCTGTGTTCAATTCCTATGTCCGCATGATGATGGACTGTGGATGTGGGCAGACTACACATTGGTCGATGTGCTGTCCATATGCATGTGCCTTCACACCAGGCACAGCTGCCCCTGCACATGTGACCCTGCTGGACTCGCTGCTGGGTCTGTGGAGCTGATGCACCTTCTGCGCGTGGGGCGGACAGCTCTCCTCACTTCCCTCATTGCGCATGTCATGTCTTTGCCGCAGGTGACATGGATCATGGAGGGCCCACATGTACGCGTGGGTAGGCTACACATGATTATTCACTGGTCGCCACCCCCAGTCAGTGTTTCGAATGGGAAGGTTGTCGTGCTGGTGGTATGTTCGATGTGGCGGATGGGCGGGCCTAGGTGCGGGCTTACATTCCGGACATGGGGGTAGTTGGATTGGCGACTAGTTGCAGTACACACGGGACACGTCTCTTCCTTTCCACATCTGGGTCATCCCTTGTACTAACTGACAGTGATACAGTCATCTTCGCCCCAGCCCTCATGTCCTCCCCTCGCCCCCCAATATGCATGCTCACCTGCGAGGCTAGCGCTTGCACAGTCAGCCCCAAGCTCGCACCAGAGAGGGCAAGGAGTGTATGTGTGGGTCCAGTTGCACGAGTGGGCTGTCTCAGGGTATGATGTGTGGCGGGACGCCGTCCACCTGCGTGGTGCCCCAAATGGAGACCCGGCCTGCATGGACTATGCATCACAGTCTTCGCCTTCCGGATCCGCCACCTGCGACACCCAGTGGCTGTGGCTGCCCTTGCGGCCATGCCGCGTCCGTCTGTGGCTGATGGCCCACACATTCACTCTTTGGCCTCTCTGGGGAGGGCTCAGGGGTGGTGGCGCACGCGCCTGCACTTAGTCGCAATGGCATGTGGCGTGGTTGGTATGATGGGCAATGGATGGGATGGTGCGAGCCACCTCCCGTGACGTCAGTGCTGCTCGTGCTGTGGTGCGTCCCCCTACACTTCCATTTGACTTTTTGCCATGCTGGACGTTGAGGTTCTATTGCCTGCGTGATATGACCAGGAGGAGCGCGAGGAGACCTCTCACACACCATGCTCCACTGCCATCCCGTGCCCTGTATCGCCTGTGCGGATTGACTATGTTGGGGTTACACCTGGTCGACTGGGGCTGTGTGTGCCTTGTCAAGGGGCATGGCGGGCGCACAACAGGATCCAGCTTGTCCACAGAGGGTGGGCTGAGGTGCGCCTGGTACCGCTTTGTACGTGTGCCCGGCTGCTGTGCACACACGTGTTCACTCCCCCGACAGGTGTCCTCTCACAATGCCCAGGGAAGCGGTGGTGTACTGTTCATGAGCCCTCCCAACACGGCGTGCTCCAACTTGGCATGTGCGCATCTACCCGTCGCACCCACCCACCTGAGCACTGCGTCCATACGACTTCACACGACACATGTGTGTCTTCCACAGTAGTGCTACTCATTTGCGTTGACATCCAATACCAGTGGACTACATGGTCATGTCACGACTGCCGTGTACTTCACATACTCTCATCCTCTCTCATTCGTACTTGTGAAATGAGTCAGCGGAGACAGTTTTAGTTTCAAACATTATATTGAGTCTTCTGTCCTCTGTGATGCAGTATAGTGGACACTACTGGCAGCGGGATACATGTTGAGGATATACTGAGCATGATTACAAATGGGATAGGGTGTGGGGTTACATCTGCTTGGCCAAGGCTGTGCTAATGTACATTTACGTATAGCTGCGGAGCTGCGGACTTTGACACAGACGGTATACATGTAGCCTACCAGACCGCTCGGCATCATGGGCACAGTCCATCTCAGTTCCATGTGACAGGTTTGCTGCGGTTGTTCCTCATGCACGCGTGCATGTGAGATGACATCAGGGCATGTGCTTGCGTGCATGCAGCGGCGTGCCACTTGTTGTTGCACTGTGGTGGTTACTGGACATGTCACAGTCACTGGGGTCGTGTTGTTGTTGTATGCACTTGTCGTCCATGCAAAGGTCCTGGTATGGGATTCCCGGGGCGGGGGTGGGAGGGGTGCAGCACCCACAGACTCCAGGCGACCTATTCATGTCCACTGAGCGGTGTGTGTGTCCATGTGCGCTGGATCCATGTCGTGTTTGGTTGTTCGTGCAGTTCCGTCCATGTGGGTGCGATGCACAGAGCCCATGCCACTGCCTCCCACGATGCATGCGGTGTTCCTGGATGTGATGGGGAACAGTGTGCATGTCCCGGTCATATCCGATGTCATGGCGATGTCGTTGATGGTGTGGTTACAGTTGCCGGTCGTTTGGTATGGCTGTTGTGGTGGTGACTGGCCAGTCCGTGCGGAAGCTGAGCATGGGTGCGGGGTTGGACTTCATAGGTCACTCGGGGAACCTGCGTTGTGGTCCGACGTATTTACAGGTTGACAGGTATGCGATGCCGTCCAGCAGGGCTTCCATGTCATTGGTGGTGTACATGTTTGCCAGCCAATGAAGCGGATGGTGGCTGTCAAGGTGTTGTTCGTAGGTTGTCCCTTGGAGGACCATGATGGGGCATGCTGGGTGACATTCGATGTAGCTGTTCTCGATGATCCGTCGTGTGGAGGCACAGTGGTTCCATTTCAGTGCGCGTGCGATGTTGGCCACATACGCCATGCCCCCATAGGCAGAGCAGGCCCTGTCGTGTGCGTCCAGAGGGAGGAGTAGTGGTAGCAGGTCCGCCTTCAGACATGCCGGGTTGGAGAGGCATATCTCGACGGGATGCTGGTAGGGACACCTCCGACAGTAGAAGACGGGCATGACGCAGCTGAACAATGTGATGCGGTAAGTCAGTCGGTAACTTACGTTCAGCAGGGACAGGAGATCGCATCCCAATGTATGTATCGTGCTGGTTTGGTACAGCTTGAGCTCTTCGGCGTAGTTGGGTAGGTGTGTTGCGGTTGCCATTTCGCAGCGGTTCGTAGAGGTGGCGTGCTCCGGCTGTGTGTGCAGTCTGCAATGTGCATGCTCCGGGGTTGCTGTGAGCTCTGTGTAGTCGTGGGGAGACAGGACTTGTGTTCTGTTGGCTTGTTTGGAGGACACGGGCCCTCTTCCCACATGCTTCTCAGACAGTTCAAGGTCGGTGCTGTGTGACTCCTTCCAATTAACTTGCATGTGGCCGACATGGGGGAGTGTTTTCTTCTTTCTTCCCCGTCCGTTGTGTGCTTCTGTGATATGCGCTATCTGCCGTGTGGTCGGTCTCCTCGGCATGCCTGTGTTGGTCTATTCTTGGACAATGGCTGTATTCACCGGCTTCTGTCGTAGGGCTGTGGTTTCGGTGTTGGAATGGAAGGTCATTCAGTGCTGTCTGCTCTCCCTTGTGTGGGCGGCAGGCTGCCTTTCCGCTCTGCGTTGGGCCTTGTGTGTGGATGTAATTCTTGGGCCACCTGTTGTCGGTCCCCGGGCTCTTTGGTGTTCCGTTTCATGTGTCTTGTTCATATGTGCAGGGTGGTATGGGTTTTTCAGTGTGGTACTGGCGTTCCTCTTCCCGAAGGGGCCCTGCTTCTCCTAGTTGGTGTTGCCGCCGCTGTGTGCTTCGCCATGTTTGTTACACTGGGGTGTGTCCTGCTGTTGCGTGACTTAACTGACATGTGTGCGTCGGTTGTGTGGCGTTGGGTGTTGTCCGTGATTTGGGCGTTGGGGACATGTCTGTGGCCGGCCTGTCACGTGTCATGTGCGTTCGGGGTGGGGCTGGTGTGTGTGCTGCTTGGTTGTGTCCCTGTGTCTGTGTGCGACGCATGCATGGCGCTGCGGTTGGCCTCTGCGTTGTGCGCATGTGTGGCGGCGTCATCGGCGCTTTGGGGCCGTGACGGGGTGGTTGGTTCCTAGTCCCAGGTGGTGTGTACACATGTGTTCCGCGATGTTAGGATTTGGCCTGTGTGTCATATGTGGATGCAATGGTGGATGTGTAGTGTGCACGCGCTGGTGGGGGTTGTCCGCTTTATCCGCCCTTGCACTGTGTGCGCTGTTTGCGTGCACTTGTTGTGTGTGTGCCTATCTGCGTCTCCGCGGTACGTTGCGTCCTTGGTGGTGCATCAGCAGAAGCATGGGAAGGGCCTGCAGTGCTGGATTCATGCCCGGGGTGCCGCTTCTTCGTTGTCCGTGCTCTGCGTCCGTGTTTCCGCCTCTCTTTCACGTGCGGTGTCTCTTTGCCGTGGGAGCCGTTTGTTTGCGGCATCGTAATTTATGCGCCGGGCGGGACGTGTTTCGTCGGACGGTGTGTGTCAGTTGTGCTGCGCCGCTACGTGTGCGGGCGCACTTTGATGGCGGACGGTGTTGCTGGCTTGCCGGCGGTGTTTGGCCTACTTTTCGCATCGTAATTGGGCGGGCGTGTGGACTGCTGCGTGCCGGCGGTAACTGGTGGTTTTTGCATCCGCCAGCACGGCGGTAGTGCTTCCGCCCGCCATCGTAATGGGCCCCTAAGTTCTTAAAAGTTTGCTGTTGCTCTTCAGGATGCTGCTCTCTACTATACAGGGCATATAACTTAATTTGCATGTCATTGGAATTGTCTCATGAGTTGAAATCTATTGAAAACAATAGGAAAGGGACAGATTTTTGTTAAGAAAAGATAGTGCTCAAGCTTGCTTTTAGCACAGCCTAGTGGGTCATATTTTGATCTATACATCCAATTAACTTGAACATATTTGACTTGTTTAATGCCTTCAGTACAGGTTCTAGCAATCTACTAAAATTATTCCATCAAGATGCCATGGTCCATGGTCCATGGTAACAAATCCTGCGACAAGTCAAGTTAGTACAATTCATTGATTGGTTTAAAAGAAAGTGGTTATATAGACATGGTGAGGAAAGGGTTTACATGCACACAGCAGGGATCAATTTACTATTTAAGTAACTGGTCACACAATTATGTTTGAGATATCAAGTTAGCACTAGCTTTCTGGGAAAGCGCTGAAATTCAGGAATTTTAAAATGATAGATTTTTGAGCTACATTCAACCTGCAATTGTTGGTGATATCTTTTCTAATTCATTAAAAATTTAGACCCACAAAGCCAAAAATTATTTTACAATACAAATGATTAGGTAATGTAATGTTACATTTTTCACAGATTGGTTTTATTTATTGCTAAAACATTCTCAAATATTCTTAAACCCATTGCTTCCTAAAAGTATGGTTTTCTTTTTTAATAATGCGAATATTATCCTTCAAATGTTCTCTTTATAAAGGTCTGCAAGGCTACTATAAAAAGAGCATTTTTAAAGTTGGAAACTGCTTATACTAAAACAAACTTTTCAGAGTACCACTGAAAGTATAATTTGAATTGTCAATGAACTGTGTACACGTCATGTAGGACAGATTAGTGGGTAATATTCTCATGCAAAATTGTACCCGCACACTTAATTAGGGACAGCATTAATATAGTGGATGTAAGGAATTGTTGAATATATATAATGAGAGTCACAATGCGAAATTGAGTAGGCATTGCAGACTAGTTTTCTGGAATTTACTTGAATTTCTGCAGGCTTCTCCAGGCACTCTGACCCTTTTCCTAACAATATGAACTTGCGCTAAGACCTATCACTGATGTTGATTCTCTTAAAGCTCAAACATGCTCATCTGTGGACTAATTTGTGAGCCCTACATATATAACAGCCATTAATCCTTTTGTTTTTCATGAGTTACTGAAATTGCCCTAGCTGAGTCATACCATATGTATTTATGCATTATCTTAAAGTGCATCATTTCCACCAGCCACCGCACCTTCCACAAACTGGTTCTCACCAAGGCTTCAGGCAGAAAAACTAAAATGCAAACAACTGGAAAGGAAGAGGCATTGGAACTATGAATTTGAGGACAAGTGGGCTTATAGCACTACCCTCAAACAGTTCTGGAGCAATGTAAAAACTAGCTAAAATTGCTTTCTTTTCTTGGCTAATTGCTACCACTGACAACGTCCCCAGAATGTTTTTCAAAATCATCAAAACCTTTCTGCAGCCAACAGCATGCAAGCAAAGTATACCTGGCTCCCATTCAATGGCAGAGGACCTTTCCTTATTCTTCCACACCAAAGTAGAAAAAATAAATTCCAAATTTAACACTCAGCCTGACGCCACCATCCCCGAGCTAACCTCCACCACCTCTCCAGATAAGACAACGGCACGACTCGAATTGTTCAACCCTATTACATTAGCTGACTTGGAACAATTAATCTATAAAATCAAATCTGGCTTGCCCTGGGATCCCAGTCCCCCTTTATGCTCGCCAAGGGGTGCCCTGCCGTCAATACACAAATCAATGCCCTATTTAACCTATCCCTGTAAAGTGGTGAGGTGCCTCTTAGCTGGAAAAAGGCACTGGTAATCCCCCTGTTAAAAATAGCAAACGCCTTCTTCGAGCATGTTTTTGGCAGAGAAAATTCAATAAAGTTTGTTTATAATAAACAAAAAAAATAGCAAACACTGATCCACACACCCTGAGCAATTACAGGCCCATCTGTCTCCATCCCCACCTCAGCAAAATGCGCGAAGCCCTGGTGAACCGTCAAATCACTGCCTTTGTGGAACAGAATGAAATTCTACATCCCACCCAGTCAGGCTTTTGCAGGTTACAGCACTGAACTTGCCCTTCTTGGAGTCACCGAGTACATCAGAGGAAACCTTGATGCAGAGAAGAAGGCAGTGGTCATCCTACTAGGTCTCTCAGCCGCCTTCGACAATGTGTCGCGCAAGATCCCCCTACAAAGGCTGGAGCAGGTGGGCCTCATGGTACTGAAATGGCACTGCTACTTCTTAGCAGACAGGCAACAGGCAATCTTTCTCTCCCTGTTCACCTCCCAATCTAGGACAATTAGCTGTGGTGTCCCTCAAGGTTCATCACTAAGTTCAACTCTCTTTAACATCTACCGGCACCTTTAGCCTCAGTTGCGCAAAGTTGGGGTATGAACATCGTCTCTTATGCAGACAACACCCAACTTTTGCTATACTTCCACCAGCTAAATTATAATGTAAAAGGGGGCTTTCAGGGCTGCCTTGTTATCATCGCTCAATGGATGCACAGCAGCTGCTTACAACTCAATTCTGACAAAACGGAAATTCTGATGTTTGGCTCGTCCTCCCGGCTTGACGCACTGCACCTCTGGCCTCCTGACTTAGGGCCCGCCTCCTCCCCACCTCGGCTGTCAGGAGCCTGGGGGTCATGATGGACACTGCCCTCTCCTTAAAACCCCATGTCAATGCTACAGCAGGCACCTGCTTTGGTCTGTTAAAATCCTTTAGAAATCTCCTTAAATACCTGCCCCTCGACACTCGCAAAGTGGTTGTAAATGATCTTATCACCTCCATTTTAGTTTCTCTATAGATTTGTGTACATAAGTTAGATATTTGAAAGTAGAACGCTGTATTATTTGCACTTTATTGATGATTTACATTTCAATACGCAACATGTTTGTTGCCCCTGCTAGTCAAACTTTTTTATTTTCAAGCATAAACTCCCATATAGGGTGTTTGTTCTTGAAAAAAAACACCCTGACTCATAGGGAGTATTTTCCCTGCTCTTGGCGGCCGTCACTGCTTTTCCCTGATATGCACCAACATGCTTTGGATTGCAGTGCAGGGAAATCCAGTGACAGTTGCGCACCCTAAAAAAAAGGGTCAAGTGAGGCTCTGCAGTCAGAAACCCTAAATGTCACCCACCTCCAAATGACGTAAGGAAGTTATTTATTTGGCATTGAAGAAGCCTTGCTGATTTATGACAAGAGACCAGAGGCATACTTCGAAGGGGATATCGTCACCAGAACATCACTTTTAATGATGTTCTGGTGGCGATATCTCCCTCTGCTTATTTACAAAGCAGCGTTAAATAAGGCCCCTTTTCACGCTTCACTTAGCGGGAAAGGGGCGTGCAATGGGTGTTGCAGTGGTTGTTCCGCCACAGCACCCCTTGCTTTTTGATGCTGTCACATATTTACAAGGATGGGGCAGCGCCAAAAACTAAAGCCCGGTAAAAAGTGGTCATAGGATGGCGAACCGAGGAGAAAGCATTCATTTCTGCATACAACTCAATTCCGACAAAACCATTCTGCAGCACATATAGAAACAGCAAATCACCTTTCAAGATTGTTTATGTGCAGGTAGGTGTCCCTTCCTGCACATAAACAATCGCCTTCAGCGTAGGCACCCATGCAACATGGCACAAGGGTGCCTGCACTGGCGCTAGGCAGCTTTTTACCACCAGCGCTAAGGGAAATGCAGGGGTGCGCCTTCTTATGTTTTGTGTTATGTTAGAAGCTTATAGAGCACCTAGTTGATCCATTCGGAGTGTCCCCACACTAGATTTCCCCTTGGAGTGTTGCAAAACCTACCAAAAACTAACTAGTAACCAGAAGATTGCCTGAAGAACCAGGTCTTCATTTGTTTTTAAAAAGGACCTCGGAAGGTTGCATTCTAAGGTCCACAGGGAGTAGGTTTAGGTTTAGGTTTAGGTTTAGGGATTTATAGAGCGCATGGCTACCCGCAGGCATCCCAGCGCTATAACAGGTAAGGAAGCTATCTGGAACGAGAGTTAAGGGAACAGCAAAGTTTTAAGTTTCTTCTTAAAGGCCTGTTAGTTTTCGATCAATCGTAGTTCTCGGTCCTTGCTGTTCCAGAGTTTGGGTGCCAGATGTGAGTATGATCTTCCTCCCCACCTTGAGCTCTTAATTCTGGTGGTGTTCATCAGAAAATTCGACCCTGATCTAAGACAGCGGCGATTGACGCCGACACTTCAGACCATGAACAATGGCTTGAACACTTGCACCTGGCCACAGTACATTTGGTAGCAAATCCTATTCAGCCTGAGGTTCCACAGCTTGGCAGCCAAAAAGCTGAAGGACCCACCACCCAGATGAACTCTCTGTATTTTTGGTATCATTATCCTAGCGGTCCCTGAAGATCTGAGGCATCTGTTTGAAAGATAAGGTTTGATCATAGGGAAGAGGTAGTGAGGACCTCTCCGATTTAAAATTCTATGGCAGAAACATAAAGCTTTAAAAGAAACTGTCCTGAATGGGAAGCCCGTGAAGCTTTGCAAGAGCAGTGTCCATAGAGGAACGTCTTAGAAACAGGGTGCAGGCCTGTGTTTAAAAAATGTCGGAGCGCGGCGTTACCAATTTTTAAGTAACACAAATCTGACATTTTATTGTAAATATCTCCCCTGGTCTGCAAAATTCTGAATTCACAGTAATTCCCACTTTTTCTAACAACACGTTGAATAATGGTTATAATAGAAATGAACGTCATTTATTTTTCGTAAAGAAGGATGCACTGATAAGGCTACTTTGCCACATTCACAAAGAGCGCTAATAAGTCAGACATGTTTGTGAATTAGTTAAAAACTTGTAATTTAAGACAAGGCACATGTATGAGCGTGACAACATTAAGCATATCACTGCTTGTGCCTACAACGAGCCTTTGCTAAATCTATGGCCTTTTTGTAAATATACCCCAATCTACTGTGCCTGTCTGTAGTACAGATCTAAAGCTGAAACAGTTGTCTTATTTTGGCACGTAACAAATTATTGTTCAGTGGGCCCTCAGACTATTAAAATGGCAAGCTATGCTGATATGTCACTTAAATCAATCTAACATTTTGTGCAATTTGTCAACCGTTAATTCCTAAATTGACAAGTAACATTATAAAACCATTAATATCGGATTTTTAATGTAATCTTGATGTTTGCCTTACTGCGCCCTTTAAATTTGAAAATACCATGACATTTGATCTACTGCCATGGAAAATGCTCATAATACAAGCACAAAGAAAGTTGATAAAAACATCTTCAGGAGAAAGGGAGACATATGATTGTTTTCTGTCAAAATATAAATCTATGAGAAATGAAATATTTAACAATACACTTTTCTCGCTAAAAGAAGTGGAGCAAATTAAATGAAATTGTACGTTTTCTTTAAATCGATTACTTGGGATTCGTCAAAGTAATGCCATTACAACTAATGTGGCAAAATGAAACCCTTGGCTAGACGTCCTGATATTAAAATTTGCAAGAGAATGCTGACTTTTGATCGGAAAAAAATGGCAACACTATTGGCAATCATGAAGAAACGTTATTAACCCATCTGTGGCGATACATTTTTATTTATCCCAACTTATTTTGTTTTAGCGCTGCTGCCCTCAAAAAGTAGTTTACAATAACACCCAGAAAGGATGGATCATATTTCCTGGGAATACATCCATCTTTCATCATCTTATCATACTTTAGACAAAGGGACTTTTTGTCAGTGCACAGATACATATTTGTGTTGTGTTGTGTACTGATATTACACCAGTGTTATGATGTGAGAGGAACAAAGGGTGGTGATCATGGCAAGACATTACTGCCCGATAAGGCAGGCAGTATATCAGTCCAGTGGGCGGTAAAGCACAGTCAGAGAAGAAATAGAAATAAAGAACTCTCTGTTGCTGGGAAGGCTGGCACCTTTCCCTTGCGACTCACAAGAGATTGCGATGTATGCATTAGTATTCGTAAGGTCAGTTTTGTGCATTGGAATTTAGGGGCATATTACCAAGGATTTGCGATAATTATCGCAAAGCGCGCTTAGAGCTGTTTTTTTTATCGCCGGCTAACGCTGGATTTCATTGCGGAGATAACGCGTTATTATCAACGCTTATCTCCAAGGCGATAAAAAATCCAGCGATAGTGGCGAAACCCAGCATTAGCGCGAGAAATCCAGCGATAAATTCACTGCGCTAATGAAAAGCTTGCTAATAGGCAGGTGAGGACTTAACCTTACAATCCACCTCCCATTGACAAGAAGGTTAAGTCAAATTTTTAGCAGGTGTTAAATTCCAGCGATATCGCGGTTAGCGCAACTTTTTTTATCGCTTTGCGGGCATTGATAATAGGGGGAAGTTGTGTTTGCGACTGTTTGCAGTTGCTTTTAGTTGGGAACGCCTACTTTGCATGTCATTAGCGATAAATATCGCTGACAAGCAAAGCGGCACCAAAACGGTCGCTTTCGCCATAAAGCTGTCGCTAACAGCTGTTAGCGACAGCTTGCTAATAGGGCGATAGAAATATTGCCGCTTTAGCGGCAAAAAGTGCCCCTAAAGCGGCGATAAGGCCCTTGCTAATATGCGCCTTAGACTTTCCACTTGCAGTCAGTTGCACATCAGGCCCTAGCTCTCTCTGTTTATTTGGAGGGTGTTCAGAGCAAGTGGAGAGACTCACTCTCTAAAGGCTATGGTGACAATGGACAACGGAAACAACGTCACAGCATTCTTGACCTAGCTATTATAGCCCACATCCCTTGCTTACATACACGTTCCACCAATAATGAAATGTTTCCTTGTGAGAGCACTCTATTACGTGCATGCTCTAAATGTTGTGCACACACACAAATATTCTTCTTTGTGGTTAATCCAAACTTTTTCCAAAACATTTGCACTCTTGAACCAGTAAAGGAATCCTTTCTTAGGAATCAGAAATCTTTTTCTGACTCCGAAAATAAGATTGTGAATGGATAAAGATTAGGTATCTGGAAGGGGCATGTTGGAGGCATCCCTTCCGAATTCCGAATCGGTATCTATGTATCAATGTTTTGCAACTGAGATTCAGTTGCAAAATATTGATATTTTACTGACACCTCAAAGGAGGTGGTGGTGCATTTGAGAAAAAGTCAAGGGGTCCCCTTGCGATACCTGACCCCTAGTAGATGTAAAAAATGTGTTTGTTGAAAAGCAGGCAATGATCCACGGGACCTTTCCAGCTCTTAAACAAAAAAAGTAAAAACATTTTTAAACACAGTCCCATTTCCTTTAAGGGAAATTGGCTGCATTTAAAAAAAGCTTACTTTATTGAAAGGCACTCACAGATATTATGGTCTGCTGGCCACCATCCCTGCGATGGTCTCCAAACATAATGAGTTGCAGTTTGCAACCTACCTCCTTAATATTCATGTGGTAGGTGAGTTTACGACCCATTACAATTCGGATTTTTAAGAACCTACCTATTAGTCAGGGGCGGCTCCTCCACTAGGGCGGAGGAGCGTCGCCCCACTGCTTTCTCGCAGTGCGAGAAACATAAACATAAACTGGTAATAACTTTCCGTTATCACCATTTTATGTTTGGTTGTGGGCGGGCGGGGCTGCTCTGCGAGCAGGGCAGGAGAGGAGCGGTGTGCCTGCCCACTCCCGAGTGCACAAAGACTGTTTGGTCCGCCCCCTGGGGCCGCCCAAACAAGTCATGTGCACTCTGCCCTTCTCCATGCAGGCTGCAATGCAGCCTGCATGAGAACATGGCCTCCCCATAAGTCCCTGGCTGGGCGGCATCCCGACCAATCACAACGCTGCTTGCAGCATTGTGATTGGCTATGGGTAGGGAGCCTGGCTGCCTGCTTCTGCTTCCTGTTCCTACCGGAGGCAGGAGAGCAGGATCAGAGAAGACGCGGGACTCGGCCGGTGGAAAGGTAAGTTTAATTATTATTTTTTTATTATTAAACTAACCCCCCCTCGCGACCCCCCCTCCCTGTGCGCCCTCCCGCCCCCCCACCCACGAGCAATGCCGGCCATGACTGCTATTAGTACATACTACATATGTCAATTCTTAAAAATCTTTACTTGTCACAAGAATACTGGTCCCAATGTTCAATCAGATACTCGTACATCTGGTCCTACATACTGTTTATGTAAAAAAGAGGCAAGCTAATTTCCGCAAGAATAACACAGACAGTTCTTAAGTGGAATGATGGGCCACTACCACTGGTTTGACAAACGGGTGCCTCACCCAACCGTAATCTCCGGCATTTTTTCATCTGCTGTAATCATAACAGTTGAAATGGAAACAGTCATGTAATATATAGATTATATACAGGGTGCTTTATTTTTAGCAATTGAATCTAGACTATATCTCGTTGGATGACTTAAATTACTTTTTTTGGTTAGATCAAAAAATGAGGTCTGTGGTTGCAATACTCACCCAAAGCAGAAGACTTTCAATTTCTCTTACCCCAACAACACTACTGTTACTAACCTACATACCATAGTCCCAACTGGAGTCTGACCTATCTTGTCTCATCTTGAATTACCAGCATCCAAAAAGCAATAATTCGAACACAGTACATAACTTGACAAAGAGCACTAGTTTCTTTCTATCAGAGTGGTGTTTTCGATTGGCAGGCTTGGGGTTCCTATTACGTCAAGAGTCACATGAGATTCAGGTAACCATAGTTTTGCATGTTGCTAGGTATACCACCGGAATGTCAAGTTCTAAATATTGTGGTGTCAAAATATTGCAGCCTAAACGTCGGCAACCAAAGTAGAGTAATAGTAAGTATATAAAGGTAAGTGTAGATTTTCTATTGATAACTCCACATATACATGTACCTTTAAGATGAGTATATCTTCAAGGTACATAGAAGTGGAGTTCGAACAGTAAATATACACATACATGTAGGGACTTACATTCACTATATTTTGGTTCTCGATACTAGGCCAAAATATTTTGGCGCTACAATATCTTTGTACTTGGTATACTGCCAAAACATCATCTTACTAATAGTCTTTAAAGAGTTCACTTTGGCAGCCATACAGGTACCCTAGGACAACTCAGATTTGAACTGATCTTGGAGATATTTATGATTCATTTGCTACCTAAGTCGGGGGCCATTTATGTGCTAATGACCTCGGATGTTACTTTTACTGTAGACCAAGATTAGCTTTTTCCTGATTAATTGTGAGGTTGTTACTGAATGAATATTCCGCTGAAGCATTAATAGGTCACCGAGGTCAGTGTTTTAAAAAGGACCCAAGATTAGGGGGAATGTGATCCATAAGCACTGGGTACATGTCCCGTAGAAAGATTTTGAAGAGTTTGAGATCTAGAAATCACAATTTGTGACTCTGATTTGATGAGTATACAGATTTTGCTGGGAGCTGCATTTCTACTAGTCAATAAAGCCCAGTGTCTCTGTGCAGGTGACTCAAGATAGTAATGAGGGGTAATGAGCACTCCATAGATGAAAATGTTCTCCACTGTAAGGAGTTGTTTATAGTGTGGAAGGTTTTGGAAAGATCCATAAATGCACAATGTTGCAGCACCACACTTTGCTGCAAAGGCTTGCTGATAAGGATCACCCCTGGAGGGTTTATTATCAAAATATCATAAATAAAATGTCGTAAAGTTACAATTAAATAGTAATTTGTTAATCCCGAAAAATATCAAAATAGAGTAAACCTGCACAAAAGTGTACATTTACCTTTGTGAATCAGGACCAATGTGTCTTTTGAACCAATGGCCATTGACTGCATATAAAAAATGTATATTAAAAAAACCTGCAAAGTACACAGAAGAAAACTGCCCTGAAATATGTTGTTTCCTAAAATGTTGACATCTGTAGAGAGACTTTTCATAAGGAATCATTTTAATCAAATTATGCAAAAGTGTAAAGTTTTAGTTCATATTTGAAATTCTAATTATAGGGAATATAATCCAAAAATTACTATGGAACAGTTAAATTGTATAAAGTAGTATGAATTACATTGTCCTTTGCAGTATGTGGAATTAACATTACTTGAACGTAGCAGCTCTACTGTGATAATATTGTTATTATTATTATTGTTATTATTATTATTATTATTATTATTATTATTATTATTATTATTATTATTATTATTACTATTATTATTACAACAATTTAGGTCAGTTTTAAATAGACTACTCCTCAAAAGCAGTATCAACCAAGCCATGCATCAGCACTGTAGACCATTCATAAACAGGATTATAGAGGTGCATGTACATCGAAATACTGCATACATATAACGTCTCTTCCGGTGATGTGATGTAATATGGCCATCGTCTATGTCCACAATTATGACTTCCACTCCTTAATCAAGGCAAAAGCAAGGGGTATGAAAGGGACAAACACATATCATTGTGAAACACTAACCTTGGTTCTTCAGAGATTGCAAGCTGAGAATAATTTCATAAACCCATGTATTAAGCAAGACACTGAAAGCCAAAACAGATATCACAGATCAGCCATGTCTTTTGACAATGCTTGAGTCTCATTACTGCTTATATTGAATTGGGTAGATTTGTTTCAACAGGCTTTGATTATATCCAAACAACATGTATTCAAATTGTCTCTGATGTTCAAAGCTTCTGGTGCTTATATTTTAAATTGTTGTTAACATTTAAATTCTGATTAGGGCAATGGTAATTGATCGTTTAACTTATCGAGAGTTATGGGCTTGACCTGATTAATATGCAAGCCCTTAAAATAGGTGAGATGTGACCAGAATGGCCCTTGTAGAACCTGCATGCCACACACCTGTTTGACGCCTTCATCGCATTGACTCTGACTCTGCACACATACTGGTCCATTTTCGAAGAAATCATTTTTATATAAATATTCTGGATACAATTAGCAAACCGTAAATATTAAGGCGAGTAAATGATACATATATAACAGACAGAAAATAATGAGCAATTAATCACTTCATGTGCAATGTATATCCTTTACATAACTTTCAATTTAAGGGGAAGTAACATTATACATGGATAGACCCAAGAGTCGAACAGTCATTACATATCAAAGATACATGAGATGGCAATCTAGTTGCTAGAATTCTCGGTTGAGTTGGTAAAGTGCATGGACAGTGATATTATGTGCCTGAGGTAGGCCCTCATAGAACGGACGCCATGTTTTATCATGGATATGTTTTCTTAAGTTGCCTTCCCTTTCACAAAATAACCTTTACACACATTTGCATGTGACAATGTTGGATTAGTTTCTCTGAAACTGCTTTGGTTACAGATTTTGCTTCGCCTAACACTATCATGCTTCCTTACACACCAAGTACAAGACCTCAACACACATTGTGCAAATGTCCTTCTATTTTTCATTCACGGGTGGCATGGCTATCTAGAGACCAAAACAATGCTGCTTGCACAGGACTCGCAAGGATGCTTTTCATTATAAATAAAACAGCATTTTCGGGTTTATACAGAGGAGCGCTTTGCTAATATTGACAAAGTCTCTACACACTGATGCTTCGGCCCAGCAGCTTTCTGACTTCTTCTTGCACTGGTGTCCAGAGCATGACCACAATAGGGACTTACATTCTTTCCCATAAGGTAACCGGGGTTGGATCATCTAGTACTGGAATTCTTGGCTGTACACACACACACTCACCCTAGACACTTAGGTTAGCGACTGCATCGTAGGAGCACAACCAATCCTCTATATTGTTTTTTATGAATGTATATATACATTGCTTTACCACCTTGGTGAAACTTTTTATTCTGTTTCCCGTTCTGGTGCTTAAAATAACTGTCATTTGCTTCTGTCTATTGATCATTGCAGAACATATATTTTATACAAGAATCACTCTGGTTCAAAAAATATTGAAAATGTCTCTCTGTGTATTCCTTGTTTATTTCTCTGAGAGTACTAGAGCACGAGTGACTGAGGAAAAGGGTTCTAGATCTGTTACCAAGCTTCCTGGGGGACTAGGGTTGTCATGTTCAGTGGTTGCCATGACCATTTGCTGTCCGACTAGGTTTAAGGGGGCTATTGGTGGCACTGTGAGCTAGCTGGTCTATGGGACAACATATCCTGAGGGGGTTCATAGAATCAGTCCGGCACCATCCCAACATTTATGCTGTCCACAAAGGCACAGTTCCTAACATAGGGTGGAAACTACACAACAGTGAGATCAGCAGTACAGTTCTATTGTATAGTATCACACTATGGTTAATAGTGACAAGTGTTCATTAAAGCAGTTGTCTTTTAGTGTTATGGTGTTCATATGGGAAGTGCAACTCTGCAGTGACAAAGAGTGCAGATATATTTGAATATGCACAGAATTGTTAGGTCTCAGTGGTCCACCACATGTGACCTAACACAAATCATAGTCAAAGAAACAGTGCCTATCTACTATGTCAAGTACAGAAGAATGGGGAGTTAGCGAATAAGAAACATGTATCACCACTTAAGTGCTTACAACAAGGTGAAAATAAAGAGGAGATGGCGGAAGAAAAAGGCAAAGGAACAGCCACTTGACACATGCCACTTGGCACATGGCACCTGTGTTTGGGAGGCACTGGTGGCATGATGGTCACCAAGACAAGGGGGCTACATGAGTTCAGTCAGCATATCAATGAAGGCATCCTTGACAACCCCTGTGCTCCAAGAACATTGCCCACAGTTCATTGAAGATTATCATTTGGTCTTACAGACTCTAGATCGCTTTATCACAAGTTGTCATCCGAACAGGTTCGACTAACCAATGCCTATGGAATGGGAATGTGGGTGAATGACACTCTCTAAGTGTACAAACCTAGGCCATGAGTAGTGCTGTGGACAGCCACCTCCTATGATGATGCGTAGCATCTGGATTGCAAAGAAAGTATGGAGGTTAGTGAGACTTACCATCACCTGAACGAGAATACTACTATTCTTTTTCAGTGCACCCCAAAAGGCCGACCATTATAAGCTCAAATAGGTGCCAGGCCATGGGACATGTAGATGGTCACAAACTGTCCTTGTACTCCTCCAAAAAGCAAAGTGTCCAAAGAAGTAACCTATGTGTAGTCTGTCGGGGGTGAGGACCACGGTGTAGAATTTTGAAATAATTGAATTTCAATCGGGCTTCAAAGAGGATTTTACCATTTTCCACGGTGATTGAGCATTACAATACAATTTGCTACTTCAGTCCTAATCCTTCCACTAAGTGTTTGGCAAAACAGTGGGAGCAAATAATTTTACTCCTTGTAGGTCTGACACCTCCACTTTGTAGATTCCTTATCTACACAGATAATCTAAAAGAAAGAGAGAAGGGGAATTGAGGCAGTGAGTTGTGATTGTATTTCCACATCTAGTCAGCATGTTAGTCACATTCTCCCTGGAGTTTACAGAATGGTTTCATATACCCTACTTTGAGAAGTTGGTCCTGCAGTCATTGACATGTCTCTCTTTCTGGGGACACCCCAACTCGAAAGACGGAACTCCTCCGGAGAAGGGGGCTTGTCATGAACAGGGGGATCAGTTTAGTGGCAACAATGAACAGATCTCCTCACATTAAAGTCAAGCAAATTATTAGTTGTCTTTCATTGAGCAGCTGATTTTATTTGATAGACATACATGTAACTCTTTTCACTAGGTAGGCTTATCATGTTGCATTCCTGTTCATCCAGACTGCTGCAGTGCATGAACTGTGTGATAGGCACACCTATTAGAAGTGAGTGTTGATGTGCTATATTATAATTCTACTTTTGGCATTCTTAAACACCTGAAGACAGTTTATACAACTTCAAACATGGTTTAATATTCGCCCATGTGAAAGAGAGAGCATTCGGGTCAAGTCTCATCAGTAAGGATTGTGGGACAGGTAACTGTAACATGCTGAAGATATAGTTAAACTGATGTGCCTATACTATTTTAACCATTTGTTCTCAGCCCCAGAAGGATACATGAAAATGGGACTAACATGCATAGTCATTAATAGTGGTAGATGTTAGAGGATGAAAACTATCCTCAACCATCAACCTAAAGCATCTATTGAGTTGAGACTATTTCTATTGAAAAGAGAAGTCTTCTATGGATGCTCTGGTTGTCAATGTGGACTTCAGTAGTGTCTCAATTTTATCCTGCTCACCTTGTACCCAAAAAAGGAGGAGAAATCTGTGGCCAGGGAGAGAAGAGAAGGAAATGACTAGGAGTGGATAGAACTCGGGAGTTACATAAAAACTCTGCGAGATTCCACAGAGTTCTGCCCACCCCTTCTTTCTCTTGTCAGACTGCATCCCAGGCTATTTATAAAGCGTCTTTTAATGGACAGCATTACTCCACATTCCCAAAGCAATGGTATCAGCAGTGGGTGAAAGTAACAATACATCCCAGAGCCCATTGGCTGACAGTAACACTACCCATTGCAGAGTGAGAAACACAAAGGAAGGACTTTCGGGTATCATTAGATGACACCCATGGAGGCATCACAAAGATAACATCAGTACTTCAGAACTTCCCACTTATAGGAGCTGCACCTACACGAGGGTTAGAGCCCCCAACTCATCGGATCTCAGTGGAGGGCACAGAGAAAGACCGCCCGCTCTGCCCCTAAACAGGTCCTTGCAGAGCTTCGTCCAAGTGCTGAGAAGGTTGCAAGGCAAACTAACCACTGGCAGTGACAGTCCAAGCTGCACCTATGGCCCTAGCAGGTGGTGACTATGAATATCATGTTGAGATGGTCAATGAGGGGCCAGCGCAGGTCAGATAGGCTCCACCCAGCAGAGCGTGGGTTTGGCGACAATTCACAGTCACTTCTCAATGGGTGGCTGCGCCTGTGCTTTATTTACCTCTTTAGCCCTCCATCCACTATAAAACCTTTGCTGCGCGTGCTGTGGGCACAGACGACACCCTACCACAAAATACCTCTACTTTTTGAAGGGACCCTGCGACAAAGATCTGTGGCCCCCTGTTTGGAAACCAAGTGGAGGGACCAGCTTTGTCTTGCCATGGTCAATACACTGCATTCCAGAGTTATGTAATATAAGAGTTCGTTACCAGCACTTTAATGTATTGCTAAATTAAAAAAATCATTATGTACCAGAGACCTGCTGCTTATTATACAGAACTTTAAAACAACCTAGGTAACAGTACTACACAAGGCCTAGGCATCTTGTGGGCAATGGTAATATCAGTGCAGGGAGTAGGTGGTGCTCCCTCTCTACCCTGCCATCACCCCGTACCTTTCTTGCCCTCGGTGGCCCGCAGCACCGTCAGATACAGATTGTCATTGGAGATGGTCCTCATGCAGAAGGTGGTCGCGCCGACCGCCTTTGGTACCGCCAATATGCTTTGGTACTGGTACTACGACATTATAGTACCTTTTACTTCAGTTTTGTCCTAGAGCTAAAATACCATGCCATTTCCACTCTGAGCACCTTTTGGAAGCTGTTCGGTGGTTAGCCGTTCCAATCCAAGCAGGAACAGTGCAGATGATAGTGGCCACTGCAGTTTCAATTTACTTGAGTCGTTGTGTCTGGGTACAGCCAACGGGCCTCAAATGTAAAAGGCTTATTCAAAAGATAAATGTGGTTGCAAACATATGTTTATGATTGAATTTATTTTACTTATGCCTGTCCGGATTTCACAAAGGGATTTCAAGCAGGTGTGGGAAAGCAGCCATTTGGAGGTGTAGTAACCTATGGAAGTTCCTGAATGTCATGCATTCATCTGGGTCCAGCCGCGGAGATGACACTGGAGCCGATGCTGGACCACCTATCTCTCTCGGGGCCTAGCCCGTTCAAGGAACGGAAACTCCTTAAATAAAGCATGATCCATGCGGAGAAGGCTAGTTGGGATAAAATAATAAAAGAGAGACTTGCTCTGCAGCTGTGCGACACTACGTAACAGGATCTGTCACTTCTGAGACCTTCTATATTTGTGAGGTAGATGTGCCCGTTACCAGAACCTCTGTTTTTGCAATGACAAAATACAGATTTTGTTGCAAGGTTCATACATATATCAAAGACTCTGAAGTGCTTTCTCTATGCACTATTGTTCATCAGAGAAACACAGAGCTCAAGTCTTCCTTGTGTGATACAGTTCTAGCGCTAAGGTTGTAGGGAGGGTCCGGAGCATAAACACACAAGAAGCGCTGGAGTAAATCACAGAGAGGACATGGGGGAAAAGTCTGTACTCTTTGAAGACGGGGATACTTTGTACTGTTTACTACTGTAGGAGGTTTAGTGCAAACTAACCAGAAATCAAGCACTTAACCTAATTCTTCCACTTGACTGAAGTTCGCAGAAGATCCAGAGGCTTTGACTCAGGGAGTCGCAGGGGGTCCGGAGTAGCTGTTCAGGAGAGAGCGAGGAGGAAGACGTCAAGGGAGTGGGTGCCACAGGAACCATTGGTTCAGATGGACTTTAAGGAGACTGGAGCTCTTCTTGGTTCTGGCAGGATTCTTCAGGTGAGTGGGAAGGGTAAAGCTTTTTCTGCAGGGAGCAAGGCCATGCCAAGATTCAGGTTTAGGCAGGGTTTACATACCCTCTCGACGCTCAATGGGTGTAGCTAGATCATGTGTGGCACATGGGCACATATCCTTCTGGAAGTTTCTTGATCCTTGGGGAAAACATGTGTTAGTACACTCTCTTTGATCTTACAGAATGGGCAGGTGCAACTTGTTGATCGGAACAAAATAACAGGAATCAAATCTATTGTTGTTGCTTGAACATGCATAATGGAAAACAACACCAAGGCCCAGTAACAGTGAGAGCAAGGCTCGCCATTGGCTCACAGGATTCTGGGGGGAAATTCCAGGGATTCAAGTGTAATGGAAATGATGAGTGGTGGGGAAGCATCTGTCATGAGAGTGCTGGAGAAACAGTAGTTATGAGGGTGCTGGGGAAACATTGATCATGAGGATGCTGAGGAAACATCAGTCATGAGGGTGTTAGTGGGGACATCAGTTACAATATCATAGCGTGCCATAAAGCGCCATAGGGGTAAAGCAACATGAGCCCTGTGCACTAGGCCCAATACACAGAGAGAGCATGAGGGGGTTGTGACACTGAATGTCCATAATCCTGGATGTTTGTCTCTCATCTCCTTCTCCACCCTGGAAAAAAATATTTTTAAAGCAGACAAGAGCCAAAGTATATGGTGGGCTTGCTTATGTAGCATTGTGCTAAGGAATGAGAGGGAATAATGCCCAAAGAGGAGAAGGAGCAATTTGTGTTTGTGAAGAATTGGAGGAACTTCCAGTTAGGTCCAGTGGAGGCCCAGAAGGTACCCAGCCTAGACCAAGCAGGGTGAAATCTGTAGATGTGACAGTTGAAGAGGAGATCAAGAAAAGGACAGAACAGACAGCCTGAATAGTTGTAAAGCCCTAGGGAGGGCCTAATCATTAGAGAGTCACAGACATGGTTCAGAAGCATGTGGTAAATCAGCTTCTGTCTGAGTGGTGACCTAGACTTATCCCTGTCATTTACAAGAGTCTTCATCATTCTATTCAGGTTGTCTTTCTCAGGTTTTCTGCAACAAGGTCTAATATCAAAAAGTCAGCGTGATGAATGGCATGTTCTAGACTGATGTGTCACTCCAGCCATTCAACATAGCTGTTGGATAGACCTCCATGTTAGTGGATTCTAGGCTGTTGAGGAGTCTTCCCAGGCCATTGGTTTCTGTATCATCTGATGAATTGCAGCCAGTAGTGATCCACATTAATGAGCGCTCCAACAGGCCATATTTGTTGTGCCATTTTCTGAGCCTTAGATATAAGGCAAGAAAATCTCTTCATTTCATATCGGTTTTGAAAGAGAAATCGACAGACACAGTGATGGTGCGACTTTCAGAAATATATGGGATGTTCCTTTGGGCATCCAGGATTACTTAATGGGCGTGTCTGTATCGTATAAAGTAGGCTATTTTTGGTATAGATAGAAACATGCAGAGTTGTGTATGGAGGGGAAATGATACTTAGAGCAGAAGCAATGTCCAGATACAGTGTCCTGGTGCCCAATGATGTCAGCAACAGCCACGTCAGGCCACTCTAAGTTGAGGGGCCAGACGTTCCTGGATGTTTAACCACTTCAGATTAAGGGTACACCAGACCAAAAAACCTAGCTGGCCACATGTTTAGGGATGGCGAGAGGATAGGAGGTAGTATGAGTACGCGGGCCCTGTGAGTCATGCCCCTGGAGGATGTTCTGCGGCAACAAATGATGGACAGAATGCTGAATGAATCGAACATTTACCCCAGTCAAGAGATCTGAGTTAAATCCATTGTTCGTTTGCTTACTATGCCACCCCATTTTGGACCCAACCATATGCAAATCAGTCTTGACCCTGTTCCCCATGGACACAGTCCAGCCTGAACTGCCAAGCCGGTTCCTACCTGGACTGGAAACAAGCGTCCTGGGACCGGGTTCGGGGTAACACCCCTCATCAGCCAGGCTAGCTTGAATCCAGTGGCACAGCGAGCAAGGGACCCAAGTCTGGGCATACCCATCCCACTTAGGGCAAAAAGTTCTGCAGCAACAAATGATGGATGGAATTCTGAATGAATCAAACATTCAGGATGTTCAGCACCTTATGGCATGCAGCAGGTATAGGTCACTTTCCTATGGGCCCCAATAGTTTCAAGGCAGGTAGCCGACTCAATGCAACCCAAGGGATCTCAGGTTAATGCTTTGAGTGATGTGGAACTGTAGCTTACCTTCTGTAGAATTTCCCAATATGTGGGACAGTGTGCTCTATTGTGGATTAATACTGACACAATGCTGTTTGTTTCTCTGACTGCCAATTTCTCATTATGGGTTGATTACTGGGGCACTTGGTGCCCCCAGATTGAGTCACATTACTTACAATCTACGCCTCTCCTGGCTATCGGTACTACACCACTTGCTATTCGCCACCCTCAGGCAGGAAGAAAAAACTGTAGGCTGTAATGGCATGGTGAGCAAAGGCCCAGATCTCTGTACTGGGGTGAATGTATGACATTGTTCTGCATTCTGTCCATCAACTGTTGTTTTTGCATAAATCTTGTTGCAGCATAAGGTCTGGTTGGAGGGTATATGAGATCACTGAAGATAGCTGTGTGATCTTCCTCTCTGGGCAGGTCGACAATTTATAGCGACACCTCCTGTGTCTCCATGATCCCTTACATTGGCTCCTTTGCAGTAGTCCTCAAAAAGGGTCCCGCTCTTTTTGGAAGGGCACTAAGATCTTCGGTGTTGCAAAGCCTCACTCTGAAGTGAGCTTCTTGAATGTGGTCAGACTCCGCTCTACCCATTGGTCACTTCAGAATTTCCATCCTGTTGGGGGCAGACACCCATATCAAGTTACATTCCTGAGGATATGATAGTCTTACAGGCTATGGTTTTGGTACCAGGGATACATACTTCTAGGTGATCAAACTTTAAAGGTTCAAACAGCAAGCTAGCCCAAGATCAAACTTCATACAACAGAGCTGACTCAGCATAAACATGTCATACAGTTTGAAGCCTCAGCCAGCAGGGCTATTCCCCTGGTTACAATGTTCATAAAAGCATAAGCTTCAATTTACTCACATCTTAAGGCAATTGATGGTGAATGTGTCAGCAGGCATCAAATTTGTCTTTGCTAGGTAACAGCAGGAAGGGATGCAGCAATGCTCTATAGAAATATTGAGTAGTTCCTAGGAATAGAACTGCTGTTCAGTAATACATTTGACCCCTTTTAACAAATCTGTGCAAAATACTTCCCGAAATGATCTTCCATCAACCATTATGGTTCAATGACCTGTACATGGGTCTGTGGACCTCATTCTCATTTCTGTTGTCCGAACTGGATAAAAATATGACCTATACCACAACTGCTCCAGATTGCATTGTCTGTGCAGGAACATATATTGCTGTTGTGGAGAGATGGGTTGCTGATGGTTTTGAGTTGCTATACCCACAAAAGGAACTTTTTTTATAATCTCCACAACATACACTGAAAAATGAATTATAGAGCATATGTTATTTTTTTGGGCACATCAGACATGTGTATTGGTACAAACCCCACATCCATATTTCATTGCAACCTGGAAATATATTGAAAAATGTGACAATGTTTCCATTTTTTATAAATTTGCTTAAACTTTTTTACATTTCTCAAATAGACAAACATAAATGCCAGAACATTGGCACATCCTAATGTTTCTTTCTCAGGTTGCTATACTTCCCCTATTCCGTGGCCGGGAGATTGAACAGAACATGACCTCTGTAAGATTTTTAGCAATGTTTTTCCAAAGAAGGATATTTCTCCCTCAGACAGAAAAATATATATATGCAAAGGCTTGAACCTCAGCATTGTTCCTCTTGGTCTTCTGAGCTTAGGGGTACCAGACATGTGCATGTTTTATATGGGAGAACGAGCCTGTGCACACGTCTTCCAATTGTGGTAGAGTGAGTACTCTGTCGATCAGAATCCGACAATACATAAACAGTACAAATATACACTTTTTACGAAGCAATAAAAAAGTTCCAAATTTGAATGTGTTCTTCTTTTATTCTTGGAAGATTGCCCAGCCAACACGTGTTTCGTCTGGGTGAATCCACAGTTGTCGCCACTGACAGTATCTTGTGATTACTGTCATATAGATGTGACTTAGACTTTGTTGTTTTTACTGCTTATCCTTACAGCCCTGGTGAAGTCTAGGGTCATTCACCCAGACAAAACACGTGTTGGCAGGGCAATCTTCCAAGAATAAAAGAACACATTCAAATTTGGAACTTTTTTATTGCTTCGTAAAAAGTGTATATTTGTACTGTTTATGTATTGTCGGATTCTGATAGACAGAGTACTCACTCTACCACAATTGGAAGATGTGTGCACAGGCTCGTTCTCACATGTATAAGACCTTCGGTCTTTAAGGTAGAGGGTTCTGGGTTAACACCTTCCTGTATGCACCGTCCTACTACATAAGACATAGTGACTGGCGTTTCACCCTGGGCAGGCGCCACTATCCTACCTACTCACCGAAACCATGTTTTATATGGGTTTGGGTGGCTCACACATGATAAAACGATTTGGCAGCAGGTATCCACACTGGGCTATATCGAAATTTGCTACGTATCACCACTGGGCTGTATTGAAATTTACCACAGCCATATATTTTCAGCATCTTCTCATCACAAGGTTTCTATCACTGATGCTCGACCAGCCTCGCACTGACTGGCTGACCGACTGAGAGATCGCACTAAACATGGCAATTGTCCAATTTGTAGCATTTCTTTTTCCAAAATATGAAATTTTCATCTAGAACAACGATATGTCTCTGCTAAGGCTTGATACCCAGCTATCCTCCTCTGGGTTTCCTGAGCATGTTCGTGTCAGAAACATATGGATTTTCTATAGGATATGGGTGCCCATGGCAATAAATTGGATGCAGCCCATTTTAGAAATTAGAAAAACAATTGCAACTGAGATGTCAGTTCATGCTCACTGTTTTTTGGTGGATGGTATCACTCCTGGGTTGTGTGGAAACATGCCACAACTATAAATGTTTAACATCTACACAGGGCAGTGCTTATTCTCTGGTTGTCAGACCTCCCACACACTCAATCGGTGGCTGGTAGATTGTGCTAAATGCTAGCTTTGTCAGATTTTTAGCAATTTATTTTCTAAAACATGGTAATTCCTTCCAATAGTCCTCATGTAGGAACATACCCTTTCCCCATGCCGTAATGTGTTCCTGCGGGTCTCCTGAGTGTGGAAGTTCCAAGCATATCTGGATTTTCTGTTGGTTCTTATGTTTTCAACATCTAAACATGATAAGGTTTTTGTCGCTGTGGCAGACTGCCCTTGCCCTGATTGGCTGGCTGCGACTCCACGTAAACAAGACGCTTGTTCTATGTTCAGCATATTTTTTGTCAAAACATGGTAGTTTCCTCGAGTCTTCCTCACACAGGAACATATCCCTGCCAAGGCTTGAACAAAATCTACGTTTTCCTAGGTCTTCCGAGGGTGTGGTTATCTGACATGTGTGGTTACCATTATTGCTGGCAAGTTTTCAGTTTCCTTACGTGTGACATTTCCATGTTGTCAGTGTTCCTAAGTGTGATATGTCAATGCCTTTTTGTGACACTTTATCGCTGGTTGAAAAAAGCAGTGATACCCAAGTAATGAGATGCATTTAAAAAAAATGCAAGCTCTTCTGCAATAATAGGGTCTGAAATTACCTCAACACTGTGGCAAGCTTACATTAGGTCAGTTAGTTATGTCGAATTTCTAACATGATCAGCCCTCTTAAATTTTGGAACATTTTAGCCCATTTATTATGAAAGCAAAAAAAAGTAAGTAGTGAACTGAGATGCTGTGAACAACTGACAGAATGCAAATTGCTTTTGGCTAAAAAGCAGGACTGGCCAACGGTTTTGGTCAAAAGAGACACAGCCACGTGAAAGTCATGCCATATGTCTACAACAACAGCCTCTACCCTTCAACAAACACTGCATTATTTAAAACAAGCATTCCGAAGGAAAGATGAACCCTACCCTCAGACCAAAGGAATTTCAAAATTGTATGTTTTTCTATTTTATTGACAATCTTTTCGATTTGTAAACTGCAATGTATCATGCTCCAGTGAAGACATGACATGTATAATTCACGTGTACTAGGAAGGGTTGAAACTTTCTGTGATCGTGGCTGCTGTTTGTGCAGGCATGTTAGTTCTTGAGAAAGCAGGAGGCCTGCTCCGACATACCTGCCAAAATGAACTTCATCATGCAACACACTGGTTCAGTTATTGCTTTTTTGCCTCACAGCATGTAGTTTTTCTTTTTTCACAGACTATTGCCTAAGCATCCAGAACTTGCTGAAGATGTCACACATTGCAGCCTAGGCTATGCATTAAATGTTTCTAAATTTTACTTTAAGGACAAGCAGAATTTGCGTGAAGGGCAAAAGCAACTGTGGTGCATTTTAAATGGAACTGTTTTTGAAAACTCAGAAAACGGAACTGCTGTGTTATGTGGCAAAAATGCAAGCAGACGCAAAATTCCATTCCAAAACCATGAGAAGGAATTGTAAGAGAGTAGGATCTGCTTCACATGGGTACCCCCACTTTTTGCTGATGCTTCACTGTTTTTCGACCTTAGTCTGGCTGGGGCCCTGCTAATCAGAACCCCAGCCTAGCTGCTTCCTCTTTAAAATGGTTTCCATGTGCCTTAGGCACATCTCTGATTGGAATCTGGAGTGCCTTTATAAGTCCCTAGTATATGGTATACTATGTACCCAGGGCATAGGTACCTCAGAGGCCTACCAGGGGCTGCAGCATGTATTGTGCCACCCCTGGAAGGCCATCCAAACTGACACCACAGGTCTGCTACTGCAGCCTGGGTAAGGTGGTGCATGCACCCCTTACTGTGATATAGGCTACCTATATCACTATATACATACACACATATAAAACCTATAAGTCACTGCTATGGCAGGCCTTATCAATCCTGAAGGCAGAGTGCATGGTTCCTATGTGAGAGGGTGCCCCTGCATGAGCAGGGCCCATCTGCAGCGTTCGGAGACCCTTCTCTGATGCTGTTTGTAGTGCAGCCTGACCATATACTCTTAAGCGCATTATAACCTCGCGTTAAATGCTAACTTTGGGATGGCTGCACGGAAACATGTCGTGTTTGGTGTCAAACATCTTGGAATACTACCCCCCGCCAGTTCTGGCGGCGGGGGTAGCATTCCACCCTTCTAGAGGGAAAGACATGTACACACCGGTATACCCGGTACTGACTTTCCAGAGCCCTGGCATCACAAAATGGATGCCGCTGCCACAGACACGAGTCTGGCCTCCTGCTGCTGACCGAAACTCCAGCAGGGGAGGCCTGGACAATAGGTTTCCTGTCCCAGGGAGGTGTGACCACCTCCCCAGACAGGATAGTGTGTTTTGGGGCTGGGCGGGAGCACTCTCGGGTGCTTTGAAATCCTGCACTGGGGGCACACTTGGTGTCCCTGTGCATACCCCAGTTCAAACCGGCTCAGGGGCTTCCAGCCCCTGCTCTGGTGCGAAACTGGACAAAGGGAAAGGGGTGTAACCACCCCTCTGCCCTGACCCTCCCATAGGTGGGGCCACAGAGTATGTCCAACCCCCTACCTTAGTATAAGTAGGGGAACCCAGTCCTTAGGACTTTAGATTTACCTGGACGAAACTCTGACACAGAATCCTGGACCTTCGACGCTCTACGTTAAGATTAGAGGACTGAAGAATCTCCCTTGGGGTCAAGGAGTGACTCCCCTGCTTGGCAGGCACCAAAGAAGCAATTGTCCGGTCTGCATCGCTGAAGCTCCCGTCGGACGCTGAAGTCTTTGCATCACCAGAGGTGGATTTCCAGACTTCCCCGAGGCTGCCCTGAGTCCCCAGCAAAGCTGAGGCCCATAGCTGTCGTGGGTAACGTGGAACCATGACCCCTGGACACCGATCGCATTTGCAAGTGCATCCTCTTCTGGGTCTCCCACGAAGTCGTGCTTTGGGCTCCGAGTAGCCCCAGCCTCCAGCACCAACTGCACCGAAGATCACTGGCCTCCACTCCACGAGTGTCCTGTGAGCTAGCTCCACGTGCATCGTCTCGAGGCTCCTTCGCGGTCGCTAGTCCGTTGGCTAGTAGGCCCTCCCGAAGGCCAATCTTTTTCTGCTTGGGCTCCCTGGTTGCTCCAGGTGTGCCCTGACTTATCCTTGCTGGGTGAGTCCCCCAGACCTTGCTGGTCATCCTTCTTCCATTTCCACGAGACTTGCCGTTGCCAAGACTTGTTGGGTCCAATCTGGTCGCCGACACCCCTGCAATCGACAGACGTCGTGGGACAGCTCGAATCCAGCTCCTGGTTGTCGTCGACGCCTCCTGGACCTCGTGGCTGAAGAGTCAAGACGACCATCAACCTACCTGAAGCACTCGACATCGGTGGGCATCTGCTCATCGCCTTCCTGGTCACTGGCTAGTGACCCAGTCTCTGTCCCCTCTGCTTTCAGGTTCTTCAGATCTTCGATCCACCTTTGGATCCACCCGAACACTTTCGACTTGGCCGCCAGCAGCACTTTGCAGCAGATCGCCATTGAAAGTGACGACGAAACCCGACCCCGAAAGACACCTATGCACCCGGCTCCCCTGGGTGAGGTAACTCGAGTACTCCGGTGCTCCCGTGGGTATTGACACTAGAACAGCCTAGTTCTCAAAGGGTTTGCTCCAAGTCCTCCTCTAAGTGTCCCTTTTCTTTTAAATTCTAATCGCGACTTTCCCCATAGAAGTTAACGGTGGTTCGCGGCTGTGTTCATACACTGCACGCGTCCCCATGGGTCCCCTGTGTCACTGCCTTGGGTGGTTCCTTGTGGTCCAAGCACTTCTACAGGCTCTAGGCCTTGTGTCTAGCTCAGTCGTGGTTCTTATACCACTTTATTGGTATATGGTTTGGTACGCCCCTGGGGCTCAAACGTGTATTTGTGCTATTACTGTAGATAACTAACTTATAATTTATGTACTTCGAACTCTAGCCTCATAAAGAGACTAGAGGGGTGTGTTTAGTAATAAATACATATATTTTGAATATATACCTGGTGTGGTCCTCTTTCATTTGGTCACTCAAGAGATTATAGACTGGTAAAACAAGCTGCTTTACATTCCTTCAAGACTTAGCCTGAAGGCTGCTCTCCATAGCTACCACTAGGATAGCTTTCAATAAAGGTTGTCTTTAACCTATCTCCAATAAGGGGTTGTTTGGACTGGTGCAAGGTGCCCACTATAATTAGTGGACAGCATATGCCAGGCCAACTTCTCACAGGAACAATCTAGTCCAAGACCTCACCGCAACTCTAAAAAAAAACATGACTCAACCCAGGCTAGAGACCGGATCCCATATCTCATCACTGACCAGCAAAACGCACTGATATTTCTATACAGGTGATAGATAACCACTCTGGAAGAGCACCTCAAGCGTGACCTGAAACATCCAACTATTCTAGTACTGGACAATAGCATAGTACTGTCAGTACATCTGAGTCTTGATCTACATCACCATTATTCCTGTACTAGAACTCACTCACTGCTCTGCCAATGTACCTCAATTCTGACTCCTACCACTACTTTCTATTCATGTAGTAGGATGCTCACATAGCTCTGCTAGTGCGCCTCCATCCTTTGATGCAGCACTACTTTTTATTCATGTACTGGGACCCCCTCATATCCTTGCCAGTGCTGTTCAATCCCTACCCACAGCACTCCCCCTATTAGGGTACCTAGGCACTCTTTCATATTGCCAGTTCGTCTCTGCAGCACCCACAGTTATTTCCGTAGCCCGTTCTGGCAGTGCACCTCAGTCCAGACCAGCAGCATCCTTTCTATTACTGCAAATGGACCCATTCACTGCTCTGCATTACCCTAACTATTCCACTATGGAGGACTACTTGTAGCTTTGACTGCGCACCTCAACCCTGACCCTCTGCATTGCCTGCAATCCCTGTACCAGGGACATCCTTTGAACTCTGCCAGTGTACCTCCATTACGGCCAGCAGCTACTGGACAATAATGTCTTCAATGTCAACTAAAAAAGGCATTAGGGGCGGCACGAGAATGCAACTTGTGATGCTTACCACCATAAATGAACCAAGAATGAAGGAGGATGATGGAGGTGTCAGAGTGCTAATTTCTTTGTCCCATTAGCAGTTTTAGTAGCAAAGAGGGCCCTGTTCACAATTGCTTGACTTCTTTCCTGACATATAGGTCCCAGATTATTGCCATGCCACCTTTTCCATCTTCTTATAAAATGGCTCCCTGGGTACTCCTCTGGGGTTCTCTCTTTCACTTTTATGCTTTAATCTTCACATGATCCCCTTTGAGATAGTAATACAACTGTATCACATCAATTTCTTCATCTATGCCAAACACACAGTTGCTAGAAGTCTAGCTGATATAAGTCTTTTCTCAGTGCCTATCTTCGATCAAAAAGTGGGTGTCAGCTAGATACCTGAAATTGAATCCATCAAAAATAGGAGTTAATTTGTCATCTAGTGGCTCTCCTTTGTGGGCTCATAATTTATGGGTTTATTCTCTGGGCACTTGTCCTACTCCGGTGGAGATGGGGAAAAAGGAAAAGCAGATTAATGATGTAACCGAGACCTGTTTTTTAAAATCTGCACTGATTTTCCCCTGTCTAGAACCTAGTTTGCAGCTAAAGCTTATTCAGTCCCATTTAGATTCGAGGAACAGAGAGTATTCGATTTTTCCCATATATTTACTTCAGTCCTGACAGCAGCTTAAAAATTCAAAATACAGCTTCTGCTTGGGCTGTAGAAAACTGAACATATTTCTACTTCACTCATCCCGGTACATTGGCTCCCGGTAACCAAACATCACTTTCAATAACTGCATTGTGTACAGATTTGTAATGCACCAATTTCCTTGTGTTTTTTGGCCCACAAGTTCAGGATTGACAGATTCCCAAGACTCATAAGGCTGGTTTTAGGGACAGAGTCTTGAGAGTTGCAGCCTCACACCTTTGAAATCATGTACTTTCGCATCACAGATTAACACTTTCAACTTTTAGGAAGGTTTAGAAAAAAATATGTATTCTCTTCTGCTAATGATTAATGCTGTGTAGTTATGCCAGCCCTCACTTTAATTTGGTTACTTTGCTCAGTAGCAGCAAGAAACTAAGGAGCCTAGTCAGAAAGGCCTTTTGGATTATGTAAATTAGTACTCCTGCAGTAATTATTTAGGTATATTCATATGCCTTTGTGAATTGGCCCTAAAACATCTAAAATGTCAATAAATGTGGAACTGTTTCAGCAATAGTCATATACAGATAGTACAAATATTAAGGACTGTGCCCTATTTGCACTTTTACTAATAAGGAGTTAAACGTTTTGGTGCTGATTCTCAAAGGCATGTAAGGGTAAGTAAAAGTGTTGGAGATCTACTTTTATATTTATATTATTTTGCTTCTATTTGTGTACCTGCACTTTATCGGAAAATGTTGGGATTGGATTGGACTGGATATATTGCTTGCTGAAGAAAATACTCTTCGGGGTGGCTATATCTCAGATGACAAGCAAGTAGCTCTGATAGATAGTATCTGGCAGAAAGCTGAAAAAGTTGTTACCCTGGTCGCTAATGATCTGCTGACTGATATCACTCTACTCAGAACCACATTTAAACTGGAAGTGAAAGGAAAAATAATATTAGCATACAAAAGATGTGAATACCTGAGGAATCTTGCAGTAAAGATTACAGGCCTGATTCACAAGGTGCATTTTGAGGCACATATAATATTAATAGAATAAAACTACTCATATACTACAAAATGCAATTCACAAACCTACAGCCAGAGACCTCTGCCTAAGGCACTCCTATCTTTCCTCTGCAGAGATCTCCAACACAGTGGCAGAGATCTCTGCACAAATCTTCACCATGTGGCAGAGATCTACTTGCGGATAGGATATAAGTTAGAAGTCAATGTGGGAAGGACCAAGCAAAGTGTTGGAAAAATGGGGACTAATTACTCAAAAATGGGAGAGGTTTATAGAACTTTAAGGAGTTTTGGTGGGGACATACTAATAAAACACACAACCACAAAAGCGTATAATAATTGCTATTCACAAAATAAACTTCCACAGTTACTGCAGCCCTAAAGGTGTCAAAGCATATATATATATATATATAAATATATATATATATATATCCTCAAGCTCTTGTGAAAAGAAGAAGACCAGCACTTGCGGGAGAGAATAATCCAAATATATTGGATCGTCCGTGCAAAAACCTTTATTAGTGTCGGCGGCTGCCCTTTCACTCCTCTTTTTATGTCTATTTTGAGTGCACTTCACACGTCAAAGGCTGTCAGAAAGTCACTTTGGGGGCCCCTGGCAGGGACCCCTAGCCCCCGCAGCCTATGGTTGATGGCCAAGAGGGTACGTAAGGGACCCCCTGTAAAACTCTGCACTGTGTGGCAGGCACCATGGGGTGCCTGCGACAGGGTGCAGGGATTTCTGCACACACCCCATTTCCCCATAGGAGCCTGTGTTACGGCCGGTTGTCGGGCGTAACACAAGCTCCCATTAGGAACAATGGGACTGCGACCGAACAGTGTTTGGTCGCATCGTAATCCGGCGGTCGGAACCGCAGACTGCAAGTCGGTCAGTCCCGAATCCAAGTCAGTGTCGGGCGGAGGCTTTCCGCCCGACATCGTAATGAACCCCTGTGTATATATGTTATTAACACTTTCTAAAAGTGCAAAACTCTGGTCTATTGTTGGATAAACAGGGAGGTGATGTTCCTTTCTGCCCCTGATGCTCATTTCACAGAAAGTAAACCTCAACAGAAAACACTTCCAAATATAAACATAGAAGGTGTCCCAATTGAAGCTCCACTGCTGTAAAGGACAAATGATCCTGACTTCCTGGGCTTCAAGAAGGCAACCAAGTGTGTTTTCTTGACAATTCCACTTAGAAGACATTCTGAAATACTCTGTAGAGTTGAATGCATCCTTAATCTATTGGAGTTCAATCTGTAGTGACTGTGAACAGTAAGTTCTTTCTTGTCATTACCTGGTGAGAGCATAGTCCATGGTTCTCCTTTTAAATGACTACAAGTATACACATTTGCAAAATCACCGGAAGCTCCACCCGTATGGTTCACCTTGGTAGTATGCATTGGTCTACCCGCCTTTTGTCAGGATGATGGACAGCTTACCAAAAAGCCCCCCCAGCGTGTTCCCCACCTATTTTGTTGCAGCTTTCTTGATGGCGAGGAATATCAGGACATCTCCAACAAACAAAGAAGCACTGACTTTATATAGTTAAGAGGAAGTATCCTTGTTTGGTGGATATTTACATCTTTGTAGTCTCGTTATCTTCTGTATAGAAGGATTCATGTTATCACAGATTTCTGGTTGAAGACGCATGAGAAACAATCACATTGCCAAAACGCACACAAGGTCACTGGACACATTTCCTCGTGGTCCATTATGCTACTGTAGTATAGAATATGCAGTAGATATTCACCCAACTAGGTAGCACTTACTAATTGACTAGCAGAAAGCACTCCAGTTGGGTAGTCAATTTGTTTTAAAGCTGTGGACTCTTGTTGGATAAAGGGGAAGGTGATGTTCTGTTCTGGCACAGTCACTACTGATACACCCATACTTACACTCAGTCACTCACTCACACACCCGTTCTGCCACTCTCATATCTACTCACAGACCCAAACAGCCCATCAAACACTCACTCACTGACCCATACAGCCACTCAGACATTTACTCACACACCCACAAAACCACTCACACAACCACTCACCTACCCATACAGCCACTTACACACCCACTCACAGACCCATACAGTCACTCACACACCCACTTACCGACCTATACAGTTAGAGTTAGGAAATATAATTTAAAAAAACCTTAGAAATTCAGTAAAAAATCCAAACATTACAGGGTTCATTATAGTTAGGAAATACATTTTTAAAAACCTTAGAAATTCACTGAAAAAACAAAGATTACAGGGACGTTATAGTTAGGAAATAGAATTAAAAAAAACCTTAGAAAGTGACTGAAAACACAAAGGTTACAGTTACATTATAGGTAGGCTCAGATTTCACTCATACAAAACCAGTAAATTTCAGCAGTTATAGGTACCTGAGCTAACTATAACTTATGCCCTCACAATGTACTGCTTATGACCTCACATATTACATCACTCATGACATGGTCAGTGACATCACTGATGACATCTCAAATGACATCACTGATGCCTTCACAGATGACATCATCCATAGAACCACTCGCACACCTACTCACACCCCTAGACAACATCTCATACACTCACTCACATACTCACACAACCACTTACATACCCATTCACAGACCCAAGTGATTAGTGTTGCCTTGCGTTACTCCAGATTTATCTAGCCATGCAGGGACACACAAGGTGGTTTTGCATGGCTTGATAAATCTGACTTTAGTGTTGCATTGTCCTTGCGTCACCTTGAAGGTGCAAGGGCAACACAACACTATGATAAATTATGAGCCAAAATATATACTTCCAATGGGCATGGAAACTCTCTTACCAGACCCATTGTAATGACTATGACACCATAGTGACAGCATAGATGATTGATAGCCCACCAAGGCTGCCTCCGAAGGTCCTCATTATGGGCACATTTACATCACAAGAGAAATTATAATCCTCTTCTGGCCGTAAACTTTCATGTTCAGCCGAAGCAGGCTTACTTGTGGTGAGCTTTTTCCTGCACCTATGAGTTCCGGGTGCTGTAAAACTTAGATAAACTTCCCCTGCTAAAAGCAGTGGAATATATGCCTGCTAAATGGCACAGTAATGGGGCAAACATGCAGAGGCAGATAGGGTGATTCTGCATCCTTCCTGTCATTTTCAATTATAAGGCCATTAATTTGTAATTGCACGGTAAGAGCAGGATGTTACTGCACCGAAATTGTAATTCATGGTGCAAAATCATTTCTGCGCATCTTATGTCCAACCATCATAAGCATTTACATAAATCCCGCTCTGTGTGTGAAAAGGAGTGTTGTATTAGGCTTCTGAGTTTTGTAGGAATTACCTGGTGATTACAACCCCCCCAAATTTCCCTGGACACATTTTGTCAAGAAAATCCTGGTGAAATATGTCTGTGGTTAATGGTTTAAAAAATGAGAAACATGTCAGAAGAACCAATGTGCAACCAAGGCATGCAATTATTAATTCTGACAGGAGGAAATATGCAGTAATTACTATACTAGGTAAACACTGCAACCCGTTTTGTAGGTATTTACCAGGTGCAACATTTAGCCTGCATTTTCTGTAATACTCCGAGTGAGGCTATGCTTTATTGACACAGGGCTCACAGTCTTCCAGAGATAGGACCAATGAATTCTGAAATTCCATTCTTCTTTTACAGCATGCATTAACAATTCATAAATATGACGCTATTGTGTGCTTTATGGGCCTCAAATCTGTGTAAATATTTAAAAATAAACAGTGTAACTGTGCTGTCTAGTGTTACATATTCAGACCCCGCCCCACCCTCGAGCCGCTTGCTGATATCTGTATTCCAGTCGAAGAGGAATCCCACACGCCAAACTGTTCTATGTGCAAAGAATCGCAGAATGTGAGGTGCTCTTCTTGCAATAATATTTGTAAAGCGCCCTGCTGCCCCAGGTCCTCATCATATCAAATATGTGATAAGCGGGCTCAGAACCACTGCATTTGTGCAATGGTATGTATGTATGTTTGTGTATTGTCTTGTAACTGCCTGATGCCCCAGCCTATAATGGTATTGTGAGCCCCAGGAAAACTCTTACCACATTTACAGTAAATGAAATATGCCTCCCTAAGAGAGTTTAAGATCATTTATCTTGCCTTGCTTGGCTCACCCTTTACTTTCCCGTGATATTGCTTCGCTCCTTCGTTCATCGCTAAATTATCCATTTAAGTAAGCGAAGCCCAATAATGTACAGCCCCCAAAGGAGAAATAAACTCTTTTTATGCACATCCATGCATAGAAATAAACCCTGATGTCTGGAAACATGCTTATGAGGTTAACCCGAAATGCAAGTGGTGAAATTTCATTTGTTGTAACGATTCTATAAACAAGGTTTGAACAAGACTCTAGTTTTATAGGATAACATAAAAGTGCTGCATTGGCACTACAAAAAAATGCGCCTTTGTAGTAGCAAGAATCAGGTAAATAAGTATTGGCAAAGCCAACTGTTTGCACCTTTCGGCTTTGCCAATGCAGACCTATTAGCTTTGCCTATGCTTTTTTCCAATCTATTCAACATCACCAAAAAAGAAAAAATAAGAAAAATGCTTTGTCGGCCCCAGAGTGATGGTTATACATGAGCATACACCACCACACAAGTACATGCATATGGTGCAGTGCGAAGTTGCCCACTCTTTAAAAGTCACTAATACCTAAATGCGATTGATACCTCACACACAAAATGAATGTACACTTTGCACATGAATTCCACGTGTCTTTATAATTCTTGCACACGTTGCACTTGTCACTGCGGATAGATAATAAAGTGACCGGCATGCCTTTATACATTTTACATAATTGTTACTACTAAAAGGATTTACCCGAAATAACATGTATTTTAATGAGACATTTGTATTGTGTAGCTTACTGTAAACCATCCTTTTGATTTTACTGCTGAAGCTTTTTCACATGAAGTGTGTGCAATTTTGTCTGTGTAACTTTTAGAGGTATCGTTCTTAGCTTTAAATGATCCTTATTTGCGTAGGATGTTAGTATAGGTCGAACGATAAAATGTAATTGATGTATGCATTAGTGTTACATGTATGTACTTTCAAATGTAGTTCCCAAGTATACTCACTTTTACGCAATTTCATCGCTTGCTACATGATTTATGTGCTATGGACTAAAAGTACTAATGAAATATTATACATGTATATGTCTAAATGTGCACACTCATATTAATGTGCAGTATATATTTAATATCTTAAGTTAGCTGTTTTACACTAGAGGCCTGCATTTTTGTCCTATGAGAACTTCCTGCATTTCTGTATTTTCCTCTGACTTGCTTTCTTTGCAGGTGTTCTCACCAAATGTTAGTTTTGAATAAGATACATTCTAGTAACAAGCAATAGATACATGTCTGGGAACTAATTCCAACGGTGAGCACATGAAAAATCTGTAAACAAACAACGGACTGTTGTTTTTAACCATGAGGGTGGGACTGAGTCGATGATCCCATGTTCAGTGTGGGACTTTTCTTTGATGTTTCCATGTGCATCTATACAGACATTTTGACACACATAAAATTGATTCCTATTGATGACGCACTCAAAGGGGAGTTGACGACGAAATTTATGGATTATAATTTATCGTTGCCATGGACTAGAGATGCAGATGCAGATGCAGGTACAGAGCACAGAGCCCCGATGCAGAGTGGAGAGACTGATGAGGACAGTTGATTTGGACTTCCTTGCAGACCGCATGCTGAACTTCTTTGCTGAATTCTTTTCTACAGACACTATGCAGAACCTTTCTTGGACTCCGACCAGAACCAATTTTGCTATTCCCTAAATCCTCCTACCCTTAAAGGACTTTTAGAGACATTTCCCCATGCCACTTAATTTGTCCAAGTGTGGTTTAGACCAACACTTCCTGACTCATTGAAGGCTCCTGACCGAGCTTCTGAAATGCTACTGCTAATACTTCTTGTACTCTTTTGCCTGATTCCCACTGTCTTTCGCAGATTTGTACTATCAGCATTTATGTGCTTTAGTGTATATCAGAGAGATTTAAATTGCTAATGCCTAGAAAAGACCGAGTTAAGTTGTACTCTGAGTATCAGATTTTAATGTTGTTGTTTTGTATTGCGGCTACTTGCTGCTTGTGTGTCTGATCCTTGTTCGTCTAAACTTTTTTAGGAGGCTTGGCCTTCCAGTTGTGATACTATACTTATATAGTCTGATTTTTATGGGTAATATATCTGAATTTGATCACTAATTTGTAATAAACATCCTTGAACTTGGCTACCAATTCCTGGCCCTCATTGTGTAGCCGATTTGATTGCACTGTTAATTGAATTTGACCGGGTGAGAAATGCTAACTCTCTTTCCCCTCAGTGCGACTAAAAAGGTTCATCAGAGGACCAAGGTACTAAAGGCATATTTACAAGGACGGCGATAAATAAACGCAAAGCGCGCTTAGCGCTTTTCTATTTATCGCCGTCTATCGCTCGATTATATCGCCCTGTTAGCGTGTTATTTACAACGCATTTCCCCAGAGCGATATAATTACCAGCGAAAGCGGGGAAATCGCCATTTTGCAGGGAACATCGCTGGTTTTCCAGCGATGTTCCCTGCAAAACGGCGATAACCTTGCTGATACGACCCTGTGGTCGTATCAGCACAATCCACCCCCATATTAGGTATGCCTAAATCTGCATTTTAGCAGAGGTTAGTTTTCGGCGAAAACAGCGGTTTTCGCCCAAAACTAACGTCTGCTAAAATGCGTTGGCATCCTTGTAAATATCGCGATGTGCACATCAGCGATATTTACAAGGTTGTACTGCCCAGTGACGCCCACTTTGCATCTCATTAGAGATGCAAAGCGAGGCGTCGGGTAAAACGGTGCTAACATGCGCTAATGCATGTTAGCACCCTCTTGTTAATAGGGCGATAGTTTTATATCCGCTTTTTTGGCTTTAAAAGCCAAAAAGCGGAGATAAAGCCCTTGTAAATATGCCCCTACGTAAGTAGTAATAAAGGATCCAGCTGAGGAAGTAAATCCAGAGAATCACAGCTTGGGCCCAGTATCACAAGACCTAATCTGCTGGATCAAATCTGGTAGCACGTCGGATGGTTTTGTCCACTGAAGTAAGGGAGTTAGTGTGTCCGATCTAGAAACTTCCCAAGCCCAGTTCATACCCAATGCCCATGGTTGGGTTGGAGGAATGATGTAATATCGCTGATGCGGAGACGACTTGTAGCAGCAGAGGAGTGTGAATATTATTAGGGTTGAGCTCTGTAATTGCTTATGCTTAGATTGTGGTGTTTGTAATGGCTGTGTGGTCTACTGCGGAGTTGATTTAAGTTGATGCGTGAATGCAGCACTTAATGCAGAGAACTTGAAGTGGTTAATGCGTCCATCGAGGCCTAAGATCCCGAGATGCACACCTACTTGGTGAGTCTCTGTGTAGAAGACTATGGGCCTCATTTATGAAAAGTGACGCATCGCTGCTTGAAAACAGCGATGCGTCACTTTTCATTGTGCCCTCCTTGCGACATGCTGGATGCGTCATATTTACATTATGACGCATCATGTCACAAGGAGCTACAGATATGTCAGTATTTCTGACGTATCTGTAGGCGCAAAAATGACGCATTGCTGGAGTGTGTCACAAAAGTGACGCAACTTCAGCAATGGGTAATTTCACCTGGGCAAGTCCCATTTCAAATGTGCCTGTGTCAGTCTTACGCCTGCTGTGAGGCAGGGGTAAGATATTGACGCATTTGCGCCCTAGAAGTGGCGCAGTGAAAACTCATAGATTTCACTGCGTCACTTCTACGAGGCTTACTTGCATACATTATACCTGGCGCAGGTATAATGTGGCGCAGGGGTTTATAAAGTGACGCATCTACCTAGATGCGTCACTTTGTATATATGACGCAACGTGGTGCATTTTTTACGCCGTTGGTGCGTCACAAAAAGTGACGCACCGGCGGCGCAAAAGTGACGCAAGGGCTCATAAATAAACCCCTCTGGGTGTAGATGTCTGTTGTGTGTTGGTGCCTTTTGTAAGACGTTGTTGACAGCATCTTTAAGGTAGGTACTTGTTCTTTTTGTGATTGTGAGAAAGCGATTGGTATAGTAGATCCCAGTGCACAGGGAGTAACTGTATCAATCGGGGTGAGACCTCGCTGGTCGAGGTTCGTTTGAGGTGAATGTTAGAATTGTTCGGAAATGTCCTTTGTGGGGAGCAGACATACTTAGTTGTTGAAGTTGCTTGCATTGTGTTGTGCAAATTTTTAGAAAAACGCGATTGAGAAGAAAATTGTAAAGGAGGGTGAGCTGGTGCAAGGAGTGAGATTGACTTCACTGTGTGTCGCGCTGGTACAGGTTGGTTGGTATAGAACCACACTGGGATTGGTTGCATACGTCATAGAGAGCCATGCTAGTATTGGTTGTCATCGCTGAACTAGAGGATTGTGGGAGAAATGAACTTCCTGGTTTACACAGAAATTTATTTGTGAACAACATATTGAATATGAAATTCCTGAAAGCCATACAATATATAGTACGGGGGGTGTGACTGTGCACATTAGATAGGGAGAAGAAACACCACCTGAGGGTACTCCAGGTCACACTATAGTGACCGATAAGGGTTTCCACACATGCCTTTGGCTCGCTCAATGGCATAAAATCACAGAGAAAGATTGGGTATTGCATTTTTCCAGCTGTGGGACATTCAATATGAGAATTATTGAGACTCTAAGGAGGAAATTCTATGAAATGAGACCGCCTCGTAGACCTACCCAATTTGAAGCACTTAATGCTTGGGAACATGCTGCACATCTCAAAGAGAGAGAGAAATATCAGGGGGGAGTTAAGCGAGCCACATACACTTGTGCGGATGCTAGGTGGGACGCATAGGAGTGATATAATTGAGGGAACTCGACTATACCCTGTACTGACAACTGAAGGAGAAGAGAAGGGAAAACGCAAGGAAAAGAAAAAGCACTTAGAGACAGAAGGGAATGAGAAATATCCTGAGTATAGTGACAGTGAACTAAAAGAGGATTTTATGACTGAATTACTGTTAAACTGCTCACTTCTGTATAATGAATTCCCAATTGCTGAGCCAAGTAATGTACCTGTTGTTAGAACCTTTCACGTGCCTTCCGCGCCTTTCAGTGTAAATCTAAGTTCAGCTGGAGAGAATCTACTAGCGACAGTTCCTTCTGTGTCACATGCTCTAAATGCTCCAGATGTCCTGACAGTTCCAGTCACTATAGGTTCTGTAGCCCCTTTGTACATGCCTTGTGCAGCAGGAAATACTACCCATGCTTTGGCTGTTCCTACTGGGACAACCGCTGTAACTGACAAGTTGACAGGTCCAGTACCGAGACAAGTTCCCCAAGACACCTACCGTTTTCGACACAGGGGAACACTTCAGGTGTTTTCAATGCAACTTCTGCAATGAATCTGACAGGGATTGACTGGTCCCCGAGGTTTCCTCAGAGACTATCACCCTTTTTCACGCCTAATTCGACAGTCCTACCTATGATGAATTACAGTTTCCCGAGGACAGAAGTACCTCTGGGAACGCCAACTTCAGACAAGTCTCTTTTGCATTCATAGCCTGCCTCAAGTAATGGTATCTATAGTGGAAAAATAATTCTAAATACTCCAACAGAACAACCAGGTATTTCAGACCGAGAATTGAATGACTGGCTTAGAATTCTAGAAACCCTGACGACTGGTGGCAATGCTGGAACAAATGGAGAAGCTCCTAGTCAAACTCCAGAAAGAGAAAGAGTCATGGATGTGGCTTAATTGAAAAAAGACATGGAAGAATTGATAGCCGGAACTCTTCGTCCAACCCAATTAGAGGTCTATAAAGAGGATGAACTTCAGTTCTTGTGTAAAGACATTACCAGGCATGCAGGACAGGCTCATGACAGACTTGTAGATTTAGCACAGAAACATGTGATTGACATACAGAGGTCTAAAAGTATTTCAGAGAAGCTGCAGATTAAGCTTTAGTGATCGAGACATTGCCAATATGCGCCCACCTGGAATGAAATTGCAAATTAGAGCATTGATAACCAATGGCACGAAATGGAGTGAGGTGGATAAGTTGGAAAGTAGATGTTATATACACGTGCCATGGAGTAGGGCTGATCTTACCTTCTTCACAAATGATTTCCCTAAATTGAGAGAAAATTCAGTGGAATGGTACAGACAGGTTGAGCAATTTGTGAAAATTTCCAAAGTTTTGTGGAAAGATTTGGATACGTTGTTCGAAATTGTGGTTCCTAGTGACTTGTGGACAGAGTGCAAAGGTGCAGTTGATTGGCCATATTCGGAGTCGATGAGGCATCCTCATATGCAAGCTCCATCTCTACTAGTGATGAAAAAATATTATCAAGTGATTACCCACTTGAGAATGAAAATCTCTCCTAAGGAGATCGATTAGGTCAAAATTAATAGAACGATCCAGGGATCTAAAGAATCAATCCATCCTTACTATGAAAGGTTGTTGCAGGCATTCAAGCAGTTCAGTGGGACAGAGAATATTTCAGTGAAAGAGTTGGGACATTTTGTTTACAAATTTGTGCATGGACTGAGCCCCGAGATTAGTTCTATGATTCAACTACATTTGATTTGTTGGCAGAGTAAACCCATTGATGAGATTCTGCAACACAAAAAGTATTGCACAAATGAAGGCAGCACAGAGAAGTCTGAATCAGCCATCTATTGATAATGCTGTCCCTATGCAGGGATGATATCAGCAAGTTCTGATGATGCAAGGTGTTAACTGTTTTCAGCAGCATGGCTTTCCACCACAGGGTAGAGGACAAGTGTGCTGATTGATCCGAGAACGGGTATTGATGTGCCGACTTTGAAGAAAATTAACCTTTGCCATGTCTGTGGCAAGTGGGGCTTTGGAAGAGCAAATGTTAATTTAACATAGCCAATATGACAAATGGAAATCAGGTTCAAAATGGTGGGTTTGTGCAGTCACGGGTAAATAAAATGGTCCAACCACAGCAGGGTCAGAGGCAAAGAGTTCAAAATCACAATGTGCCCCATGTTCAAATAATGCAGGTTCCCCAAGCTCTGATGACACAGCAAAATGTGAATATACAGAGGTACAATACGAACCAAGTCCCAAATGATAAATCAAATCCCTTTGTGAATCTGAAAATGACCCAACAATAGTCTATGCTCCAGATGGATGACTTCAACTGAGACCTGTCACAATGATGGGTCCTGAGAGGGGAGGAGGATTGCGTGGTTGGCGCAATCTTAGAGGTAGACCAGAGTGGTCCCTATGTGGCGGTGAGGTAAATGGGAACCCTGTCTCATTCATCTTTGGCAATGGTGCTACCCGCTTTAACATGAGAACAACAGAGGTTCTGAACCTACCCCTCTCGGGAGAAAGAATCAAAGATATATGTGTTACAAACAAACAAATGACTAGCCCTGTTTCAGAAGCGGAACTTGTCAAAATAGAGTCTTTAAAGGATTTGCACCTCTTTGTGGTGTGTGATTCTACTCCGGTCAATCTACTTGGATGAGACCTTTTATGTAAGTTAAATTATTCCTTTTATTGTACCCCAAACAGTATTGAGTTTCACACTCATGATAAGGACATTGTCTTCAAACGGGCCCGACAGAGATCTGACATTGGAATGTACCCTTTTCTGACGAAAGATGATTTGCCCCGCAAATTAAGAGATACTGTGTTACCTGAGGTCTGGGACTTATCAGGTAAAGGCATCAGAGTTATCAAAGGTGTTGTACCAGTCCGTATCACTGTGAAGCCAAATGCTGAATTTCTGAGGATCCCGCAATATAATTTGGCCCCTTAAACCATTGCTGGGATTACCCCTGTAATTGACTCAATGATTGAGCAAGGAATTCTGAAAGAGATTATGGGGAGTCCCTCTAACTCACCCCTCATGGGTTTGCAGAAACCCAACTGCAGGTACAGTATTGTGCAAGACTTGTAAAAGGTCAACTCAGTTGTTGCTCTTTGCTGTACTGTGGCACCAAATCCAGCTGTGATACTGTTTCAGATTCCATGTGAGGCCGAGTGGTTCTCTGTCATCGATTTGTGTCAAACATTTTTTTCTAGTCCATTGCACAAGGATAGCCAGTTACTTTTTGCTTTCTGTTTTGATACCTGTGACTTGACATGGTGCCGAATCCGACAAGGGTATAAAGAGCCCTTCTATTTTTAACCAGATACTTTAAAAGAATCTTGAAACCCTGGTAATGCTGTAGCATTCAGTTGTAGTTCAATACATTGAAGACCTGTTAGTGATGTTGAATATCCAAGAGGCCTGCAAACGAGATACTATTGCTTTTCTGAACCACTTAGCTGAGAATGGGCATTTAGTATCCAAGTCCAAATTGCAGTTCTGTCAGAAAGAACTCCTGTACTGAGGACACCACATTGAGAAAGGAGCAAGTAAGGTGTCCCAAGAGAGAATCTCAGTGATTCTGAAAATGAAAATAACTTTTCCCTGATGGCCAAACCTCACCAGAGGTTGACACACAAAGATGTGTCAGTTCCGGTACCATGAGATGACAGCTGCATGCGTTCCTTCTTAAAGTTGCAAGAATGTCTCTGTTGTGCCCCAGCCCTGGGAATGCCTGAATACAATAAGAGTTTTGCATTATTTTGCAGTGAGAAAGAGGGCTGTGCTCTCTCAGTGCTTACTCAAATTCATGGAAATACATGCAGGCCAGTGGATTACTTTCTGCCAGTCTTGACCCTGTAGCTGCCGCACTGCCTGGTAGCTTAAAAGCAGTTGTGTCCACATGTCTTAGTTTATAACAGTGGGAGAGCATAGTTATGGGTCGCCCATTGACAGTGTTTGTACCCCAATCAGTCGAGGTGGTGCTAACTCGTATCAGGACACAACACCTTACCAATAGTCGGCTTACCAGATATGAGCAAATCATCCTGGGTGCCAAGAATGTTATCCTTAGAAGGTGTACCATTCTGAATCCTGACACCTTATTACCCCTTCCTGGGAACAGGACTGTGGGTGATGAAGCTGAGCATGACTGCATAGATGTTACTAAACTATTCACAGAGCCAAGACCTGACATACAAGATGTGGCATTACCTGAATCAAATTATGTGCTGTTTGTTTATGGCTCCTGTTTGCGTGACCATGATGGAAATTTAAAAGCTGCCCACGCAGTCTGTACTGTTGCAGGTGTGGTCGAAGCCTCCTGGCTTCACAGAATGTTTTCAGCTCAAGTGGCCGAATTGATTGTTCTTACTAGAGCATGCTGTGTTTCATAACAGCTGAGAGTGATGATTTTCACTGATAGTCAGTATAGCTTTGGTGTCGTCCACGGCTTTGGGCAGTTATGGCCCCAACGCGAATTCATGACCTCTTGTGGGTCACCAATCTGTAATGGAGAAAGTGTTCAGAACCTTCTCCAGTCCTTACAATTGCCTGCCCAAATTGCTGTACTCAAGTGTGCTGCCCATAGGTCAGGTACAGATTATGTGATGGTTGGCAACAAGTCCGCAGATGAGACTGCTCGTTACTGTGTGCAGAACTCTTACAGCTTTAATGGGGGATACATTAATGAAAGTCCAGATGTCACAAGCTGCAACTTGTTGTTGTTTGCTGTTGATACTTGGAGGGAAGTTAAGAGATTGCAGGAAGAAGTGCCAGAAGCAGAGCAACAAGTTTGGGTTAGGGCAGATTGTGTCAAAAGAGATGAGGGTGAAGTATGGGTTTCAATGGATGGAAGACCAGCATTGCCTGTCAGTTTATTACCACCTATGGCAAGACATTACCAAGGTCCTGCATATGTAGGAAGAGATGCAATGGTGCATCTCTTCAGACAGATGTGATTTAACCCTAGATTCAGATTGATGGCTGAAAGTTTGTGTCACAGATGTGTGGTGTGTCAACAAGAATATGGAGGCAGAAAAACGCCAGTAACCATGAGCCAAATAGGAAGATCAGGAGGTTCCTTCAACAAATGTAAATGAGTTTTGTAGAGATGCCCGTTTGTAATGGATTGAGATATGTCCGAGCGATTGTGTGCATCTTTTCACGGTGGGTAGAAACTTACCTGACTAGGAGAAATGACAGTCTCACAGTAGCCAAATTATTGTTGGGGGAGATAATTCCAAGTTTCGGTTCTCGACTTCTCTAGAGTCAGACCAAGGAACTCATTTTAATAATGAGGCTGTGAAGATGTTATATTCAGCACTGTAAATTGAGCAAAGACTACACTGCAGTTACCGTCCGGAGGCTTCCGGCATTGTGGAGCAGGTAAATGGCAAGTTGAAATCCAGATTGGTGAAAGTGTGTGCATCCACGTCTCTGAAATGGCCTGATACATTGCTTCTTGTGTTGATGAGTCTACGAAGTACCCCAGACAGGAGGACAAGATTGTTGCTCCATGAGATCATCATGGGGAGAGCTATGAGACAACCAGCTGTGTCTGCGAATGCGCTGGTGAACATTACAGAGGACATGATTCTTGATTACTGTAAAGGACTGGCTGATGTGGTGCAATCTGTGTCCCACCAGGTTGGAGAGGCAACTGCCCCGACTCATCAGGAGCAGTGCCATGACCTCAGTCCCGGCAACTGGGTTATGGTGAAGAAGCTTGTTCACAAGTCGTGCTTGGAGCCTCGTTAGTGTGGGCCATACATACCAGGTGATTCTGGTTACCACTACTGCTGTAAAGTGTGGTGTTCTCCCGAACTGGGTACATGCCACCCATACTCGCAGAGTCCAATGACCCCCTGATGATATAACAGCAACTGTTCCTAATGTACAAGTGGTTACAGTGAGACAGAAGGAGCAGGCTAGTCAAGCTGGTGGGGATCAGCAAGCTGCGGGACAGCACTCGTTTGGCCTGAGGGAAGTCCGAGAGAGTCAACAGTTGTTGGTACAGAAGGGAAAAATTCAGTAGAGTGCACCATGCGAGGTTCTGACCCTGTCAAAGGGCCTAGTGCAATAGTAATACAAGTTGTACCCGGAGACCGATGGCCCTGAAGACAGGAGAGAGGAAGACAATGACTTAAGTGCAGGTGCCCCGCGCCATTCCTGAGGACACTGACCAGTCAAGCCAAAGTGACAATAAAGGTGAAGGGCCAGCAGTGAGAAGATCATAGAGAGCACGAGTACCCTGCTGGAGGTAATCCTGAACTGAATGGACTTCATTGACAGCAAATGATTGGGAAAGAGCAATTTATACCGTTTGCTATAACAACTTGCATTCAACTGAACCTTCTTGTATTAAACTTTGTGGCTGCACTAAGATTTGAAATTGCATTGCCACTAGACAGACTGGCTCAACTTGGAAGTAATCATCAGTGAATTTGAATTGCGTATTTACTAAGTTGCCCTTTAAACTTTGCAAGAGACATTTGAACTGTGCTTTACTGCTTGTCTCAGAGAAATAATTAATTGTTACTCAAGCCAAGATCTAGTTTCTTTCTGAAATTCTGTGCTAAAAAAATTGAATAGACACCAAGATGCTAAGAAAGCTGAGGTAATGGGAAATTTCTTTCGACCCACTGTGTCCTTAGACACTGCCCATGCACACTGACACAATTTGACCTGTTCCGTCTCTAGTGTAGAAAAGAAATTTATTGATTCAGTAGGAGATAGAAGAAGAGATCATTTAGCCAAAGCTGCAAATCATTTGAAGGTATCACCCTGGCAAAGATGGAGAGTGAACACAGAATAGTGGGAAACATGGCTGCACTTGCACTAGATTGGCAACAGAAAGGGAGATTATGCTTACTGTTAGGAAATCCACCGCTGACATAAATTTTGTAGGAACGAGTGAATGTGACCACACATTTGAAGTGCAAGGAAATTGGGGACTGTATTTGGATGGAGGAGATCCAGTGTTTCCTGGAGTTTATTACGGTTGTGGGAAGAGTGCATTTTTCAGGTTACCCAAGATAGGGTATGGAACATGTTATTTAGGAGTCGTTTTTCCAAAAATGTATCATGTGGACTAAATCGAGAATTCAACAAGGGGGAAAAGAGAGAGAACCAAGAGAAGAGTGAATGCTAGTGAAACAGTAGGGGATATTGTTGGTGCCTTGATCCAAACTATAGGAGTGATACTCAACACACACAAGACTAGAAAGCTTTCTACTGTAGTTGACAAGTTAGCTAATAGTACAGATGGAGGATTCTTGGTTGTTGATACAGAAATGGTTGCCATCAGATCGGTAGTTTTGCAGAATACACTTGCTCTGACGTCCTTCTTGCGAAGGAAGGTGGAGTCTGCTGGATGTTAAAGGTTCAACAATGTTGTACTTACATCCCAGATGGGAGTAAAGACCTGAAGAAATACATTAGCAGCATAACTGACTTGAGGAAAGATTTGAAAGAGTTAACAACTAAAGGTGCTTGGGAAGCAATAGGGAATAAATGTTCTGTTACAGGCAGATGGTTTGGTAATTTAGGAAGTGGACTTGTTGGAAATATCCTGAGACCCATAGTGATAATCACTCTTTGTGGAATACTTTTGTTTGTGAAACTGAAGGGGTGCAGGTGTGCACAAGTGAAGAAATGAGTAAAGAGGAAGAGAGTAGAGGCAGAACTAGAGGAAAAACAGAGAAAACTTTATGATGACATGAAATTTCTGGAGAATTCCAGAACAAAAAAGATGAAGACAACAAAGCTGTGATCTGAATATCTGAGAGATCGATGTGATGGCTTGATTCACCATCAGGGGGTTTGTGCAGTGCAAAGTTACCCACTCTTTAAACATCACTAAAACCTAAATACAATTGATACCTGATACACAATATGAATGTGCACTTTGCACATGAATCCCACGTGTCTTTATGATTGTTACACATGTTGCACTTGTCACTGCGAATGCAGAGAATCTTTATGTAGAGTTTTGAGACCTCACATAAAATGTGCTACTTATGTTGAGAGAAATGCATTTAATGAGTAACATTGAATCTGTCTTTAGTAATAAAAGATATCTTCAAATAAACTATTAGATTATAAAGTGACTGACATGCCTTAATACATTTTATATGATTGTTACTACTAAAAGGATTTACACAAAATAATGCATATTTTACTGAATAATGAAACCTTTGAAATGTATAGCTTACTCTAAACCATCCTTTTAATTTCACTGCTGAAGCTTTTTCGCATGATTCATAATTGTGTGCACTTATGTCTGTGTAACTGCTAGAGATATTGTTCCTAGCTTTAAATGATCCTTACATGTGTAGGATGTTAGTATAGATCGAACAATAACATTTCATCAATGTATGTACTTTCAAATGTAGTACCCAAGTATATTCACTGTTATGCAATTTAATTACTTGCTACATGATTTATGTACTATGGACTATAGGTACTAAAGAAATATTATACATGTATATGTCTAAATATGCACATACATATTAATGTGAAGTATAGATTGGATGTCTTAAGCTAGCTGTTTTACACTAGAGTCCAGAATCTTTGTCCCATGAGAACTCCCTGCGTTTCTGCATTTTCTGCTGACTTGCTTTCTTTGCAGGTGTTCTCACCAAATATTAGTTTTCAATAAAATACATTCTAGTAACAAGCGATAGATACATGTGTAGGAATGGATTCTGACGGCGAGCATGTGAGAACTTTGGAAACGAACAATGAACAGTTGTTTTTAACCATGAGTGTGGGACCGAGTCGATGTTCCCACGTTCAGTGTGGGACTTTTCTTCGATGTTTCCATGTGCACCTATACAGACATTTTGAAACAAATACAATGGATTCCTATTGATGACGCACTCAAAGGGGAGTTGATGATGAACCTTATGGATTATAACTTATCGTTGCCCTGGATGAGAGATGCAGATGCAGATGCGGACACAGACCTCGAGCCCCGATGCAGAGCAAGGAGACCGCTGAGGGCAAATGATTGGGACTTCCTAGCAGGCCGCATGCTGAACTTCTTTGCTGAATTCTTTTCTGCAGACTCTATGCAGAACCTTCCTTGGACTCCGACCCGAACCAATTTTGCTATTCCCTAAATCCCCCTACCCTTAAAGGACTTTTAGAGAAATTTCCCCACAGCACGTTACTTTCTCCAAGTGTGGTTTAAGCCAACACTTCCTGATTCATTGAAGACTTCTGACCGAGCTTCCAAAATTCTATTGCTAGTACTTCTTGCACTTTTTTTGCCTGATTCCCATTGACTTTTGCAGATTTCTACTATGAGCTTTTTTTGTCCTTTAGTCTGTATCTGAGAGATTTAAATTGCTAATGTCTAGAAAAGACCAGGTTTTGTATCATGACTACACAGCTGCTTGAGGGTCTGATCCTTGTTTGTCTAAACTTTTTAGGAGGTCTAGCCTTCCAGTTGTGATACTATACTTATATAGTCTGATTTTACGAGTAATATAACTGAATTTGATCACTAATTTGTAATAAGCATCCTTGAACTTGGCTACCCATTCCTGGTCCTCATTGTGTAGCCAATTTGGTTGCACTGTTAATTTAATTTGATCGGACGAGAAATGCTAACTCTCTTTCCCTTCAGTGCAACTAAAAAGGTCCATTGAAGGACCAAGGTGGTAAGTGAGTAAATGGTAGTAAATGATCTAGCTAAGGAAGTAAATCTAGAGAGTCTCAGATTTGGCCCAGTATTGCAAGACCTAATCCACTGGATCACATCTTTCATAACATGGCAGACATTTTGTGTTTTTCGTTTTAGCCTTCCAAGATGACAGATACCCATCGTGGAGTAGTATATTAAAAAGATATGTAAAATGTGTACAAAGCAGATTTACAAAAAGAAGCAGCCTGATAGTGAATTGCAGCTGCCGAATTATAAAAAGTGAAAAACAAAATAAAAAACAAGATAAGGAGGGGTGGAGGAGCAACAGAAGAACAGGGCTTGTTGAGGCAATTAAACACTGCCGCCAGCAGAGGTGAGCAAGCAGGGCAGTAGAGCAAACAGGAGGGGTTATTTTTAAATACCAAAAGCTGAGCAGGATGGGGGAGGACTGGAGAAAGCTGGACCAGCTGGTGGGTGGGTGGGTGAGCATGGGGCAAGGGTGTGAAGAGGAAAGCAACATTGACAAGATTGAAGGGAGTTGGCACAAAAGCACATCCACTCCATAAAGTGGTAGAATAAAGAGAAAAAGTAGTTTCTTGAATGTAAGCCGTGGAAGTCCACAAGTCATCCAAATAGAAGTTAGTAAAGAAGAATTGATTCAGAGGCAGGACAAACAAAGAATAGCAATGAAAGCCATTGAATAAGAAGCAACAAAATGAAACAGACATCCAATCAGCAGATCTTGACAACAGAGAAATAAAACTATCTGAAGAAGGGCCTAATTTACAACAGAATCAGCCTTATTGAACTTAGGTGCAAAATACCTTCATTTACAAGTGTAAACTCTCATTTTATATTCACAGATCATGCATTTACACTTGTAAATGGAACTGCTTTTGCATTACATTACTGCGGGTATGTGAAGCCTCATGGCTCGTAACTCAGCATAATTTTTTTTAAATACATGTTTCTACTCAAAGTGGAAACAATAGAAGGCATTCTCAGGCAATGCTTGCACTGACATATTTGGCCTCATCCCCTGCTTATCTGGCCCCCATACCATCATTTCCTGACGTATAATGCCTTTGGGTGTGAGCAAATTTGCTCCAAAAGGTGGATTGTGGCATTGCAGGTCAGGAATATCTGACTATGTAGGTAACACTCACAAACACACAGGTCTGTGCGTATTCACAGACTTATATGAAGTGGGGTGTGCTGTTCGTATTCCAGATACATTGCAGTCTATAGTTCCAGGGGCAGGAATATGCTCCAATAGGAGCACAAGCCCTCACACACCCAAAAGGGTGTCATGCTTCATCATTGGGCTAGCACCTCATTGGGCCGGTGCTGAAATGCCCGACGGGCACCCGCTAGGGGGCTCTTTGCCGGAGATCTTTTAGTTAGCCATCAGGTAAAGTGCGGGTGTGTGGGCTCGAAAAGTATGTGTAGAGTAGTGGTGAAATGTAAGTTAAAATAGGTCTAATGATGCTCAACGTCAATATATTTAACGAATGAGGTCGCTAACCTAAATAAAAATGATCTGTGCTGACTTAGGTCCTAGTTAGACTTGTGAATAGATTAGTCTAAATGGTCAACATGTTTCTCGCCTACTTCTGTCAAGAGCGATCATGCTGCGAATCATCAGGACCTAAGATAGAAACCTACACTACACAGTGACTGGAATCCATAAATAAATGTACTATAGTTAAAATAACCAGTCACACAACAAATCAAGTGGTAATCATTGTACCTTCAGATACATCAAAACTGTCACTAGTCATGCAGCTTACCATTACTCAAGTGTTGGGAAAGTGTGATTGATGTGACTACAACTACCATGAGGCCTTGTGACTGCAACTCTAACCAAGATGCTAGACTTCTATTCCCCCTTCTCACTTGTCTCCCATGTCCCTACTGAAGTTCACTAGTCATGCAGGTTACCATTTGTCAAGTCTTAGTAAGTTCAGATAGCAAAGCAACCACATCTACTATCAGGCCTTGTGACTGCAACTCTAACCAAGATGCTAGACTCTTATTGCCCCTTCTCACTTGTCTCCCATGTCACTACTGAAGTTCACTAGCCATGCAGGTTACCATTTGCCAAGTCTTGGTAAGTCTATAAAGAACATTACCACTACTACTATGAAGCCCTGTGACTGCAATTCTAACCAAGATGCCACAGTCTTTTAGCCCCTTCTAACTTGTCTCCCATGTCACTACTGAAGTTCACTAGTCATGCAGCTTATCATTACTCAAGTGTTGGGAAAGTATGATTGAAGTGACTGCAACTACCATGAACCCTTTTGATTGTAACTCTAACCAACATGCTAGACTCCTATTGCCCCTTCTTACTTGTCTCCCATGTCACTGCTGATGTTAACGTATTAGGCAGGTTACCATTTGTCAAGTGTTGCTAAAGTGAGACTGAAGTGGCTAAAACTACCATGAGGCCCTCTCACTCCAAGGAACAAGTCCAAATGATCCCAGGTATCTTCCATCCTATCGCTGTGCAAGCTGTCTTGGTACCGGTTTTGTACACCCAAACTCTGTGACAGAATTCCCAGGACCAATCCATGTTCAAATTGTACATCTGAACAGCATCATATACCTGCTAATGTCACAACTCTGGAACGTCCAAATGTAGCTGACATGGTGAAGGGACCTAAAACAGACCAACACAGAGAGATTAGCTAAGAAAACATACATATGACACACATCACATTGTCAACGTCTAGAGAACACAGTCCAAAACAACATTTACAGCTGAACAAAGCTACACTTACAAATAAACACCTTTCTCCAGATATTGCCAGAGCCTTATATTCCTAATATGTTGCATTAACATCCTCCTCACAACATCACTACAAGTGTTGCAAGACTAGTCAAAGTCATCACATCTCACATCATACTTGCACATAGGAGAAGTAGTTCTGTATGAGATCCTGACGCAAGTCAGCTCCTTCCTCTTCACCACTATCATCATCATCATCATTCCAGGTCCCCACCCAATGGGTCTTCATGGCCTGTATCCTCTGCGATGTAAGGGATGTTCCATCGCAGGGCAATGTTGTGGAGTATGCAGCAGGACACAGTGATCTTACATACCTTCCCAGGTGAGTAGAGGAAGGCTCCCCCAGTTCAGTCCAGACATATGAATCTGACTTTCAGGAGCCCAAAAGCCCGATCCACTGGCCATTGTGTTCTTCCATGGGCCTCAATAAAGCGGACTTACCCTGTCATTGTAGGATTCCTCAGCGGTGCCAACGACCATGGCCTGTTGGGATACGCTGAGTCTCCTAGATGGAAGATAGACAGAAGGGCAACATTTAGTTATACACTTTCGAATCATACTACCTGACATTTCCATCACAAAGTTAGGACAGATCACACTTACCTACAAGATAGGCCCTCTCCGGTAGTAGTGATGATATCAGTTGGGGAATCGTGCTGTTCCGCAGTACGAAGGAATCATGGGCAGATTCTGGGAACCGGGCACAATCGTCCGAGATGTACAAATCCGCTACGCATACAATTTGCACGTTGATAAAATGGTAGTGCTTCCTGTTCTGGTAGACTTGCTCCCTGTCGTGTGGTGGTAGTAAGACAATATGGGTGCCATCAATGGATCCAATTGCATGTGGAATGTTTCCAAATCCATAGAAATCCGCCTTCACCGTGGCTAAATCCTCACATCTGGGGAACTGGATGTAGCTGCCCATGTCTCAACATTGTAGTAAGCACCTTTGTGAGGATCCGACTGAACATAGGTTGTGATATTTCACCAGAAATAGCAACAGTGAATTGAAATGAGCCTGTGGTCAAAAAATGCAAAACTGACATGGGTTTCACTAGTGGTGGAATTGATGTAGGATTATTGAGATGAGGTAGGAGGTCAGGCTCCAACCGATGACATAGATCTACAATTGTTTGCCTATTCAGACAAGACTTCATTATGATATGTCGTTCTTCCATGGTGTGTAGGTCTGGAAATGGGGGGTACACTGGTTGCTGGCGTCTCCAGCCTCTCCCAGGGTACATATGTAAGGAGTAACACAAAAATGTATTTTGGTCACAGTTTGCAGAGTAATATATGGGAAGAGTAAGTTAAAAGTCATGTGTCTGAACATCAATGCTTCACGAAGCAGTGCATATTTTTCATCATTATTGTCAAGTCTTGAACATCCACCTGTCATCCCCAAGGTGGCCTTCACAGGTCTGTAACAGAACTGTGCACATCATCAAATCAGAAAACTGCAAATTTCCGCAATAGTGAGTGTAGCATAACATGTAATTTGAAAATACCGCTAACCGTGGTGTACAGTGCGCGACGCACATTTGGCCTATGTAGTTTCCTTAACCGCTAACATGGCGGCTGCCTGACCTCGCTAATAGGACATGTTGAATGTTGGCCTCTGGCGGAAGTCGGTCGTGTGGTTGGGGGTCACATGCACGGCAGTCATGGCCATAGGTTAACATTGGGGATAGTGATGGTCGTGGTCCAATGGCTGTGTGCACCGATGCTGATGATCGCATATGGGGAGTACATATACACGGCGGTTGGAAAAATAGCTCACTTGCCTCCTGACACCGCTGCCTCCTCCATTTTAGTTGCTGTTTTTCACCTCTGGGAGCAATCATGGCACATTGTACAGGGGAGAGGGCCCGTCCCTTCACTCTAGAGGAGCTGGAGACCCTGGTAGAGGAGGTCCTTCCCCTGTATTCTCAGCTCTATGGCTCACCAGAAGAACAATTAACTATCTCAAATATAGTTATTCACTCTGTTCAACTTCTTCCTTTTTGTTCCCCTAGGCTACAATGTGGCTCTGAGTTCCAGACTGTAACCATATTGTGTTGTTTGGTGAAATAGAGTAGCCCCTACATAGGACACACATGCAATGGATTATGAGGCACTGTACTTTGTTGAGAGAAGCCCACCATTGGAATGTGTGATAAAGGTGATTTCTACTTGTGTTACATGCATATCTCCATGCAGGGCTCAAATTCACAATAGCTACAATGAATTGTCAAGTAACATCATGGTATATGTGAATTGTTATGTATGGGTTCAGACCATGAGCCAAGTCTGTATACTGTTAGAAGCATTTGAGGAGGATGTTAGCCAAGTGCACCCTTCCACTTATCACTCAGCCCACATCAGACTTTGTAAAACAGTTGTCTGGGAGGTAGCTATACCTTACAGATACCTTCAGAGTGCTAAACAACCATATGTTCACATATGGAATGGCCAGAAGTTTCACTTTTCTGTATTGAATTGGTACAAATGTGAAGTTCATGTGGGATAAGTAGCCTCAGCATGCAGAGAGCAAGGCCTGACACTATGTGGGCAATCTGGGCCATGGCCCAGCCTGGCACAGAGTTACTGTGGCAGGAGAGCTGATGCACAGAGTAATGTCCCTTTAGACCTGCTGATCCATGAATGTTCCCAGAAAGAGTTATCTCTCCCACTAGTAGCCCTGATAGTGTTACATGGATAATATGAGGCATGGTGACTGAGGTGATCCCCTCAACTGATACTTCTTTCCATTGAACCCCAGTGTCAATGTGTGTCTGTCAACAATGACTGTCCCCTGTTGACACTTTTCTAATCGTGTTGCTTCCACTGTACAGGCCAATTGCACATCTGGGTTCTGGCTGCTCAGTTTGGACAAAAAACATAGATGGAATGTTGTACACCACATTATGCTTACCAATTATATCCGAGACGCCCGGTCTAAAAATCCAAGACGCCAGTGTGAGTGCGGACCTAGGTATTGGCTGCTTTTGTGCCTATGGAAATTGCTGGGTATTACTGAAGATTACAAAGATCAATTGACGTTGATTGTGGATGTTTTCTTGCCAAATTTATACTGGTATATACACTGAACAGTGGATAGTGGCCATTGAGCTATGGTAATAAGTCAGGTGATTATTGTCCTGAAGAGACCCCGAGATTTAGCAGGGGTCGAAACTTCGACATTCGTTTCGCTTGGTTGTTTTTTATAAATTGGTTCACATGCTGTGATGTGATATACATATGTGTTTTTCTCTGTAACATGTAGAACCAGCGGACTATTTTGCTTTTTTGTGTGTCAATTGAACATAATTTGTATTTGTTTCTGACATTTGAGCACTGCGTTGCCTGCACTTGTGTTATTATATATATTATTATCTGCATATATAATTTGTTTAATGAACAATACAAAAAATGAATACGTTTCCATTGTCAGCAACGTTTTGATTAATTTATTAGGATTGTTTTTGTATGAAAGATTACTAAAGTGGGTAGGGACCTCTTGGGGATTAGGAGTAATCACATGCAATGTAGGCTTCCCCAAACGACGGGTAGAGTGCTGCTTACTTTTCTAAAAGAGTCCCATGGTGGACGTTGTTTGTATGTAAATTTTATTGACCCTGGTCCACATGGGCAGAGAAGGGGTTGTCCTTGTTATATTATATATACATATTGCACATCTGAGACATGAACAATGTGGATAGTGGGTTACTTTTGAAGAGATTTAGAAATGTGAATCATCTGCTTGGCTACAATATTTGCTATCGTACAACACATACAATGATATGTTGATTGTCATCACAGTTACAGTGCCTCATGTGGCAAAAGGGGTATCCTGTGATGGCAGTACACACCACACAAACTTATGTTGACTTAGTATGATTTTCAAATAAGGAGTCCACATGGCCATACAGCCCCCAGAGAGGTAGCTCTCAATGTCACCATCCCAGCCCTTAACTTGTGACTTTAATCTTAGGACGTTGTGTATACTATGCTTCTTGCCTCTAAGGACCATATGCATCAATGCAATGGGCCTGGCAGTAAAGGTGTCTGGACAGTCATACACAAGCAGTTTACCCTTCAGAAGGTCCAAATGGTGTGTTGTATGTCATTCCATGTAGGGTGGGCCTGGCCTACATGATGCTAGTGGGCTACCTCAGTCAGTGTAGTTCATGACCAGGGTTGAGGTTAGTCTTCAGATGACCACAACAGTGCGTATTCATGCTTCAGTTGTGCATAGCATGTGACATGAACACATGTAACATGTTAACTCTTGATGAAGGCTTGTGCTAGATGTCAACATAATGTCTATCAAGCTGACATATATCCTCAAACTTCCAGTTACAATCTGTTTCTACATCTAATCATCCATAAAGGTCAACACCCATCAGAAGAAGGCCAGCCAGTTGGAAAGCCATCACCTGGAAGGTGTGGACCCTGGGGTCTACAACCGCTGTAGTGGCCACTGCAGGAAGAGGTGGGAGGACCTGCGAGGCTGGACCCGGAAGATCAAGGAGGACCAGCTGGGGAAATCCTCCCAACGTGGAAGGGGCACACGCCAGACCCTGACCCCCTTATGGCCCGCATACTGGCGGTGACCTACACGGACCTTGATGGGCAGTTGAGGGCCCAGCAACAGCAACAAGAGGGTGAGTCCTGGGCAGTGTCATAAATGTTACTCTGCCAACTTTATGTGCTACAGCCAGGCATGGCCAAACGAGGATTAGTGGTGGCCCATGTGCCACTGACCAGATGAGGCATTGTTAGTGCAAGTGTCGTAGTAGGTGCATGCTGCTGTGCCTATTGTCTTTCTGACCCGGAAGATAGCAGAGTCCTGTCCACATCCAATTTTCTCCTTTTGAGTAGACACCTGGCTGAATGAAGTGAGTAATCATCTCCTCAGTAAATGTGGGTGAGAAGTGTACCACACAGGCAACTGTTCTTGCTTGTGTGAGGAGCGATGTACCCTCACTACTGACTCTCATGTGGTGGTGGCCCTATTGCATGTGACATGACAGAGTTCACAGTACATGCACTGACTGTACAGCAGTTCCCATTGGTAAATACTGGTTATACAGTGAAATGAGAGTGTAAACATAACTTATGCTATTAACATAGTGCCTACATGTTGGCCAGTGTGCATTTGGCAGTTGATGTTTCATCTTTAATAGTGTTTCAATACACTCAATTACTGACCGGTGACATGCATGAGGCAGTGAGATGTAGAACTGTGGGGATCCTATGTGAGTGTCTACACTGATCGTTTCAAGGCAATCTGAGTATGCAATACCAAAGAGTGGTGTGATGTGCCTACCCATTGGGAATCTAGTGATCCGACATCTTCATGTGATAGAAGTTCAGGGACACACAAAAACATTTAAAGGTGTATTGGATTTTGGATATATAATCTCTGACTGGTGTCATCACCTGTACCAAGTAGAGTTGGGGATGTTCATATGGCTATATGGAGTCTTGTGCTGTGGGAATTCAGAGTATCTATCTCTCAAATGTCAGGACTTCAATGAATTCAGGGAACTTTATCAGCTAAATGTGATACATGGATAAACTACATGTGTACAGCTTTCATTTGACTTTTCAGAGAGTGGACATATGATGTCATTTGGAGTGCAAAGTGTCATCAGTGTGCAAGGAGGATTTGCATATGACATGATGTCTGCCACAACAGTAAATGATGGTACATTGGTGTACCACTTGACCATCATGACATCCTGATGTGTCATGAGTAATTGTTATATTTGTTTCATTCTGGGCCTTGTGTGAGCATTATGTAAATCAAAACAAAACATTATGTTAACAAAAACAAGTGCCAAAGTATACAAGGTGATCAACTATCCTAGTATGGATGAGGATGGAGTGTAGTGTATTCCACCAATGCATTTTGGCCTGTCTGGGGTATGACATGAGTGGACTCAACTGTTTGCAGGTCATGTAGCATGCATGCATGTGCTAATGCTCAATTAGATGTCTATGGAGTGAACCATGAAGGTGGTGTGATATGTAGACTTCTTCAATGTTTTCTGGTGATTTGTGATGGTCAGGTGTGGAAACACAGTTGCGATAAGCCCATGTTCCATGTCATTTCAGATACATCCAGGGAAAGCGGAGGAGAAGGGGCCAAAATCAGTGGTAACACAGCTAGTCATGGCCGTTCTGGATGTGATACGTCAGACACAGAGGGACCAGTGACCAGGAGGGTGCAAGGAGTGCCCCAGAGGACATCAGCCAAAGCTCTTCATTATCTGAGTCATCCTCCTGTGGACACTCCCAAGTGGTGTCGGACCCAACAGGATCAGTTCCACCTTCATCCTTGTCCACTACCCCCAGTTTCATCGCCACGCTCCCTGTTTTACCCCAAGTTGGCCATTTCCGCTCCCATAAGATGGGAGGCATCTCTTTTGCTGCAGGCACCTCAGCCCCTGCCCCTGTTAGCCCCGCTGCCCTGAGTGAGGAGGCTATTGACCTCCTGAGGATCATCTCTGTGGGTCAGACTGCAGTGCTGAATGCACCCAGGAGCAAGGCAACAAGCTGACCCAGGTGATTGCCTACCTGGAAGGCATTCACACTGCCCTGTCTGGCCTATAGAGATCTTTTCAGGCTCTGGCCTCTTCCCTCATGGGCAGCCCTCCACCCATCCTAAATTCCAACCCCCTCCTGTCCCTTACCCATCCACATTCCCTATTCTCTTTCCTATCCCAAGCACATGCACACCTAAGCATGCACATACTTCAACAGACACAAGCACCCCACACAAATGCAGGACTTCAAAAAACTCAAACATACATGCACACAGCAGACATTCACCTTCCTCATCACCCCTACCACCCCAGCATACCCCCAGGCACCACAGCAACACATACATAGCTACCCAGACACACCCATACCCGCATACACCACACTCACACCAACAGACCCCCCTACAATATCAAGCATTCACACAGACACCACACCAACAGCCAGAATCCCCTCCTCAACACCCATATCCCAAGACACCACATCAACAGCCACAGAGACGTCCACAACACCCAGCATATCCATAACACTCCCACCCAAAAAATACAAATGCTCACAGTCACCCACACAACAGACACCAATATTACACACAGTGTATACAGTAGACCCATCTCACACATCCACTCCCTCTTCCTACCAGACTGATCTCCATACCAAACACCCTACCCGTTTTTCCTGTGAATCTGCCATGTTTGCCCTTGCCCTTACCCCTTGGAATCCCGACCCCCCCTCCCAAAGTCCCATAAACCCCTCCCACACCGAAACTGATCCATTCCACTTCCCACTCCACGCCTGTAAAACAGACTCTCCACCCCCTGTATCCAGTCCAGAATAGAAAAAAAGAAAAAAACTCCTAAACCTAAACCTAAACCCAGCCTCAAAGACCCCAAACCCAAAAACGCCCCCTCCCAAGGAGAAACCCACCCCTTCCTAAACCTCTGCCCTCCTTCCCAAATGCCATCTTCGTGGTGCCTGCTATGCCCAATGGATACCCATTTGTGAGGAGGTTCCCTGGCAGTATGAGTAAGGGCAAGTTTGGTGGCACAGCATTGTGCTGTGGCACATGGACTATGAATGGACTGGCCATTAGCCTTTGTTTTTTTTTTGGGATTGGTTTAAGTCCATCAATTAAAAGCTGTCACAGTTTTGAAGACATTAGTCCTACCATTACTTAACTATTTATTTGATGTTATTGTTTAGTCAGTTGTGTGTGAGTACAGTTGTGTTTGTTTGATTCCTGATTACTGATTCAGTTGAAGTGGTTAGTTTGTTGTGCCTTGCCAGTGCTGAAATTAGAGAGGACAAGGGGAAATGTTGGATGACTGTCTATGTGGGTTGGCATCCTGATGGGGCAGACATTCCATTAGGTGACATGTTCTTTGGTATTTCAGCTTGGCCTGGCCACTGTCAACGTCATTTAGGTTGCACTTCTCCATATGATGTAGGTTGGATATGTGTTAGGTGTTTTGAAGTTAGATATTTGTTTCTCCACACATGGAGGGTGTCAACTTGTCATAACTTTGTGCACTTCTGCATGGACATGTGTCCATTTTGCAGTGTGTACCTTACATCTGCTTCATCTAGATGTGTGCCACATGCTGTGTTTGTTTACATAGGTTGTACTTACCCATTGCCTACACATGCATGGCACATAGTTATGCTATTGGTTGTCCCTGATATATTTCAGTTCCCAGGTCCATGGAGTATGTCAGGCATGTGCAAAATGTACTGTGCCCCAGTGCCCCAGCCTTTCAGGGTGCCCCGTGATAGAGCCATAGCTATCCTGCAGAGAGTGTTTCCATTGTGCCCTTAGAATATTTCGCACACTGAATATATGTAAACCAATTGACTGACACTGCCTTTTCACAGGGGTGATTTGTGAGAGTCCAATACAGACTTGTTGCAGAGAAGGTGTGTTTCACTTTATTGACACATCCATACAGATGTATCTTTGACATCATAACAGGACCTGGGATGTGTGCAATGTGAGTGTGTCATATTCATTATAGCACCTTGGTTATAGTTGGAGTGACAAGGTCTCATGATAGTTGTAGTCACTTCAATCACTTTAGCAACACTTGAGTAATGGTAAGCTTCATGACTAGTGTAGATCAGTAGTAACATGGGAGACAAGTGAGAAGGGGCAAAAGGAATCTAGCATCTTGGTTATAGTTGGAGTGGCAAGGCCTCATGGTAGTTGTAGTTACTTCAATGTCACTTTTGCAACACTTGAGTAATGGAAACCTTAAACACTTGAGAGCTTCAGTAATGACATGGGAGACAAGTGAGAAGGGACAATAGGAGTCTAGCATCTTGGTTAGTGTTCCAGTCACAAGGCTTCATGGTAGTTGCAGTCACTTCAATCTCACTTTAGCAACACTTGAATAATGGTAAGCTGCATGACTAGTGTAGATCAGAAGTAACATGGCAGAATAGTGAGAAAGGGCTTAAGTTATGTGTTAATAACTCAAAAACTGCCTCCCGTATGGCGCACTCCTGGTTAACAAAAGTAAATGGGGTAATTGAATAGGTCGGTGGTGCAGTTGGGTTAATCCTCCTGAGTGAGAGGATAATCTTTAGGATGCCGAAGGATGCTGACCTCTGACTCAGAGGTGCATTTCCCTTGTGCAAAATATACCAAGTAGATGCTTGTTTGCAAGTTTGGTGAGAAATATTTGTATTCTCCTTCAGAATTTAGTTAGATAGATTCATCATTTGCATTTGCATTCATTTTTGATTGTTATTACTTCATAACAATGGTTTCACATAGTTATTCATTCCTCTATGCCCAATGCATTTCGGGCGGAGAGCCCTTCTTCAGGGGCTGTATGAACTGAAAAAGTAGAGGAAATTTCAGATTCAGTGCAAGACAACCGGAAATAATTGAAGTCAACTTTGTAACAAACACAGTGAAATCTCTGTAAAAGAGAAATATTAAGAGCGACGCAACATGCATGTGTGATTTGTGTAACACAAATATATGGGAATCAATTGATGTTATAAGTACATTCAGGTGAATAAGAATTGAAAACAGAATGTTACTGGACAGTGTAACTTCGTATAATAATGTGCAGTTGTTCGGTCAAGTAAAGTTGTGCCCGATTTAAAGAACGACTTTATGCGCAATTGATGTTATAAGTACATTCAGGTGAATAAGAATTGAGATGAAAACAGAATGTTACTGGACAGTGTAACTTCGTATGATAATGTGCAGTTGTTCGGTCAAGTAAAGTTGTGCCCGATTTAAAGAACGACTTTGTGCGCTTTGCATGCGACATAGTAACCCAGTGCGATTGTGCCCAACGATACTAGAGTGTTCGGTAAGCGACTACGTGCGTACTCAGATGAAACATGCTTTTCTTATATCCCGGTGTGTTAATAAAAAAGTGCAAAAAACGTGCCAATTTAGTTAGGTTTAAAACTTACTAAAACTATTAAATTCGACTTGATCATCTAGCGTTGTGCTGCGTAAGAAAACAAAAGTTGAAATGGAGCACGAGGATTCTAATATCCGCATGAAGAGTAACACCGGGCTGCTAAGCGGCCCGGATTCTAAAAGCGGCTTACCCATGATAAACAAAGTGTAGTGTGTCTGTTCCTTCCGTGTTGGAAAAAACACAATTAAACCCGTCCGTGCACCATGGAGATTTTGAACTATTGTGTGTCCCGGAAGTAGGCATGTTACAAAAGACTACACACATAATGAAACGGGACGACAGACTGGTAGTCCGCTCCCTGGTTTTAGTAAATGAACCGTCATGAATCCAAAAAGACTCGAGTGAAGGATTAGTGGTTAATAATTAAATGTTAGTGTGAAGGATCGTAGCTATCCGGAAGAAGTTCTAAGGACTGCCATTGCAAAAGCTGATACAATAGCACAAGAAGAATTACTTAAAAACATCCACGGTGCTAAAGAGGAAAGTCTCAGCGTATTCGTTTCAAAATTCTCAACCAGGAGTTACCAAATTAAAAAAATCATTCTCAAATTTTGACCCATGTTAAGCACAGAAGCTAACTTTAAGGGAATATTCAACACACAACCACGATTCGCATACACGAGATCAAAGAATCTCAAACAAATATTGAACAAACCTACAGTCCAAAAAGACCCGGAATACAAAGGCACAATTCCTTGTTTAAACTGTGGAAATTGCAATTCTATAATCAAAGGTAACGTTATTCGACATCCATACAAAGGAAATCCGGTGAAACTCAAAGTCACTGCTACTTGCAACAGTCAAAACCTCATCTACATGCTCAAATGCCCATGTGGCTTAGTTTATATTGGAAAAACTGAGCGAAAAATTCGAACAAGATTAAATGAACACAAGAGCAATATCCGAACAAGGAATTCTAAATCCACCGTAGCCAGTCATTTTAACTCTATGCAACACAACGTTAGTCAACTCCGTTTACTGGTTTTGGAACAGGTCCCTATCTTGCAGGGACGAAACAATACACAACATCTGTTATGCAGAGAAATACATTGGATAAACTTTATGGACTCTGTTAGCCCCAAGGGGTTAAATGAACGCTTTGATTTCAATTGCTTTCTCTAATTGTAATCTTATCAATAACTAAATCTCTTATGACGTTTTCTTATGATGTTTGATGACGCAGGGACAGGGTTACTCAGCAGAGATATGTCGAATTTAATATGATATTTAGTGGTCAATTTTTGAATGTATTTTCGTATATGTATGTTGTACATCTGTTTAATATACGAACAGCCCATTCTTACGCATTCACGATCTCGTTGTTCCAGCTCTTGTATACCCGCCACATTTGGTTCTTAATTTTTCACTTTTATTTCAGTTCAAGGGCACACTAACATTTAATTATTAACCACTAATCCTTCACTCGAGTCTTTTTGGATTCATGACGGTTCATTTACTAAAACCAGGGAGCGGACTACCAGTCTGTCGTCCCGTTTCATCATGTGTGTAGTCTTTTGGAACACACCTACTTCCGGGACACACAATAGTTCAAAATCTCCTTGGCGCGCGGATGGGTTTAATTGCGTTTTTTCCAACACGGAAGGAACAGACACGCTACACTTTGTTTATCACGGGTAAGCCGCTTTTAGAATCTGTGCCGCTTAGCAGCCCGGTGTTACACTTCATGTGGATATTAGAATCATCGTGCACCATTTTAACTTTTGTTTTCTTACGCAGCACAACGCTCGATGATCAAGTCGAATTTAATAGTTTTCGTAAGTTTTAAACCTAACTAAATTGGCACGTTTTTTGCACTTTTTTATTAACACACCGGGATATAAGAAAAGCATGTTTCATCTGAGTATGCACGTAGTCGCTTACCGAACACTCTAGTATCGTCGGGCATAATCGCACTGGGTTACTATGTCGCATGCAAAGCGCACAAAGTCGTTCTTTAAATCGGGCACAACTTTACTTGACCGAACAACTGCACATTATCATACGAAGTTACACTGTCCAGTAACATTCTGTTTTCATCTCAATTCTTATTCACCTGAATGTACTTATAACATCAATTGCGCATAAAGTCGTTCTTTAAATCGGGCACAACTTTACTTGACCGAACAACTGCACATTATTATACGAAGTAACACTGTCCAGTAACATTCTGTTTTCAATTCTTATTCACCTGAATGTACTTATAACATCAATTGATTCCCATATATTTGTGTTACACAAATGACACATGCATGTTGAGTCTCTCTTAATATTTCTCTTTTACACAGATTTCACTGTGTTTGTTACAAAGTTGACTTCAATTATTTCCGGTTGTCTTGCACTGAATCTGAAATTTCCTCTACTTTTTCAGTTCATACAGCCCCTGAAGAAGGGCTCTCTCCGCCCGAAATGCATTGGGCATAGAGGAATGAATAACTATGTGAAACCATTGTTATGAAGTAATAACAATCAAAAATGAATGCAAATGCAAATGATGAATCTATCTAACTAAATTCTGAAGGAGAATAAAAATATTTCTCACCAAACTTGCAAACAAGCATCTACTTGGTATATTTTATCTCTGAGTGCACAAGGGAAATGCACCTCTGAGTCAGAGGTCAGCATCCATCGGCATCCTAAAGATTATCCTCTCGCTCAGGAGGATTAACCCAACTGCACCACCGACCTATTCAATTACCCCATTTACTTTTGTTAACCAGGAGTGCGCCATACGGGAGACAGTTTTTGAGTTATTATCACACCTGAGTGAACCCAAGGACGCACCCACCATCATGAATTTTGATGAAATTGCAAAAATTACGGAATCAAGAGCAGAAACATTCGTATTTACAGCTGACAAAACTCAAAGGATCTACTCCTTAATAGAGGAAACAGAAAAACTCAGCACAAGCACCGGATCTATTCAATCCAATGTTAAACAACTTCTGTATATATCTAAAAAAGCCATTAATCAGCGACTTCATGCATCAACTTTAATAAAATATCATAAAGCTCAAAGAATTCCCAGGGGACTAAGAATTTCCCTTAAATCCACATTGAGCAAGAACAACGTGAAGTTTACCGAAAAATGGCAAGCGATCCTAAACAAGTGTTCCTTGGACCTTATTTTACTCATCATCGAAGAACTATCTAAACTCTTGGAGGACCTGAATAAAGAGACCCTACAATTAAAGCAAGAACTCACAGAGACCATGCCCAAAGAGGATTGGGATAAAACTTTAGTAGACCTCAATGAAAAACTGGAGTCATACACTAAAGAGATTAACGAAAGAAAAATAAGGAAATTTAAAAGGGATACATATGATTACAAATTTGGAGAGGTTTATAATTGGGCTGAGGTTTACGCCCAAAGAAGATCACAAAGAAGCAACACAGGAAGAAATTCAGATACAGACGCATCATCATCGGACGATACACAACAAAGATCTTTTCCACCCCTAGAACAAACTCGAGAGAGACCCGAAAAAGAAGGACCGGCCACATCTACAAACAATAACGGCAATCAACCTTTTTTAGGAAGAGGCCAAAGGCCACCCGACGAAGCAGGAGGAAGCACCTTAACACACGAACCAGTGGCAAAAGGAACAAGGAGTCAGAGTATCTCGTAATTAATATCTCAAAGCATCAATTCACAGATCTCCAAGTGAGGATCCTACAGAAAGGATCCTCTTTTGTACCAACTTACAGATCGAACATTCTCGAGACAGAGATTAGCTTGTACAAATTCATTCGGACATTAAGATTAAAACATTTCTTCAGGAACATAGTAGAACCTAATCTACGTCCCCAAGAAAATACTCTTTTGGGTTTACGCACTAAAAGTACATTCATGGCACCTGTGAGCCACAAGGTGATTGACAAATTCGAAACCATTGTTCAAAATGAAATACGGAGGATATTCAAACAAACTCAATCAAAAAGATCAAACATTGCACCCAAAGAATACCAAGTCCTTAATCAAATAGCAGCAATACCAGAAGTTACTATCCGACAAGCTGACAAAGGAGGTGCAATGGTTATCATGGACCAGAGTTCTACGTAAAAAACGTCAATGAACACGTGCAAGACACCAACACGTACATGGCATTGTCCTTTGATCCAACAATGGAATTCATGAAGATCTAAAATCATTGATACAGCAATAACTAAGGGTACCATCACCAATGATGACAAAAAATATCTCATAAAATCGGACTCGGCAATACCATACATTTACATGATACCCAAAATACACAAACACTCGACTGTACCCCCATTCAGACCCATTGTCTCGACCATCAACTCCATACGCGAACCGATAGGTAAATACCTTGATAAACATCTCCAACCATTAGTACAAGGAATGAGTACCTACTTAAAGGACACAACTGATTTTCTAAATATCTTAGAATCAATCAAATCATTGGTTACACCAGATACAATCCTGTGCACCATCGATGTTAAAGCATTATACACCTCTATCCCGCATAACAAAGGAATACAGGCTGTGGAATCTTTCCTCATTTCCAGTGATAAAACCGAAGATCAAAAAGTTTTTCTTATGGAATTGATCTACTTTACACTTTACCACAGCTATTTCAAATGGGGAGAAAACTTCTTTGTACAATGCTCCGGAACATCCATGGGCAATTGTGCCGCTCCAACATACGCGAATCTGTTTATGTACCGCTTCGAACTGAATCACATTTTGAGCCAAGAAATCTGGAAGCAACACCTCATTCTATATAAAAGGTACATTGATGACATTTTCATCTTATGGCAAGGCACTGAGATTGATCTAATCGAGGCCATAAAATCACTCAACAAAGTAGATGAAAGAATTGAATTCACCTTTACCATCAGCAGACAACAAATTACCTTCTTGGATACTTGTGTCATAAACGACAAAGGTCAATTGATAACCACTGTTTACACCAAGCCCACTGACAGGAATAACTTATTACACTTTCATAGCTTCCATCAACCATCACTAAAGAAACACCTTCCATACTCACAGTTACTTCGTCTCAAAAGAATATCATCTAACAATGATTTATACAAGAAAAGCATGGACATATGCATAGAGAAATTCAAGGATCGTAGCTATCCGGAAGACGTTCTAAGGACTGCCATTGCAAAAGCTGATACAATAGCACGAGAATAATTACTTAAAAACATCCACGGTGCTAAAGAGGAAAGTCGCAGCGTATTCGTTTCAAAATTCTCAACCAGGAGTTACCAAATAAAAAAAAATCATTCTCAAATTTTGGCCCATGTTAAGCACAGAAGCTGACTTTAAGGGAATATTCAACACACAACCACGATTCGCATACACGAGATCAAAGAATCTCAAACAAATATTGAACAAACCTACAGTCCAAAAAGACCCGGAATACAAAGGCACAATTCCTTGTTTAAACTGTGGAAATTGCAATTCTATAATCAAAGGTAACGTTATTCAACATCCATACAAAGGAAATCCGGTGAAACTCAAAGTCACTGCTACTTGCAACAGTCAAAACCTCATCTACATGCTCAAATGCCCATGTGGCTTAGTTTATATTGGAAAAACTGAGCGAAAAATTCGAACAAGATTAAATGAACACAAGAGCAATATCCGAACAAGGAATTCTAAATCCACCGTAGCCAGTCATTTTAACTCTATGCAACACAACGTTAGTCAACTCCGTTTCCTGGTTTTGGAACAGGTCCCTATCTTGCAGGGACGAAACAATACACTACATCTGTTACGCAGAGAAATACATTGGACAAACTTTATGGACTCTGTTAGCCCCAAGGGGTTAAATGAACGCTTTGATTTCAATTGCTTTCTCTAATTGTAATCTTATCAATAACTAAATCTCTTATGACGTTTTCTTATGATGTTTGATGACGCAGGGACAGGGATACTCAGCAGAGATATGTCGAATTTAATATGATATTTAGTGGTCAATTTTTGAATGTATTTTCGTATATGTATGTTGTACATCTGTTTAATATACTAACAGCCCATTCTTACGCATTCACGATCTCGTTGTTCCAGCTCTTGTATACCCGCCACATTTGGTTCTTAATTTTTCACTTTTATTTCGGTTCAAGGGCACACTAACATTTAATTATTAACCACTAATCCTTCACTCGAGTCTTTTTGGATTCATGACGGTTCATTTACTAAAACCAGGGAGCGGACTACCAGTCTGTCGTCCCGTTTCATTATGTGTGTAGTCTTTTGTAACACGCCTACTTCCGGGACACACAATAGTTCAAAATCTCCATGGCGCGCGGACGGGTTTAATTGCGTTTTTTCCAACACGGAAGGAACAGACACGCTACACTTTGTTTATCACGGGTAAGCCGCTTTTAGAATCCGTGCCGCTTAGCAGCCCGGTGTTACTCTTCATGTGGATATTAGAATCCTCGTGCACCATTTTAACTTTTGTTTTCTTACACAGCACAACGCTCGATGGTCAAGTCGAATTTAATAGTTTTCGTAAGTTTTAAACCTAACTAAATTGGCACGTTTTTTGCACTTTTTTATTAACACACCGGGATATAAGAAAAGCATGTTTCATCTGAGTACGCACGTAGTCGCTTACCGAACACTCTAGTATCGTCGGGCAGAATCGCTAACCCTGGGCGTAGTTCGCGTAGTCGCGCTACGCGAAGCTACGCGAAGCTACGCGAAGCTGTTAAAGCGCTACGCGAGCTACGCATAGCTACGCGAGCGTGCGTAGCTGCTTGCCGCACCCGTTCGCGATGCATTTTTCTTCTTCGGGAACGCGTTGTGCGTGTTCGGCACGCTGTTTGCGTGCTCGGGGGATAGATTCTCTCGAACTTGCCCATGCGGTCGCCTATGGGCGCGGCCATCTTGTTTTTCACTTGTCCCGCCCGTTCGCGATGCCTTATTTCCTGTTCCGGGTCGCGTATAGCGTGCTCGCGATGCGCATTTCATGTTCGGGAATGCGTCGTACGTGTTCGCGATGCTTTTTGCATGCTCGGGGGGAAATATTGCGCAAACTTACCCACGCGGTCGCGATGGGTGCAGCCATCTTGTTTTTCACTCTATGATATGGTTCTGGGCCTGCTTTTCTATCCTCCCTCAATCTTTGCAATCCTTAGTTTTTTACACTGTTTTTCAATTTTTTTTTATTTATTATCTATCTCTCTCTGTCCCTCAGTCTATAGTTTGCATTTATTTCTACTTTTACTGTGTTTTTTTTACTTTGCTACTGTTTTATATTACTTCCTTCTTTAAGCTCCTACTTCTTCCCCTAACTTTATTTTTTCCTTCTAACTTTTCTTTTCTGCCTCTCACAGACCCCAGAACCATGGCGAAGGGTAGTAGCACTACCGGCTCCAAGGGCAAGGCGCGTGCGCCCAAGAGCCGCCTGCCTTGCGGCAGACTGCGCCTGCAGGGGTGCAAGCGCGGCAGCTTTTTTGCGAGGAGGAGGTGGACGCCCTTGTTTTTTTTGTGCAGCGCCACCTCCCCTTGACCTTGGCAGCAGGCGGCAGGCCAGGCTCCGGGTACCCTACCCAGGAGCATCACCACCGGTGGGCGAAGGTGCACCGGGCAGTGTTTCGCTGCTCAGGGGTCCGGCGCACCCATAAACAGCTGGCCCACCGGTGGTCAGACATCCTGGACCGGGAGCAGGACCTGTTGGACCTCCTAGGTGTCGAGGTCGTGGGGCTTGGTGAGTAGCTAATATATAGTAGTATAAGTATTGTGTATAATTTTTTTACGAATAACAAGAATACTGCTGCTTACATTGCAGGTAAATTACGTTTCAAAATCTTCTGTGATTGTAGGACACAGGTGCTCGGCGCTACTCTTACTTGTTTGCAACTTTGCGCTCGCTTGGGCTGATTATTAATATGTAAGAGTTTACTTTGGAGAACTTAAGTTAGGTAATGCTATTGCTAGAGAGACTCTAGTCCTTCCTTAGTCCTCCTGTCAAATAGTGGTGGATGGATTGATAGTGATACTAGGTTTAGTTAGTATTAGTTGATAATTTTTAGCGGTCTGCGTGACGCATCCTCTGTCACTGAGTGCTGCTTCTTACCCCAGTCCTTAGTAGAACCTTTTGTAGTTTGTTTAGTGAGTGGTGGGCTTAGCAGTGTCAGTCAGTAGCAGAACATCAGACACGCAACCAACCAACAATTTGGTGTATGCACAAATTTATGCATGTGTCCTCCATCTCATCTATGCATTTTTGAGGGCTAAAAAAATGGAAATGCAGACTTAGTGAACAATTGGCCCGTCTAGAATAGGTGGGCTAGGTCAGGTGGTACTTAGGCTTAGTTAGTATTCTGGATTCGAATCAATCAGAATGGAACACTGGATTAGTGTTCATAATTAAGTAGACGGTCCGTGAATCCCGCAAGCCAGTAGTCGATCTGATTAGATAGGTCAATTTTATTGCAATTATTGTTTCCTAAAATGTTTTTTGAGCGTTTTTAAAATAATGTATTTGTTTCATAGCAATCATTAATGTTTGTCTCTTTCTTTATTATATCTTACATGATCACTGATCAGCAGCACCCAGGGGCAAGAAGACGGGTCCAAGTCAGCGGGACAACCAGAGGACCGCTCCTCTACCGAGGGCCCTGCTGCTGGCCCCAGTAAGTCCTCCAGTGGTTAATATTAACAATTATATATCCCTAACTTTAACTGCAACTTATTTTTTCCAAACTATTAATTCTGGTTCCACTTCCTAATTCTATTTTTTACAAAAGCTTCTTTGATCTTGACTTCTGGTTATCCCTGCCTCTAAGTTCTAACTGCCTCTGCTACTATGACTCTCTGTACTACTACTATTAGTCTGTCTGTAGCTAAGCTTGCCCAGTTTGCCACTCTTTATTTTACGGTTTTGAATAAAACTCAGATTGACCAATAGCTCTAGCCACTGAGTCCAGTCCATTGGGTTGTCCTCTTCTAGTCTTCTTAATCTTGAAGCTTTCACAATTACCACCAACAAAATGCCTAACCAGATATTTGACTATTTTTGATAGGATATAGTACATACTACTACTGTTGTGGGGATTCTGCACAGCCACATACAGAACTATGCACAAGAAAATAGGATGTTGGTAATGGGAGGTTGGACCTTCCTCCCACCTCAGTCAGAAGTGAACCCACAATCCCCTGACCAACTAGCTATAGTGTCTCATTAGGTCCCCGAACCCCCACCCGAAGATACCCAATGATTACACAACCCAGAACATAACACCCTTTCGCTCACTCACTCGTGTAAGTCCACCACCACACCAAATACCACAGAGTCTATGTGTAAGTTCAAAAGGTTTATTTTCAACTAACAAGCTCTGTACGTTGTTCTATAAAATTCAGTGTACTACAGCCAGCTCCAACTGCAAAATGCATAAGATTAAAACAATAAACATTGTTACAAGTGCATGATAGAAGACAAAAGATCTGTGCGAATTGTGGGAGACCCCTCACCGTAGAACATAGAAGTACTGGTTACATGCATCATTCATAAGCTCTGCAAATCTCTGGTTCCTAAAAGGGAATCTTCTGCCTGTTATGAGAAAAATGGTGCGTGTTAGATAGTATAATGCAAGCATTTCTCAGTCATGCCAAAAAGTGTAACATGCTACTTATGGCTAAGCAATACGGACTAACCGAACTCCATAACAAAGTGGCTTGTTTTTCGACCTCTTGTACGCAACGCTCAGACAGTAGCTGTATGAGCTCATGTGGGCTCAAAAAGGCGTCTTACTGCACAACAAGCTGTGAGGTAACATGCGCAAAAGACATGAAGCGAAAATGGTTGCATGGCTCAGGCTAACTTTGCAAAGAGTAGAGTAGACTATAATAATGACCCTAGGGACCATAAGTCCATAACACTACTAGTGTCTACTGACTCTACTCTAGTACCCGATTTGGACTAGTGATGTATGTTGTATATGTATGTATTAACTTTTTTTTCAATCTTGCTAGTGGAAATGAATAAATATGGGGAGGTGTACAGGCATCTAAAAATGTGTAATGTTTTTTCTAGGCGTACTACCGACCACCAGTGCCGGCGGGGCTAGCGGCGATGGCGATGCGGCCATTCCGGAGGAGGCAGGAGATGCGGCACCTGCAGGAGATACAGGGGGTGAGCCAGCAGCAGTGGCTGGCGGTGGTAAGTTATATTCATTACTTATTGACATAACACTAGCTGTAAGGGTGTTCACTTCACTCACTGTACTGTTGAGACTTATTAAGTATGAAGTTGTAGTGAACATTATACAACGGTTGAAGAAGACACCCTTTACTTAGCATTAGCAATGCATTAGCAATAGCATTAGCAGCGTGAGTTGAGTAACCAATGGCCTCTTCTATCTGACTCCAACTCAGCTGTGAAAGTTTTATGGAGAAGACTAAAAGTCAGATCAGATGACCTTGATGGATGTGTTGAACAAAAGGGAAAGAAGGGTGGAAGGAGGAAGGACGGGCGAGATGTAAAATGACTGGCAGAGAAGGATACGTTGGAAGCATGCATAGGTGGCTGATAGGAATCAGATGCATGTGTTGTTGAAGGATGGGTGGAAGGTGAAAGAAGATGCCTGCCTGGGTGGGCGACACAGTATGGGTGGATACTGGGGATAGCAAGAATCATCAGCGGTGTTTGGGTGAAACTCAAAGCCAAGGCAAGCAAGGAAGGAGTGGACGCATGGGTGGTTGTTGGTGAAACAAACTAAGGTTTGTGGAGAGATTAAGAAGAATGATAGACATTTACTTAGAATGGATGGATGCCTGTATGTATTCATCATAGACAGCATAGGTGGAGACTGTCACTGGATGCAGAGTCTTAGTTTGAAGAGAATGTAAAAGAAACCGCGCCAGAGTAGCAAAGCCGAGGGGAATACAAGTTGTATTTTCAGAATACAGTTGACTCACAGTAGTTTGCAACCACATCATATATATATATATTGTGTATAGTTAGTTATCAAGCGCCTTCCTCCGACTCCGAGGACCACTCCCTACCTATGTTAATTTATTTTCGAATGTGTCAGCCAGCCTGCAAAGGGTGGCCTATCTGTTGGTTACACAATCAATCAAAACAAAGTACCTTATGCAGTAGCGGTCGGTGGTGGGAGTGCTGCCAGGCAGTGATGTGGGAGGGGAGGGGCAGGGTGGGGATAGTAAACTATGGATTACGGCCAAATACAGGTAAGTAAACATAAAAATAAATAAAGCGAATTTCATTATGCGCACTGCACCGCCAAATGCGATGCAGTGCTCGCAACTAAATTAGTTTTATTTATTTATATGTTTACTTACCTGTAATTGGCCGTAATCCATAGTTTACTACCCCACCCTGCCCCTCCCCTCCCCACGTCACCACCCGGCAGCACTCCCACCACCGACCGCTACGGACCTTATGTCGTCATCCCATATATAAATATAAGCAATGATCATTGGATCAGATATATAATCTGCCTTTTTGTAGTAGCCAGGGCAGGGTGAAAGTGAAACTGAGCAATTGCCCTTCATGTAACAGAGAGAGTATGGCCAGTGCCACCGTTAATAGAAAAATACGAGCTTCCCCACCTGAAGACAGTAGTAAATAAAACTAACGTGAGTCTGCGTCATGACTCGTATGTTTGTCTTGGATGCAAGCTTAGCTGACTGAGCTGGCATGCCGGCTACAACCAGGTTATGTAATTTCGCTAAACTAGAGATAAGAAGAAGACTGGTATACTGTGTACTGGAGTCCATAGTGCTAATATAATGCCTGAAACTCCCACAAATGTTAGAGGCCGAGGAAGTGGGAGGATAGATTATTACCACAAATGTTATGTACTGTGCTTGCTAGTGCTACTGTGCCACTATGTGTTGAATTAATTTTGTCTTACTGTTTTGCTAAGAGTATTGGTTACAACAATATTCTTTTTCTTTCTTGATATAGATCCTCCTTCCCAAGAAAAACCATCACGGAAGGAGTTGGCAGCCAGGGCCCGGCGCCGGAAACTGGAGGCCATCTGCAAAGAGTACTGGCGGCTGGTGGCTCAGGCGGAGGAGGAGGAGGCGGAAGCAGCTGCAGCCTCCTCCAATGCCCCGGGCCCCAGCCAGGCCCCACCTCCAGTGGTACGGCGCCACGGTCAGGCAGCCGCCCGCCGCCGCAATTCCTTAACAGCCAGCACTGTTGCCCCCCACCCTGGATGCCACTGCAGGGCATTTCGCCGCCAGATGCTCCTCCGGATTTCACGCCTAGAGGAGCAACTAGAGGAGCGGGTCAAGATCCTCGTGGATAAACACCTGAAAGCCCGCCGAATCTAAGAACTATAGGACCTCGTTGGAATGCCCCTTTCTTATTCCTTTTGTTGGTGGGTGGGAATTGGGCGTTGGGGTTTATGGACATTGTTTGGACTTTTTCGTTTTGGACATTGGTTGGGGTTAGGGAGAGGGGTGGGTCAGGTGTGGGATAGTTTATTTTTGTTAGGGTAATAAATTATATTTATACTTAAACATATGATGTTAATGTTTTTGGGGGTTACTGTTTTACTGAATTTACGTCACATGGTTTCCTTGCTGCTGCAGGGCCGCAGCCAGTGTTTGATTTAAATAATCTGCCGATTATGTAACACACAAACAGATAGATGCACAGCGGTACCCCTCACTGAGTTATTTGTCCTACTAGTACTGTCAGTCTCTCCTCCTAGTCCATTATACCTCCCACCAAACTTATCTTACCTGTGATTGATGATGATTAAGTTCGGCACAGCGATGGCTGCATGGTTTCCCAAGAGAATGGAGAAGATGCCATGGTTGTGGTGGTAGTAGTAGACACTGGCAGTAGCATTTGCAAAAAAATAAAAAGAGACAGTCACTTGCCTGAGAGAGACTGTGGGAGGAGTAGTAGAACGAAGTAAAGTACAGTACAGAAGAAGACTGCCAAACAATATTGCAACTGCTAAAGTAAAATAAAACATAATGGTGGCGGGGACAGCCTAGTACAAGAAGTTACAAACTGTAGTTGTGTCGAGTGAGTCACTTAACACAATCATAATTCGTAACCTTTACTGCTGTGTGGTAGGCTGTTGATTTTTTTTTTTATTATAAATTTTTATTGAGCAGAGCATTAGGTACATCAAACAGACATTCTTAAATATCATTATTAAAAGTCATCTGTACAAAAGTTTAAAAGCTTCCTTTTTCAAGATAAGATTTTAAAAAGAGAATACGACTGTAGCAGCTAACGACTTGATCAATCCGAAACAACAATGTGCAAATCATCTAATAAAAATACAGTAGTAAAAAGAAAGTGCAAATGCTTTTAAAGTGCAATGATGAAGAAAAAGTGTTAATAGATTTTCTTGCCGAAAGCTACTACCTTATCGGCATTAACATCGATATCGGGTATTATTATCCTTCCTTTGACTTTTCTAAATCACTAAAAACTTCCATTTGTTTTCAAATTTCCTAGTGGCTCCCACCCATCTAGCGTAAGCTTCTTCAAACTTACGAGTTCTTTTCATTTTATTAAACCACTTCAAATGCAAGGGGCTTCTCTAGATTTCCAATTTTGGAGAATTAAAGAACGGGCTACAGTACCAGAAATAAATATAAAAGATATTTCATCTTCGGTTAACCGCGTTCTATCATTACAGATACCAAACAGAGCAACCTCAGCCTCGAGCGAAACCATCTTCCCAATTGCCTGCTTGATATCTACAAAAATAGCTTCCCAAAAAGGTCTCAGTCGTGGACATGCAAAAAAATATGATGCCATCCACCTTCCCCATCCGCCTGGCAGCGAAAGCACTTATTTTCGGCATCTGGAAATCTTTTTTTAAGGCTGCCGGAGTGAAATAGGAAAGCCAACGTGCTAAAAAGGTCATCCTTTTAAAATTTGCTGCACGCAGGATTTACTTCCTAGACAACATAAAATCTCCCACTCCTTGAGGGAAAAAGTACAATGTGTCTCACGAGTTATTTTGGCCAAATGGTTCTCAATCAAGGATACATGACCTCGGTGATGTAATAACCAGTACCAGTTCCCTACGCCACAGACTTTGGCCCCATAAAGAGCTACCACAAGTTGATTAGAGGTATCAAACAAGCCATTAATATTTTTTAAGAAATGGACCACTTGTAAATATTCAAAAAAGGCATGTCTCCTAAGGCTCCCTGTTCTTGCCATAACCTCTTGCCAGGAGATCACCCTATTTTGGATAATAAAGTGTCTTAACTCACTTAGTCCACGACTTTCCCAACTATTAATATAACTTGCTCGAAGCGGAAGGCCGAGACTTGTACATTCTCTCACTTTTAAATATTGCAAGCCCGAAGAGCCCGTTTTTTTAAAAGGACATAAGTCTAGCGTAGTGGTCCTTTAAAATTTTATACCTAGTTCTCTTAGGAAGTTTAGAAGTTTTTAAAAACACCCGAGTTTGAGTACCACTTTCTTGTGTCATTTTATCTAAAAAGAAGCTATCTCTAGTGCCTTTTGCCCCCATCAAGTTAGACACTAAGTCCAAAAAAGCGGCCTCATAATAAGTTTTTAAATGGGGCAAGGCTAAGCCCCCTTGAACAATAGGTAATTGTACCACAGTCAGTTTAACCCTTGAGGCTTTTTTTCCCCAAATAAAATCTCTAAACAAGGTTTCAATTTCTCTAAAAAGGACTGATTTATCTTAATTGGAACATTCAAAAACAAGAATATAAGCAAGGGAAGTATAGACATTTTAATTAATGAGACTCTCCCCACTAGCGATAAAGGAAGCAAAAGCCACTGTTCCAAAAGTCTCTTAATTTTCTCTTTTGTTTTTAGATAGTTTAACTTGTATAGCTGTTGATACTGACTGGACACGAATATCCCTAGATACCTGATTGGATTTGATTTAACAGCTTGTGCCCTTAAACAAGATAAAAGAGAATTTGGTTCAATATTGAGGGCGAGGACTTCGGTTTTGTTAGAATTTATGTTATAGCCACCGATTTCCTCAAAATTCCTGAATTCCCTTAAAACCCTCTCAAGATTCTCATTGTCAGGCATCAAATATAAAATTATATCGTCCACAAACAATTTTAGCTTTGTCATATCAGCAACAGGGGTTGAATGGCAACGTTATTTCGTATTTTAATTGCCAATGGCTCTATAAAAAAAGTAAAAGCAGTGGCGAGAGCGGGCAACCCTGTCTTGTCCCACGGTTGATTTTTATAGTTCCGGCTCTTTTCAAAATTATTGTTACTATTGCAGTGGCTCCCTGATACAAATTGCGTAACATGTTAATAACCTGTATGGGAAAGCCATATAAACCGAGGGCAATAAACAGGGTTCTCCAATTGACCAGGTCGAACGCTTTCTCAGCGTCGACCATAATAATGCATGCCGGAATAAAATTGGTATTAAAATAATCCAAGGCATGTATTAAAAACTCAGTATTGGCCGTCATTGATCTACCTGCTATAAAGCCAGTCTGATCTCTATGAATTGTCTCTTGAGCGGCCAATAAAAACGCTCTGCCCATACTTTCATTAAAATCTTGTAATCTGAATTCAACAGGCTGATAGGCCTGTATGAATTAACATCTGTAGGATTTTTATCTTTCTTTACAAAGGACACAATTATCGCCTCTTTAAAAAATGAGGGAACCAAACCACCCAGTTTAATATAATTAAATAATTTTTTCAAGGGGCAATCAGTTCCTCCGAAAAACTTTATAAAATTCAATTGGGAAGCCATCCTGCCCGCATGCTTTGGCCCCGGCAGTTGCTTTAATGGATGCCAGTATCTCGGCAGATTCCACATCCGATCCTAATTGGCTGAACCGAGTGTCTGAGATTTTTGGAAAATTCACATTTGTGAAATAATCCTGGATCTGTTCCTCCGCCACAAGATATTCAACGCCGTTTCCTCATCCTGCTTCAACATCCTCCGAATGCTCCGCAGGATCTTCAAGTGGATCCCCACCGAACAAGAAAAACAGTCACCCAGGCCCTCGTCACCAGCAGGCTGGACTACGGAAACGCCCTCTACGCAGGAACGACGGCTAAGCTCCTGAGATGGCTGCAACGCATCCAGAACGCCTCTGCACGTCTTATCCTCGACATCCCCTGACGCAGCCACATCACACCCCACCTGAGAGACCTGCACTGGCTCCCTGTCAACAAGAGGATAACCTTCAAGCTCCTCACCCACGCACACAAAGCACTCCACAACTCCGGACCAGCCTACCTCAACAGACGACTCAGCTTCTACACCCCCACCCGCCAGCTTCGCTTGACCAGCCTCGCCCTCGCCACAGTCCCCCGCATCCGGAAAGCGACCGCCGGCGGCAGATCCTTCTCCCACCTCGCCGCCAAGACCTGGAACACCCTCCCCACCAACCTCCGACAGACCCAAGACCTACTGGCCTTCAGAAGACTCCTCAAGACCTGGCTCTTCGATCAGTAGCAGCACCACCCCCCTCTTCCCCCAGCGCCTTGAGACCCTCGCGGGTATGTAGTGCGCTTTATAAGTGACATGATTGATTGATTGATTGAATAAAGTTGATGGAAATGCTCTAAAAAAATCTGAGGGATCTCATCACCAGCGACTACTTTACGACCGGTATGAGGGTCTAACACTTTTGATATTATGGTGGCTTCCTGTTTTTTTCTTGTTGAATTAGCCAGGAGTTTCCCAACTAACTGACTTTCTTCGTATATCTTTTGTTGGTATGTTTGAGAGCTGCAGATCTCCTCAATAACGAAGAAATCCCTCAGAGCTGTTCTGGCCTGATCTAGTTGATTAGGGAGTATCTGAAGCTGGAGAGCATACTCTTTTTCAACCGCTGTTTGTAATTCGACTATCTTCAACTTTCGCACTTTAATCCTGGCGGCAGTAAAGGAGATTATTTGACCGCGGGCTGCCGCCTTAAACCCGCCCCACACAGAAAAAGGCTCTGCAGTATCTTCATTAATTTTAAAATACTCAGAAATCCATTCCCTGAAGCCTTCCACCCAACCCTGGTCTTGGAGGAGGAGGCGGTCGAGCTGCCACCTGGGCCGCTCTCCTCCCCCTCCCTCAATAGTTAATTCAAGACCAATGTATGCGTGGTCAGAAAAAGGATTGTAACCTATTCCTGCCCAAGAAATCTGGAAAGATCTAGATACTAAAAAAATCAATTCGAGATGCGGTTTGAAAGCGATGTGAATAACAAGTAAAAATTCTTTATCAGGGTTAATATCACGCCAGGATCTACCAATTGATATTCCTGTCGGATAGCTTCCACTACTTTTTTGGTGTTTGGTTTTAATTGTTTTTTATTTTTGTTAGAAGTATCCTTTCTTAAATCTTGTATAAAATTGAAATCTCCTCCTACAATAAACTGTCCAGATGCTTCTATCATAAGCTCATTTATTTGGACCAGAGCAGAAATGTCATCGAAAACCGGGCCATAATAATTGATAAAATTTACAATCTTCCCTGTAACCTAGTTGTCACCCATATCCATCTCCCTTGAGAGTCCCTATGCACTTGTAAAAATTCCCAAGGAAGTTTTCTTGAGAAATAAATAGCAACTCCTCTCATGGCGAGGCCTGCAGATGCAAAAAAACATTAGTAAAATCCCTGGGTAGAAATAACTTGGGAGAATTTGATTTTAGATGCGTCTCCTGAAAAAACAGGACATGTGGGTTAAATGATATCAGCCATCTAATGAGGGCACCATACTTTTTTGTTCAAAATTCCATTAGCATTAACTGATAGGATCTTACACTTACTAATTTCCATTGATAATTCTATCTATCAGGTAGACTCCTAATTTCCTTGATAACAATAATTTAAACGGTGTCCTATCAATACCTTCTGCTCTAGCTCTTTTTCCTGCAACAAACCCTTTCCCAGACCCACCCTTCCCTCCCCAAAAGAAAACCCACCCCTCGAAATGCGGAGAAACCCTCGTTGGCCACGCTAGCCACATTTCACCCCACCCACCTAACCTCCTGGGTGTCCTGGAATTACACCCTGGGTGACCCCACTTAGCCCAGCCCCCCAAAATATAAAATAAAAAGAATAAACAAAAATTAACTAACTAAGAAGTGTACCAACGCCACTAACTAGAAAAAGCCCTTGTGTTGCTTTACATCACAACAATAAATTTAAACCGTTCATTTAAACTATGCCTTAGATAACCCCACTCACCCCTACACCTTTAACTCAGAAAAACCCTTTAATAGTTACCATAAACATATACATATCTGCTACTTAAACCATTCCTCACGATCCTTGCGAGATCTCTTTTAACAATGCCTGCGCTTCTTCCAAATCTGAAAACATTAAAAACTTCCCTTTAACTAATACCCGCAATTTCGATTGTTGAGCAATTGAAGCTTGAGCACCATGCGCTTTAAACAAGTGAAGAATCCTAACAAATTATTTTCTTCTGCGTGCGGCAGCAGCAGTCATATCAGAAAAGATACGACACTTTGTGGTTTCATTTACTAGAAACTGCTTCTGTTGGATCGCCTTTGTCAGGATTCTCTCTTTAATTCTGAAGTCTGCAAAGTTCAGCAGAATTGTTCGTGGCATTGTGGAGTTGGGGAAGGGGTGGGCTGGGACTCGATGCGCCCTAGTAATAGTCAAATCCCCTTCGAATTCCGGAAGAACATTCTGCTTAATAAAAGAATTGACCCATTGCAGAGGTTACGTAGCCTTCAATACCCTCCGGAACTCCAACTATTCGGAGGTTTGACCTCCGAGAATGGTTTTCAAGTTCCTCCAATTTGTTCACCAAATAGCTTTTGTTCTTTACTGCCTCTTTTGCTTCCCCAATAGCCATATTCATTTGATCCTCACGTACTGAAATTCTGGCTTCAGCTTCCTGGAGTTTAATGGGGAAGCATGTCATTACTTCCTCAATTTTCCCTAGCCGTTGATGTAAAGAGGCGATTTCCAAATTTTGAGTCTTTTTCATCTCTCGCACTTCATCCAATATTAGATTGAGCATATCTCTAATATCTAGTTGGCAGGTCCCTGATGGCTCTGAACTTTGATTCGGATTGCTCTGTGCTTCCATGATACCCGAATTCGAGTTTCCAGCCCTATTATCTTCCTGAGCCGACTGATCCTCAGATGATAATTGACTCTGCAGCAGCAATTGGGATTGAGGCTGAGATTTAAGTTGAGATGGCATCGAATGTGAAGAAGCATTTTTCGGAGACTTATTAGCTTCTTTCGCATCTCCAAATACCTTAGAATGGAGTAACCTGGAGGCGGACCTGTCTACTGGACTTGATGGAATTGGCGAGGTTAATGAAACCGCCTGTGCTAGACTATCCTCTGATAACACCGATGGCACTGGTACAGCTGATAAATCTTTTGTTATTATGGTTGGACTTAAAGAGGGGGCTGCAGAGTTGCTTTTTTTAAACAAGGGAAATTCTTTAGCAGTTTTTAATCCCTTTTAAGGCCTTCGAATACCGGGTTTTCCTGATGTAGTATAAACGACAAAGACGAGGAGGATGCAGCTTCATTCGGGTCCACAGTCACATTGGTCTGATCTAACACCAGTACCTCGCGTTCCGGGGAGGCGGTTGGAGGCATCTCCTCTTCTGAACTCTCGAGAGTACTATCAAGTCCATAAGAATCAGTGACGATCTCCTTATTAATCAATCTTGCGGTTTCTTTCGCCTGAGCTAAACGTGTTTTAGCCTTTAGGCGAGCCGCGGAGTCGACTTTAGCAACAGCGTTGACATGCTTCAATATTTTGCCCATTTTTTCTCTTTTCTTTCTTTTTCTCTCCTTCTTCCCCCTTTTGCCTTATAACCTCTTTGCTGTCAGTATCGCCACTTGAGTTCCCCGTACCTGGAATTGTGGACTCTTCCGAGGGAGAAGCTCCTTACAGCACACCGAGGCACCTGACGGCCGCAATCCTCCTGTTAATTAGTGAAAAAAGTCAGTGAAAAGTCAGCACTCAATGTCACAGCCGCTGCGTACTCCAAGAGGCGCGGGAAAGCAGCAGAGCGGCCATTCAAAAAGATCTTCCCTGTAGGTCGAGAAAGGCGGGGGCTTGTCTCCGCAGCCGGTAATCACGAATCCGTCCCGCGGCCTCGGCCTCAGCGCGCGTCTCAGTGCTGGTACGAGAGAGTCAGAGCCGTCGACTGGCAATTGATTCGCCAGCAAGCACCCGCGTCCTCGCGGATCAGCAAGTCGGCATCGGGGCGATCAGCACGCCAACCAGGTAGAATTCGCCATTACTGGGGGCGGAGCAGCGTCGTCACCCGTGGCTACTCGGAGGCGTGGTTCTCCGTAGCCATCCCGTCCTCCTGGTAGGATGTTGATGATGAATCCAATCAATGCCGGCAATTAATTATGATGTATTAGGTCCCTTTGGGAAAAAAATTGGCTTGCACATAGACTGAGCATGGGTGGGCAAACAGAAGAAGATCCTCGCCCTGCCTTGAAATTGAATTAGTGTTGCTTTCACCACATCTGCCCCAGCAAGCGTGTGATTAATTGGTGTCAATTTAATGTAGTCACATCACACCTCAATATAAATCACAGCCCGGGGAAGAGGGTTAGGGTTTGATGAATGGATGGGAAGGGGGTTTGGGGAAAGGTTTGACAAAGAAAAACAGTACGCATGGACACAACAAAAGCAAAGCACAATCTTGGCAGACGACCATGATCTTATCCAATAAATCTATAAAGGGAGAAATAGGAAATGCATGCATGATGATGAAGATAACTTGATGGTTAATGAGTAGTACTTACTAACTACTACTAGACAATTAGACAGTACAGGGCAGCAGTATATTCTATGCAATTTGCCTTGCCTGTATGCCCTGGCCTCAGAGAGACCCAAATTACATGTTGTACCGGGCTTACTTTTAAAGATAGCAAAGAAATTAAAAAATAGTTGTAGGGATCAATTAGCAAACAAACAACAACACAACACACAGTCGTAATGATTGAAGAGAAAAAAGGAATCAAATTAATTAAAAGACGAATGATGAATGATACTAAAGTTACTGTATTATCCTGGTCAAATTGTGGAGTTGAATCTCGTCATTCCTCTTGGTCCTATCTTCCATGGACGCTCCGCACATCAATCTTGGGTGCCACAGTGCCTGCCTGATGCGGATTGGTAAGGTAAATGTGAGTTGTTTCTCCCAGTATAGCACAGGGTAAAGGCCGGCCTGTAAGTGTAGATGGAAAAACAAAAGGGGTATTGAAAAATCAATTAATAAAAAAAAAGCATCAATTATGGTGGAGTCCAAGAAGAGAAGAGAGAACACTTTCAGACTGAGGCGGCTTGGATACATCGTGTCTATTCTGTTTACAGCATTAAGCTACAACAACAACAGGACAGAACAGGCCCACGTCACCAGGCCGTGACCCAACCTCCATTTACCTTACATTTTGACAGATCCAGACAAAAGGCATATACAGAAACCTAGCATTTTCAAAATTAAGTGACTAAATCAATGCGCCGCTGTCAGTCATATGACTACACTCGACTCCACCACTACATGGACATGTAGGTCTGCTGTGTTTACTTTCTTGTTGAATTGTTGTGTTTACCTTTTATGCCACTTCATGAAACGCAGTTATTCCATCAATCATCTCCGATCCAACTGACTGACTGCGTGCAAAGGTAGTATGGTCAATCATCATGATGTGGTACGTGTTGTCCAACTCCAACTCAGTCTGTAGTGACTAGTCTCCGATTAAGTCCATATTCCATATTAAAAAATTGCAACGGATATTGGCCTGCACCTGCAGTAGTAGGAGTACAATTTGGTTATTAAACAACAAGAAGGGAAACATTGACTGTCACTTGAGTCACTTTCACTTTGTAGATTTACTAGTAGAGTTCGACTTCATGCACAACATCAACACAACAAACAACAGCAATCGCTCAGAGTCAGCAAGCATCCAATGCATGCCATCATTACCTGTCTTGCTCTTCTCTTTGGCTGTCAGATCATCAGATGCCTAGTTCTGACAGGTGGGTGTTTTTTTTTAACGAGGCAGTGGCCTCATTATTACTCCACATTCATTTTCAGTGTTGGTAGTCGCTGTTTCTGTTTTCGTCTTATTCATCTGTGGCACTTTGTCGCAGTTTAAGTTGGTTCACATGGTCAGCGCTGTGATGGTCTGTGGCCTGGGTAGCGGTCATTGCTGGTCAATTGAGTTTGCAGAAATGTCAGCAAGTTTCTTCGAAGAGTCTTGTCTTTCTCTGCCAAGTACCTTCTGTCCTGACAGTGATGAGCTTTGGATGCCTGCCGAGGCTGTAGCCTTCTGACAGTGATGAGTTTACTTTTGGATGCCTGCCCAAGTTCTGACAGTGAAGAGTTGTGGATGCCTGCAGAGGCGATAGCCTTCGGACAGTGATGAGTTTCGGCTTGGAAACAAAACGGAGGATAGCTATAGTCACGTTTCACTTCTTATGGAGGGACTGTTAGAGGCAACATTTCTTGGACTCCAATGTCTGGCTTGATGGAAATGTAATTAGGGCGAGTCAGGAAGATGGAGAAGGACTCTGAGGAGTGGACAGTTAAATGCACAGACGTGCAACTCCAATAGGGAAATAAAAAGAGAAGACGGTGGTGATGGATTTGTTGTGATTTGATTTGAACCAGAAAGACAGATACACAGACAAATAAAGGAAGGAAGAAAGTAACAATTTGAAAGCCTAGTTGTCAGGGAAGAGGAGCTCGTCCTCAAACTCTGGTGGTTCGGACAGAAGTAGGTCCTGTAACCCACTACTTACGTCATCGAAGTCGCTCTCCTCTTCCTGCAGTGATTCACGTATTTTGTAATCCGGTGCTGATTCATTTTGATCATTGTTAACCTCTCCACGCTTTTGGGCGAGAGACTGGTCCTTTTCAAAGTTACAATGGCACCAGCAGCACTGAAAACACGCTCAGAAGAGACACTTGCGACAGGGGAAGCCAGATACTTTATCGCCAGCCTGCTGAGCACTGTCCATTGATTTCTTTTCCCATACCAATACACCAATGGGTTTCGATCCATGAAGTCTGGGTCATCCAGATAGGCCTGGACCGTCTGCTCAATGCTCAGGGGTGCTCCAATGTGCTCGGCCTGTTTTGCCTTTGCATCAGCACTGGACTTACCATACCCCTGCCGTAGAAACCAATCAGTTGCCGATTGTACTGTGGATGATCCTGTTCTTGCTGTTGTTGATGTTATTGGTAGTGTTGGTGTCGGTGACTGCTGGGAGGCAAACGCACTGCCCTCAGGCTCCGAAGTAGAACTTGACTCTGTATGCCCTGTAGTACTTGTTATGGCCTGGGGCGGGGGCCTGTAATTACCAGCCGTTCGTTTCGAACTTAGTGGCTTCCTCAGCTATCAAAGTTTTGTAATTGGCAACATCCACTTCCGAAAAGGAATTACTGCCTTACTGTACAGAAATATTTTGTACCGTGGATCCAAAATTGTGGCAGTAATGTAATGTTGTTGTGACACCATGTTATTTTGAATCCTTGTATTTTCAGATAAGCGAGCGGCTAAGGACTCCGCCAAATGATATGCGTCTTGTTTGTCATCCACACCTGCGTACGTTTCAGACACCTCCTTCAGCTGTTGCTCTAGCATGTGCAACAATGGGATAGCTTGGCCCATAGTACAGTCCTCCCTGCTGACTTCACGTGTGAAGATCTCAAAAGGAAGTAGCATCTCTGTCAGGCATTTAATGAGGTCCCATTGACCCATCTCAATGGTCATGCCTCTCACAGTAGGTTCCCCTAATCTTTGCATGACATAAGCATTGAGTGGTATGTACAGGTCAAACAGATGATCAAGCATGTAATAAGTTGAGTTCCAACGTGTTGGCACCTCCTGGATGAGTGCTTTGACTGGCATTTTATGCTCACGTTGAATGACCCTCAGCTGCTTCCGGGCTTTAAAAGAATGGCTGAAATGTGTGCATATTCTTCTGCAGGTGGCCAGTAAGTTGCTGACTTTGTATTCATTTTTCAGAAAGTCTTGAACAAAAATGTTAATGCAGTGTGCCAAACACGGGACCCTGAAATAGCGACCATCTTGCATGGCCCTAACTACACTACTGCCATTGTCCGTGGCAACAAAACCAATGTTAAGCCCTCTTGGGCGCAGCCACTCAAAGACCTTGCTGTTAAACTCTTCCAAAATGTTTGCAGCAGTATGAGATTTCTCCATGGCAAACATGGCTACAGTTGCATGTTTGCGAGTGGCATGAAAAATCTCAGCAGCGTCAACACCAGCAGATATCTGTTCTCTAACCCCGCAAAAAGATCCAGTGTGCAGTGATGCACATGTAATCAGTGGCTTGGCAACTGGTCCACATGTCTGTTGTCAGGTGGATACTCTGAACAGCACTCTGCTTCAAGGCTTTTCCAAGCAATTCCAGCACGTCGTGATGTAGTGCTGGAACAGCAACTCTGGCAAAATAGTAGCGGCTGGGAACATGCCATTTTGGGCAGATGGCTGTCACAAATTCCAGAAAACCCACCCCTTCAACAAAAGAAAAGGGAGAAGGTCCAGTGCTAACATTTTAGCCAGCTTCGCATTGTACAAACGTGCTATTGGGTGGTTGCGTTCGTACTGCCCCCTCCCCCAAACATGCTGATAATGGTAGGCTGCATTGTTTTCCTTTCTTTAGGCTCAACAACGCACTTTTTTTCATTGCGGTACTCCTTGCTGTCTCAGGCTGACTCTTACTCTTGTGCCACTGAGATGTTGCTGAAGATGTGGGCGACGTTAACACTGCACTGCTGTGGACAGGGCGACTTTGTGTACCTCTACCAGAGAGAATGTCTCCCTGTCCTTCCTCTTCCACCGTGATCGGATCTTCTACTCCTTTATCCCCACCAACACCAATGGTTGCAGTTTTTATGCCGTGAAGGTGGTCCTCCCAGCTGATCAAGTGGTGTTTTTTCAGATGGGTTATTTGGCCTCCGGTACCATAGTTTGTACCAAGCTTACCACGACTAACAGAGGTAATACAAATGGAGCATATAGCAATGTTCTCCTCCTTTTCGCTAACCGTAAAGAAGACCCAAACTGGGGAGCTTAACTTTTGCCTCCTGCTGGAGGTGCCACTTCCAATGCCGGATGAACTGGAGGATGTGTGTTGAATTTGACTCTGTGCTGTACCACTACCTACTTCTACTGAGGTGGTGGTTGTGCTGGATGTAGGTCGCTGCCGGGCCTTTGCTAATGCAAATATGGAAGCTGTAGGTCGTGTTGGTGTTACCTGTGTTGGAGGTATGCGTGCTACATCCCTCGCAGCGAATTTGGATAGGGTAATAATGTTGGTCTCCATCTCCTCGGGGCCGGGAGTGATGTTCGTGATGACTGGCTCATCATCATCATCCTGCTGTTCTACATCGACCTCCATAAGTGTAAGGCTTTCTGGAACCTTCCTTTTCCCTAGCCTGGTCTTGGGACGTGTCTCCCTCTCAGACTCAGTTTGTGGCTTCCAAGTGGCATCTAGATCATCAGAAGGGGGCTTGGCGAAGAACTTGATGGACTAACCCTCCTTTTCCTTGCTGGGGATTTGGAAGACAATGGATCTTCTGAATGGGTGGCTTCCTCTTCTTCTACCTCTGCATGAGGCTCAATTTCCTGAACTGCCCCTACTTCGGGAGGAACAACAACTACTATTGCGGGCGGTGGTTGCGGCTGTTGTTGTTGACCACTTATCTGCTGTGTTTCCTCCTGCGTTGATTGGGTACTACTTTGAGATAGCGATAAGTTTATCTCAGGCTCAGCATCACTGCTTTCTACCATTAGGCTGGCTACCTCTTCCACACTCATGTGCTTGGGCCTGGGTTGGTGGGTTGGGCCCACTGATGCGGAGGTGCTGCCCCCAGCTTTCCCCCTGGACACCGCTTCTGCAGGCGTAATTTTTTGTTTCCCAAAAAAGGTATTGGGCGGCACACCAGACTTAAGTGTCACTTCCTTCTTCTGTTCCTTCTTCTCAATAGCAACTTTCTTGGTACTGGAGGACCTGGTACCTGCTTTCTTTGGGCCCATCTTCTTCAGATGTCAGCAGCACTCAGTTGCACAAGTTGCAGAGATGTCTGGTCAGGTCACACGTCACGTCGTGTGACTCGTGTACAGCAGCAGGACGTCTGTCTGGCAGTACAACGGGCAATGATGACACACCTCCTCCTCAGTCTTTTGTGCACCTAAAAGCAAAAAAGCCAGAAGAACATCAGTCAAACGATATCACAAATCAAACTAATATAATACTTAGTTAGTGTGTGGTTGTCTCAATTATTAAATTTTAGAAACTCAGTAAACAACAACAGTGTAGCCATTTATGAGACTTTGACAACAAGGCCAGGGCTTTCCTGGTGTACTGTGTACACTCAGGAAGAATAAGAATAGCAAAGAACAAAAACAAAAATGTAGTGGAGCCTGTTTGGCCTAAATTTGTGCATCACGTGGGATGGATGCAGCATCAGGGAGCTGCAGCTGGCAATGGGGATGGATTTGGAAGCAGTAAGACAAGAGGAACAATGGAAAGACACGCAGGCCTATGTGGCAAAAACAGCACACTACTAACTACCACCACAAAATGGCCCCCAGCCACATGGTCACTCACAGGCACAAGGCACGGCAAACAATGAACTCAAGCAGGCCTATATGGCCAGACAAAGGATGCCTGATAAACAACACACACAGCTTTAATGCAAACACTAAAATCCACATGGCTAAAAACAGGTTGGAAAGTTACACAACAACCACAACAACAACACATACACACACACACGCAAAAAAGGCATTTATTTAACACACCCAAAAAGTGAAATAGACCCCCCAAAAAAACCCACATTTTGCAATTCAATCCAATGCCATCCATGCCCTAAATGATCTTTATATTCAACAGACAACACAAACTGTTTTTATGCACCCATGATGACTACCTCTGGGCCTACTGGCAGACTAGGCCGCAAGCTTGGAGGCCTATGGCAAAAGCACAGTGGCTGGTCCCACAAAATGGCCGCCACCACATGGCCAGGCCACCCACAACAACAAGGAAAGGAAGACAAGACAGACAATGCAGGCCTATGGCAAAAGCACAATGCCTGGCTTCACAAAATGGCCGCCACCCACATGGCCAGGCCACCCACAATAACAAGAAAGTGAAGACAAAGGACAGGACCAGGAAGTTGGAAACTCTGGGGAACTTCCTTCCTCTTTAAAAAATTGTAAAAAAGAAAAATGACTCTTTGCTCACAAAACTACATCTAAATGACAACCTGAGGAGTTTTTAGCAAAATTAACAAAATCATCATTTTCGAGAAGGTTTTATGCTGCTCGAGAGATATTCTTTGCCAGATTGTAAATTCTGCGTGTTCGGCATCGCGATCTTCACAAAAAGTCATTATCGCGCGCAAAACGTATATTGAGCGCGCGAAGAAGAAAAAGTGTAAATCCGCGTGTAGTCGCGCAGTGCGGAGTTGCCAAAAGTCCGCGAGCTGAACGCCCAGGGTTACCTACTGGCTGAAAAGGCCTATTTATTTAACACACACCAAAAACTGAAATACCACCCCAAAAACACATTTTGCAATTCAATCCAATGCCATCCATGCCCTAAATGATGTTTAAAACCAACAGACAACACAAACTGTTTTTATGCACCCATGATGCTACCTCTGGGCCTACTGGCAGACTAGGCCGCAAGCTTGGAGGCCTATGTCAAAAGCACAGTGGCTGGTCCCACAAAATGGCCGCCACCACATGGCCAGGCCACCCACAACAACAAGAAAAGGAAGACAAGGGACAGGACCAGGAAGTTAGAGACTCTGGGGAACTTCCTTCCTCTTTAAAAAAATTGTAAAAAAAAGAAAAATGACTCCTTGCTCACAAAACTACATCTAAATGACAACCTGAGGAGTTTTTTGAGCAAAATGAACAAAATCATCATTTTCGAGAAGGTTTTATGCTGCTCGAGAGATATTCTTCGCCAGATTGTAAATTCTGCGTGTTCGGCATCGCGATCTTCACAAAAAGTCGTTATCGCGCGCGCGAAAAGGCATATTGAGCGCGCGAAGAAGAAAAAAAGTGTGAGTCCGCGTTGTCGCGCAGTGCGGAGTTGCCAAAAGTCCGCGACCTGAATGCCCAGGGTTACCTACTGGCTGAAAAGGCCTATTAATTTAACACACACCAAAAAACTGAAATACCACCCCAAACACCACATTTTGCAATTCAATCCAATGCCATCCATGTAAATGATGTTAAAATTCAACAGACAACACAGAAACAGTTTTATGCACCCATGATGACTACCTCTGGGCCTACTGGCAGACTAGGCCACAAGCTTAAGCCTATGGCAAAAGCAAGCACACTGCCTTGCTCCACAAAATGGCCACCACCCACATGGCCAGGCCACCCACAATAACAAGAAAGTGAAGACAGACAATCAATGCAGGCCTATGGCAAAAGCACACTGCCTGGATGGCTCCACAAAATGGCCGCTAGCCACCCACAACAAAAAGAAATGGAAGACAGACAATACAAGCCTATGGCAAAAGAACACTGCCTGCCTTCACAAAATGGCCGCCACCCACATGGCCAGGCCACAACAACAACAAGCATAAGCCAAGGGGAACAAAGAAAAGACATGCAGGCCTATATGGAAAAAGCAGCACACTACTAAACTACCACCACAAAATGGCCCCAAGCCACATGGTCACTCACAGTCACAACAGGCCATGGAAAACAATGAACGCAAGCAGGCCTATAATATGACCAGACAAAGGAGGCCTGCTAAACAACACAGCTTTAATACAAAAATGCAAAAACGAAAATCCACAGTGCTACGAAAGGTTGGAAAGTTACACAACAAGCACATCCAACAAAGGTATTTATTTATTAACACACACCCAAAAAGTGAAATATACCCCAAAAACCACATTTAGCAATTCAATCCAATGCCATCCATGCCCTACATGATGTTTAAATTCAACAGACACCACAGAAACATGCACCCATGGCTACCTCTGGGCCTACTGGCTGAAATTTCAATCAAAGAAAAACAACTAGGCCCCTACTGAAACTACAGGCCACCCAGGCCACAACAATACATTTTAAAAACGATGAAAATCCCCAAAAATGTAGGTACAAACAAGCCCCAATCAAACAAACAAGTACACCAATTCTCCAACTTACTTGTAAAATCTCAAATCCAAAAGTCCTCAAATCCAATCCAATGATATGATGCAGAAGACAGACACAAAAAGTGATCCTTCCAGCTCCAAATCCAAATGAAAGTGAACAGCACATGGACAAAGCACTGGGAGGAGCCTGCTGGACAGGAACAGGAAGTTGGAGACTCAGGGGCACTTCCTTCCTCTTGAAAAAAAAGTAAAAAAAGAAAAAGGACTCCTTGCACAAAAAACTACAGCCAAATCACAATCTGAGGAGTTTTTGGGAGAAAAATAATCATTTTCGAGAAAGTTTTATGATGCTCGAGAGATATTCTTCGCCAGATTGTAGTTTCTTCGTGTTCGGGATCGCGATCTTACCAACACTGCTGCCGGAAGTCAGATCGTGCGTCCGAATGACGTGTTCGTGTTCGCACACTCTCGCAGGATCGTGCAGACGGATTCCAAATCTCGTGGCGCCCGCGAACGGATAGGAAATCGCGTCGGCGAACGCAGAATCACGGTAGGTCGTTACCGCGCGCGCGAGAACGCATATTGAGCGCGCGAAGAAGAAAAACAGCTACGCTACGCTGCAAATTGCGTAGTGCTCGGTAACTTTGCGTTCTACGCGAATCGCGTAGTTACCGAAACTACGCAAACTCCGCGAGCGTAGCGTAGTTCACCGCCCAGGGTTAATAATCGCACTGGGTTACTATGTCGCATGCAAAGCGCACAAAGTCATTCTTTAAATCGGGCACAACTTTACTTGACCGAACAACTGGACATTATCATACGAAGTTACACTGTCCAGTAACATTCTGTTTTCATCTCAATTCTTATTCACCTGAATGTACTTATAACATCAATTGCGCATAAAGTCGTTCTTTAAATCGGGCACAACTTTACTTGACCGAACAACTGCACATTATTATACGAAGTTTCACTGTCCAGTAACATTCTGTTTTCAATTCTTATTCACCTGAATGTACTTATAACATCAATTGATTCCCATATATTTGTGTTACACAAATCACACATGCATGTTGAGTCGCTCTTAATATTTCTCTTTTACACAGATTTCACTGTGTTTGTTACAAAGTTGACTTCAATTATTTCCGGTTGTCTTGCACTGAATCTGAAATTTCCTCTACTTTTTCAGTTCATACAGCCCCTGAATAAGGGCTCTCCGCCCGAAATGCATTGGGCATAGAGGAATGAATAACTATGTGAAACCATTGTTATGAAGTAATAACAATCAAAAATGAATGCAAATGCAAATGATGAATCTATCTAACTAAATTCTGAAGGAGAATAAAAATATTTCTCACCAAACTTGCAAACAAGCATCTACTTGGTATATTTTATCACTGAGTGCACAAGGGAAATGCACCTCTGAGTCAGAGGTCAGCATCCATCGGCATCCTTAAGACATTAATAGGTGTGATATTGTTGAAGAGGTGGTATTGTTGAACATAAAATAATGCACACATCACTATCAGTGTATATAATGTGCAAACACATGTCCATATGTGTACAATGTGCCTGTGCAGGACCAGTGTTTTGGCCTAGGAGGGCATCTTACAGATGTATTTTTGATAATTGTAATGAAACAATCAGAGACAGGGTCCCTGTATATGTGCAAATTACTTAAGGTCCACACCTCCCGTGCCTGATCCATGGCGGTGCATCGATTTGCAGAGGAGTCTATGGCAACAGGTAGTTGTATGACGTACCGCTGATTTAGTCCACGACTGACTAGTTTTGAAGGTGGTTAAAGAGGTAGAGCAGCGGCAGGACATATACAATGGGCTCCATGATGCTAGAAGATGAGTAGAGGTGAGTTTTGGCCTTATATCCCTCCCTTTCCTCTATCTCAGATGTGGTGGTTGGACTGCCACGGTCAAGCCGGCTGTAAAGCAACTCATAATTGGGCAGCCAGTTTCACTGGTGGTCCAAGCCTCCTACAGCCTCATAGGCTCGCTCCGCGGCCGCGCTTGGAGTTGGCTGGCAGTGTCAGCGGTTCGGGAGCGGTCTTCTCAAAGCCAATACGCCCAACTCATAATACGGCGGTCAGATCGCCCCCACTGGTACGGCAGTCCATGGATCGACAAACTCGTAATAAGGCCATGAGAGAAGTTTGCTGCAGGCACTTTCCACTGCCTCTATGAGGCCATTTTAGTTTCAGGCTAGAACTCAAGTGCTGACAAAAAGATTGTAAAAAACCCTGATACAGTAACAAAATATATAGATGCCAGCTCTGTGAGAAGCATAAAAGTATGAAGTAAAATATTGAATGTATCAGTCTTTTTATTCTTTTTGTTGTTGTTAAGATCACTGTCCAGAAGCTCCTCTTCCCTGCCAATAGCACACTGCTCACACAGCCAGGGTGCCCAGCAGTTAATCTTCCCTACTGCAAAGATGCTAATCATACAATGAGCACACCTGGCAGTTTCTCTCCCACAGGGAGACGGCTCTTTTACGATGGTGCCGAATCATTGCTTTCTATCAGGGAGCCCGGTAGCTCTGATGTGATCCTTTCAATGGGTGGCTCTTGTTGTTCAGTGTTGCCAAACCTGTTGGCTTTGCCAATTTTTGTTTGAGTAGCCACAAGGTCAGCCCTTTTTCCTGATTATTTACCAAACTGGCACATATTCGGTCTCACTTTCCACTAACACATACTCCAGTCCCCCTCGGGTTGCAGAGACATTTGCTGCTGAACATACCAAATAACAAACATCTCAGCATCCATTTTTCCTGTCCACCATATGGACAAAGACTATTTTCAATAATTCTGCTATTTCACCCCACATGTAAAATCACATATGCCCACCCACAGATAATAACATTTGGGACAGTTTTGCAGAGAGATCCAAAAGATTTCCCCCTGACATGGTGCATGCATGTGTTGTTCTCTCAGTTGGCGGGCGTACATAAGGGAGGGATTAGTTGAGTTCATGTCTCTCCTGCAACTACTGAAACAATACAAAAGTCAGGCTAGTGGCCTTTGTGCTTATTATGGACCACAAAGATGGCAATATGGAAAAAACTAGTGGTTACTCTAACAGTTAGGGGTGGTAATGGTGTGCCATGTGAATCAGTGATTGTGGCCATACATTGCAATGCCTTGTCAGTGAAATTGCCCCGCAAAATAAAATCATGCCTCTTTGATGAGATCACTAAGGAGGTTATCTAACTTTGGCGAATACATGACATCTGCCAAAAATTGGCAAATAGCCCACCAGTCATCTTTAGAGTTTATAGTTAGATATACACTCTACAGAGGGTGAATGGGACATCCACTAATTATTGGCTGATGTGTCACACCCTCCCCAATCTATATACCTCTCTAAGACACTACAATAGTCAAATGTGTAGTTTCTCCAGATAGATTGGGAAAAAACAAAGTTTTAGGAATCCCAAAGAGAGTTCAGAAAGATGACATCTTAGTTAGAGGAATGGAATTGTATGCTTTTTAGCGTATAAACTCTTACAAATAGCATATATGGGTGAAGATAGGTGACAGTATACAGGGACACAAAAGGGAAGACAATTTCAATAAGGGCACTCTTTCAGAGTATGACTAGGCTGGGCAAGAAGTTATTGAAATTATTGGGTGTAGTGAAAGAGATCTAGAGCCAGATTTATCAATCTTTCATGCAATGCAGCAAGACAATTTGCTGCTCTGTGTGAAAGCGAGAGGGCAGGAATGCACCATTTATACCAATATATGACGCATCCCTGCTCTCTGCCTGCCATAGCATACAATATGCTGCCTAGTGCCAACACAGGAACCCTTGAGCCATGGTGCAAGGATGCCTACGTTGCAGGCGGAATTGTTTTTGTGCAGGAAAGGGAAACCTTTCTGCACAAAAACAATCTTCTGAAACGTTTTCCTCTTTCTAGGTATGCTGCAGAATGCAGCACACTTCGAATGTGGAAACAAGGAGAAAAATATATATTTTTCCTCGCTGTGCCTCCCCTGGGAAGGTGTCGCATTTTGATGTATTCCCAGGTTTACCAGTCTTGGTAAATCTGGGAATGCACCAAAAAACATGGGTCGATTCGTGGGAACACCTACGGTCCAACCATGGGGTGCCTTCTCAGGGCAGAGTAACGCAAGTCAGCAACTTGCGCTGCCTTGTGTTACATTTACCAAGCAACGCAGGGCCATGCAAGGTAGCCTTGCATTGCTTGGTCAATCTAACTTTAGCATTGCATTGCCCATGCAACACCATGCATAATGCAAGGGCAACACAATACTATGACAAATCTGGCCCCTAATGCTCAGTAAACGAGTTTACACTGTTAACCATGAATATAATTGGGGAGGATTTACCTACAGAATTCTAGTTCTAGTTCAAGAGTCTGCATCTCTACAGTAATAAAACCTGGAGACTATATAACAAAAGCTACCAAGGTGGTGCAAACTTTGCATTGCTCATCTAAGCCAGACAGATGTAAAATCTAAGGCTGTGAAGTATGGAATAGAAAGGCAAAGTACAGGATGATAGAGACATAGAAAGTGATATTGTCTTGTTGTCTAAATATGACAGAGCACATGAGAGAAATCCACCTGAAATTCAGTTCTAGCAAAAGGGGACATGAGATGAGGAAATTACCAAATCCATGTATACAAAACTGTGATGGATGGAATGCTTGAATTTGTCTCAGCCACTGGTAATCCCTTGGGGCGCATCCCAATCCACCATTATTTTGCACACCATGCCAGCTCAGTTTGGACCCAGCTATTTCCAAATCAGTCTTGCCCTGCTTCAACAGGAACAGTCCATCCCAAACTGCCAAGCCAGGTCCTACCTTAATCGGAACACAAGCAACTCAGGACCGGTTTGACCCTAGTTATGGGCTCATCATCCGGGTACAGCTTAGTTCCAATGACACAGTGTGCACAGGACCCATGTCTGGGCATACCCGCCCCACTTAGGGCGACACAATTAGTATACAAAACAGTGATGGATGGAATGCTTGAATTAATCTCAGCCACTGGTAATCACTCGGGCGGCATCCCAATCCACCATTATTTCGCACATCTCAGTTTGAACATACTCGTCCCACTAACTGGCCTGGCAATTCAGGCTGGACTGTTCCCATGGGGAGCGGGGTCAAGACTGATTTGCATATTGCTGGGTCCAAACTGGAATGTGTGGTCAGCAAAACAATGATGGATTTAGGCCCAGATCTCTGACTGGGGGTGAGTGTTTGACATTGTTCAGCATTCCTTCCATCAATTGTTCTTTTTACAAGGCAACACAGTCAGTAACACAATTAAAAAATAAGCTGAGGAAGAAATCTTAATTAAAAACAAAGAGAGGAGGTGCCATAAATGAGAGCTTATGGTGCTGCATGGCACAGGGAAATTGGGAAAGCAGATGTGTCTAGCAGCCTTCACTTCATATCAATATCTAAGTACCTGTATTTCTTAAAGGTCAGGGTAAAATGTAGGGATCAAGTCCTGCAACAAAATTGCTATATAGTAGAGTTGAAATAACAGTCATCACTGTAGTCTATATTTCACAGCAGAGCATGAAAAAGATGTGCATTTATGATAAGATCATTTCATAGCGATAAATGCAATATGAAGCATGGCGAGTTGGGCGACATGTACAGCAGATTCATTTTATGAGTCCTCAATTGCGTAATTTTTGCAACTTGCAATTAGAAACTCGCAAAATGAGATGTGCAAATGTGTGTCAGACACATTAAGCGATATCTAATGGAGTTGCAATTGACCTACCTCATTAATATTAATTAGGTAGGTCGGCATTTGCGACCAACTGGGTATCTAAAAAAACAAAGGAATTGTGGCCTGCTGGGGACAGCAGACCATCATGTCTGTGTTTGCTTTTAAATAAAGTAATTGTTTTTGTAATGCAGCCTGTTTTCCTCAAAGGAAAACGGGATGTGTTTCAAAAAGAAAAATGAAATGTTTCAGTTTCATTTTTTAAGAGTAGTCAGTGGTCCCTGTGACCACTGCCTGTTCTTAAAAAACCTTTTTGCTGTGATTCACAAAGGGGAAAGGGTCCTCTGGGCACCCCTTCCCGTTTGCGACTGGCTTACCACTTACTTGAAGTAGGCAGTAAACTGCAAATGTTTTCTGACCGCATTCCGGTTGCAAGACATTCTTACACCCCCCTGCGACTCACTATTAGGAAGGGACGCCTTTGACACGCCTCTTCCTAATACCAACTCACAAACCCCAGTTTGTGAGTCGGTAATAGGTTACCAACTAGCAAATAGGGTTAGTACATGGCAAAGGGCTCTTTAGCGGTTGCAAACGGCCCGAATCTCTATTTGTGACCGTTAAAACCTGTCATACATGTGGCCTTTATTTCTAAAGATCATTGCCTGAAATCTTTATTACGAAATATGCAATTCACTATCCACTACTGTGCACCCGCAACTGTTTTTGAAGGCCAAAATCTAAAACATGAATTCATACCTTGTAACTAAATATATACGACAGGTGCTTTCAATTAATCAATTTTAGCCTGCAGACTTTGGGTGGAGACAGGCCATCGGAGGTTTTTGGAGTGTTTGTGCGGTAACACAAACTAAAGGGACTTCTTAGGTAAGTATTTCTACTGAGTATCACAATCTAGCTGAGTAAGTAATCACCACTGACCGTCCGTAGGCAAATCCTACAAACTCACTAATATTTGTTAATGATGGGGGGTGGCGTGACAATGCTTTTAAGAAAACAACTACAGCTTTGGAAGTTTTCTTTATGAATGACTAGATTACCAAATACGACAAAAGGAGGAGCTGACCCATAAAAGGAGAATAAATAGGTTCCAGAAACGTGTAAGAAGAAAGGATATCGCTGCAGTTCTGAAAGCAATGATACTCTGATGCAAGAGATTTGCACTGATGCCAGCCCCGTCCGGCAGTCAGTTCCTAGCTCACCTGTGTGTGTCTGGATGAGGTGGCCCTTTATAGAATGGATGCAGGAGAGCTTTTATGATTGGCCAATATTCAGGTGGCACCCTTCGGTATTAAATCAGTCCACAGAGAGTCTTGAGAAGTAGTAAGAACACATCAGTATCCTGCTCATGAATTCATGAACTACATGAGTATTGCTTTAGCGCTCCCCATTCCCATTCCAATGAAAACAAACATTTAAGAACATTTAAAGCCTGATCATTGAGAAGTCGTCTGACAACCAACACAGAGGGAGCAAAGTGCCAGAGCCCAGAACATCCTCCCAAAGCGAGAACTGGTGGTTTATGCATAATTAAGTCTCGGTGTGCATTTAGTAGTTATGGGAAGGAGTGAGGTGTGGGTGTGTAAGCACATCTCTTGTGCTCACAGCAAATCCTGCATGAACACCGCACAGCACACGAATCGCCCTAACACAGCATCACAGATCATAATGTGGTATTAGGTTCAAAGTTTGCAGTTAAGTCATAAGTTATGTATATGATTTGGCGTCAGCTGAGCTATGCTAATTGGTCACTGAGCCACCTGGTTCGATTGGATCAAGAGTATGGCACCTGCACAAATCGTGGGAAAGCATATTAGGCAGTCTGTCTAAGTATGTTATACACGGAAAGGGGTTCATTTCAACAAATCATCAATTTTTTAGGAAGTTTACCTCTGGGACGAGCTCTGCTGGCATGTAGTGAGACAATCTCACCAAACAGGGCCCCCTTCAATCAGCATTCAACTCTTTGTAAATCTGTGAACTCAGGGAAGTGGAGCACCTACGTCCGAGCTTGTTGTAATGTCAATGTGTGATTGCGTCGTGGCGATGTTGTGCAAAGAAGATGCTGTTTGTTTGTTATGCAGACATAGTGTTCGTTTTAAAACGGTATGGTAAGCCTATAGAGCACCATGGAAGTTCGAAATTTGATGTTATATTCAGCCCAGCAGATATTCTTTCGTGTGTCCTGAATGAACCCTACCTTGCGGAATCACAAATATACTTATTGAGACAGTAAAATGTTTTTGTTATAATATAATGAATGTCCTAGTGGTGCCTGAGCACATCCTTATTAACTGTGTCATTCAGGAAGGTACCAAATTGGATATACATAGTACCCTGTTATAGATGTATTACTAAATAATCTATAAACTTGTGTCACCTGGTTGTAACCATCTGCTGGTGTGATAGTCCCATAAACAGTATAAGTATGACTGGATCTTAGCCCCATTTATCATGGCCCATAATTCAGGTAGGGTAGACCATAAAGATTCTGCTCACAGTTCATAGTGGTCTGACCCCTCGGATGGCATATTTAATTGGCTAACTATTAAAGTTTCAAGTTTTCTAATCTTTCCAGGGGCTAGACATATTTTGTAATTAGCCTCATTCAATGTCATCATTAAGTAGTAGTAAAGTTAGATTTTGTCTTAAGTTTGACTTAAGACAAACTTAAGACAAACTTACAAACTTAGGACAGACTTAAGACAGACTTAAGACAGACTTAAGACAGACGTAAGACAGACTTAAGACAAAATCCTAACTTTACTACTACTAAATGCCTTCTGTGAATACCTAAAGTAGTAAGTTTAGGATTTTGTCTCAGATTACTTCTGTGAATCGGGCCCTCTGAATTTAATTAAAAAAAGGCAGTCCCCGGGGGATGGGGTCCCCTGGGCCGCAAATGGCCCAGGAAGGGGGCTAAGTGGCCCCCCTCCTTTTTTTTATGAAACATTTTTTTAAAAAGGGGGAGGCCCTGGGGGATGGGGTCCCCGGGGCCCAAGATGGTGCAGGGAAGGGGGACCAAACGGCCCCTCTTCCTATAAAGAGAAAAAGGGAAGAAAAAAAAAGGCCAGCAGCTAACCAGACGTACCGCCCCCTTTCTCCACCACTCTGCAAATGTGTCTTCTGGCACGCTGCTGGTTGGGTGATGAAGTTCCTTTGGCTGCTGAGGGTCCTTAGTGGCCAACAAGACCTCCTGTTACCTCCAGTAAGCCCCACACAGTGGGATTGCTGAGAGGTGGTTGGAGGCCATGCCTCCTTTCTCCACCACTCTGCAAACAAGCGTCTTGGCACTTTGCTGGTGGGGGGATGATGTCCCCTTGCCTCTTGAGGGCCTCAGGACTAAAGTGGACTTCTTCCCCCAACTAGCAGTGCACCAGGAGGCGCATTTGCAGAGTGGTGGAGAAAGGGGGCGTGACCTCCTACCAGATCTCAGCAATCCTGCTGTTTGGGACTTACTGGAGATAACAGGAGGGATAGTTGGCCCCCAAGGACCCCTCCTGATATCTCCAATAAGTCCCACATAGTGGAATTGCTAAGTGGTCTTCGAAGGCCACGCCCCATTTCTCCACCACACTGCAAATGCGGCTCGAGGTGCACTACTGGTTAGGGGATGAAGTCCACTTCACTCCTGAGGGACCTTGGGGGCCAAGAAACCCTCCTGGTACCTCCTGCAAGTCCGACACAGTGGGATTCCTGAGAGATGGTCGGAGGCCCAGCCCCCTTTCTCCACCATTCTGCAAACGTGACTACTAGTTAAAAAAACACAGAAATTCACTGAAAAAGCCAAAGGTTATAGGGATGTTATAGCTAGGAATTAGCATTTAAAAAACCTTAGAAATTCACTGAAAAAACCAAAGGTTACAGGGACGTAATAGCTAGGAAATTGATTAACAAAAGCCTTAGAAATTCACTGAAAAAGCCAAAGTTTACAGAAACGTTATAGTTAGGCTCAGGTTTCACTCATAGAAAACAAGTGAAATTCAGCAGTTATAGTTAGCTGAGCTAACTATAACTTGCACCCCCGCAATACATTGCTTATGACCTCACATATTACATCACTGATGATATCACTGGTGACATCTCAAATGACATCACTGTTGACATCATCCAGCGACTGTGAGTGTTTTTAAAATATTTATGAGTGTTAAATATATATACCAAGTGTATTGGTGAATCAGTGGATGTATCAGTGGCTGATTTCAGACCCATCGCCTGGGTCCAGGCCTTTTAAAAAAAAGTGTTTTCATAAACTTTAAGGGAGGGGGCCGAGTGGCCCCTCTCCCTGGCTGATTTCGGCCCTGAGGACTAACCCCGGGCTTAGCTGGCGTAGTGCCGCTACGCGGGGTTCCACGGAGTTCAGAAAAAACTCCGCTCCGCCCCCGCCTCCACCCCCAATACAAAATATTTAAAAATTAATTTTAAAAGAAAAAATAGACTTACCTGTACTGTTGTGTCCCCGGGCTGCCCTCCTCCTCCTCGCCGTCTCTCTCTTGCAAACCCCATACGTTGGACAGACATCTTGCGAGAAATGCGCATGCATTGCGGAGTGGGCGGAGTAGGTAAAACTCCGCCCACTCTGCTGGCGGGGCGGAGTTCTCTGCCTGCCCTTACTGAGGACCCCATCCTCATGTGGCCTGGCCACTTAAAAAAAATTACAACAAAATAATAATAATGGAAGGTCGGCCGGGGCCCGGCATCTGTTGTGGGTGCCCCATTACCACCCGGGGCACCCACTTTCTAGTGTTGGCGACCGTGGGGGAAGCCTCAAAGTCCCATGTTCCCTGCCGGCTTCCCACCTCCTGCAGGAGCCAGCATTGCTTTGACACAGAGAGAGCTGCTAACATGCAGTTCCCTCTGTGTCAAAGCAATCGCGCTCCTCTTTGAGCAAGCGAAAGCAAAATGCTCTCACTTGCTCAAAGCGGAGCACAGTTTGCTATGGCTTGGCAGGAGCAGTAAAGCTCCTCCAAGCCATAGCAAACAGCTATGTCCCAGGGTGGGCACACTGGGACATACCAGGAGTTGGCCCTGGGGGGAGGCAGTCCCCAGGGCTATGCTGGCTGCAGGAGGGGCCCTCATTTCTTTCTATTTGTCCCGGGGAGGTGGTGTTCCCTGGGGCTGCGTGGGAGTCCGCGCAGCCCCCGCATTATTTCCAATTAAAGCCCCGGGAGGTGGTGACCCCAGGGGCTGCGGGGGGGTCCATGGGGCCCCCAGCATTATTTTCAAGTAAAGCACCGGGAAGGTGGCAGTTTCCGGGGGCTGGGGAGGTGCAAGTGTCCCCCCTATTTATAAAATGATAAGCTCCGGGGAGGTGGTGGTCCCTGGGGCAATGGGGGAGGCTGTATGGGCCTCCCCCACATTTTTCAATAAGAAGCCCTGGGGAGGTGGTGGTCCCTGGGGCATTAGTAAACCTCAGGAGGGTGGGTGCACACCCCCATTCTAAATTTGCATAATGCTCCCGGGACCTGGCCCACCCATGGGCCAATAATGAAGAAACTGCGGGAGCCAGCAGTTCTCTTTTTTAAAATTTTCAGCCAAACCCGTGGATCCCTCCACCATGTTATTTTTTTTAAAAGTGCCTTTTTTGGCCCAGCTGGATCCCAGTGGGACTCCACCAAGAGGCCTAGGTGGTCAGGGTGTTTCTACCATGCCCCTTTTCTTTTTTTCTAAATGTTTTTTCCTGTGACTCCATTAGTCACAAGATGACTGCCAACTCTTCCTGGTTCGAACTGTTGGCAGCCAATCAGATCTCAGTACGAGATCTCAGGAGGGGTTGCGGAATCTCTGCATCCCCAGTTGTATATCTGAAAAGCCTTTAAATAACTCCACAACTACTGAACGGATTTACACCATTTAACAAAATGTGCACTTTTAAGGCCAACCGCTACTCTCCTGCCAAATTTGGTGTAATTCCCTTCAGCAGTTTGGGCTGTAGCCATGTCTAAAGTTTCCAATCGAAATTAACATGGAGAAAAAGCGCTTTGGGACCACTCCCCATTTTCTCGGTTCTCGTTTGACGGATCACCCTGAAATTTTCAAGACAGCAGCTCTGAAGTGAGTGGTAAACTAGTTTTGAAAATTTCGTGAGGATTGATCAAACAATGCTAAATTTATTGGCAAAACAAAAAATGCTCTACCTATGGAAACAACATCCTTACCAGGCCCGGGCAGAGTTTGTGTAGCCGCACTATGCGGAACTCCGTGAAGTGGTTGAAAAACTCCACTCTGCTACGCTTGCAACGCCCGTTCGTGTAATGTTTTCCAGCATACATAACGCGGAGTGCGTTATCGCGCCAGAAATCACATGCGAACGGCACCACGCCGTTTGCATGGGCATGGCCATCTTGGTTTTTGCTTAGTTTATGGTGCTGGGCCTATTTTTCAATCTCCTCCTAATCTTAATCCTACCCCTCTAAAATCCCTCATTTTTAGGTCGCGCTAGACAACGCAGCTGTCTCTTCAAGACCTGCTGTAATCGGTCTGTGTGCATCAAGTACATCCCCTTTCTTCACATTGCTTTTCATTTGTCTATGTCAGTGTCCTTTAAAAATCCTTGCTTGCTAGTGGTCAGTCCTGCCTCTTTGTCCCTCCTTTCTCTCTCCTGTTCCTACCACAGAGCAGGGACTTAGCACTGTCTCAATCCGCTATGGCTCTTTATTTGTTCTTTGGGGATTCTTTTTTTCTTTGTGTCCTGCCCTGTTACTGTTTGTCTGTGTTCAGCTTTAGCGCCCTAGCTGCTTAAATTTAAATATAGCATTCTTACTCCTACTGCCTCTTAATGCCACTATTGTGTTACTGCCACCTCCTGCCTCTGTGCTTGTATTATTTTTAGCCTTTTTCACTCTTTTTTCAATTTTCAATGTTGATTGGCAGTTGGGCTTTTTTTGGTAGGGTATTGGTTCAGCTTTGGGCTTCCTTTTAAGGGAGATTGAGTTTGTTGAAGTCTTTTTTTTCTGGTTGGCAGGATAGGAAGACTGTCCTCTTGCACAGGTGCTCCCTCTGCCTTTCAATTTGGAGCCAGTAGTGCTAATGGTACAGACGCAGATACCTTGGATTTGTAATGTTATTCAAAACCTCTATTTTATAGGCGCACGTGTTGTTCGAGGTTTCCACTGGGGGGCATCTTTCATCTCTAGGCCTTCCAGCATTGCTGCGTCCCCGTCACAAATGCCATTTTACAGGAAGAAGAGCGGTCGGCAACGTGACTGGCACAAGATCATCTGATAAAACGTTATAATATATTGACTTCATTACTCTTAATAATTTCTCCTTTTCCTTTTAAATTAGTCCAGGAACAAAATCGAGCACCATTTCAACATGGCTTCGGCAATTGCTTAATGGAGTTTTGTGAAGGTAGTTCTACTTTTATGGTAACTATTTATTTCTAGTTGGCAACAAATGAGAGAGATGGTCAGGCAAGCAAAAATCATCCTTTTTGTTGGTGACCGTGGTGTGCACGTGCCCCTTCACTACAGTGCTTCTGTGGGTGTTTTGGGTGATTGTCAGCATACACATGCTCGGTGTAGCAGTAGCTTCTTTGTATGCAGCCTAACACTGGTGTGCAGCTTCATGTAACTAAATGCACAGACACTGGTGTGCAGCTTCACGTAACTAAATGCAGAGACAAAAGGCAGCGGCAGCGCCCGGTTAACTGCAAATTAGGATTTGCTTGCTATCGTATCTGTCACTAGATGTTACTGTTTATGCAGACTTTCAAATTGGTCTGCTAGTGGCGTGCTGTAGTTGCCGGTGCTCGCTGGAGGTCAGACTACCACAATAGTCTTTTTAAACAAAGAAAAGCAGCACTCCAAAGCAGTTTCTGTTACATGTTTCGACTATTCAGTTTCGATCACGGCTGATGGTCCTACGTTTGTTTTTCCCTTTGTAACATTGCAGCCCATACCTTGCTGCTGCATTATAGTACATGTAGTTTTTCATATCAAACAAACATTGCAATATAAAATTAGCTCATTAAATCCACATAATATTGGTACGTCATGAAATGTACCGACATTATGTGAATTTAATGAGCTGATTTCAAGTTGCAATGTTTGTATGATATGAAAAACGACATGTAATATAATACAGCAGCAAGGCATGGTCTACAATGGTATAAACAGAGGAAGCAAGGAGACTTCTGGATCAGGGAGGCTCAGCAGCAATTATCTTATTAGACCTCAGTGCCGCTTTCGACACTGTAGATCATAACATCCTACTGGAGCGACTAAAAAATCTTGGAGTAACTCACCAGGCTCTAACATGGATTCGGTCCTTTCTAAAGGACCGAGTCTTTCAGGTCTTTGAGGGAACTTTTACATCCAACCGATGGCCTCTCAGCTGTGGGGTTCCCCAGGGTTCCTCCTTGAGCCCCACGCTTTTTAACATCTATATGGCGAATCTGGCAGAGATAGTACATCAATTCGGCATAAAAATTATCACCTACGCTGATGATACCCAACTGGTTGTGGCATTAAACCACCCGGAGGGTTCATCATGCGCTCTGAGCAACTGCCTAGAGGCAATAGCCGAATGGATGGAACTATCTCACCTTAAGCTAAATGGGGACAAGACTGAATTGATGTTCCTGGGCAAAGCTCCATCACCTTCCTCGGCATTTCTATGGCCGAAGTGTCTTGGCACTATGCCTGCCCCAAAGCACCAGATTAAGAGCCTAGGCATGTGGCTTGATAGCTCTTTAAGCTTCAATCATCAAGCCACCAAGCTCTCAGCTACATGTTTTGGCCTGATGAGGATGTTAAGGAAAATTCTCCATTTACTCCCTTCCAGGCACGAAGGATCATGGTGCAAGCCCTCATCTTATCCCGCTTGGATTATGGGAATGCCTTGTATTTGGGCGCCCCTCAGGCCACTTCACGGAAATTACAAGTGATCCAGAATTGTGCGGCTCGTCTACTCCTCCAAGTTCCTCGGAGACAATCGGCAAAACCCGCAATTAGAACACTTCACTGGCTCCCAATCAGGTCCCGGATATGATTTAAGGCCATAGAGCCTTCTGGAAAACACCCCCTGGTTACTCCCTATCAACCTTCAAGGAGTCTTCATTCCAGCTCCGCTTTCCTGACTACCACAAGGAAAGTACGTAGATCTAGATGGGGCGGTCGTTCTTTTTCTCTGAATGCTACCAATCTATGGAATTCCCTTCCCTCTACTCTTCGTATGGAACCTAACTTACAGATTTTTCGTAAACTTCTTAAAACTTATCTTTTCAGCACTACACTCTAATCTGCCACGTATTTGTCTGTCTGGTCTTAAGCGCTACGAGGCCTTAGGGTAGTAACGCGCTATAGAAATCCAATTTCATTCATTCATTCATTCATAAAGGTAAAAACAAATGTAGGACCGTCAGCCATGATCTAAACTGAATAGTCGAAACGCATTGGCTTGGTATCCATGTGAACAGTGAATAAAAGTCTGTTTCAGAAACCACTTTGGAGTGGCTCTTTTCCTTATTAAAAAAAAGCTACTGTTTATTTCTATACTGAAATGGTAAAAAAAAAGTGTCGTCCCATTGTAATTCTAACTTGCGACATAGAGATCTCAGCAGCGGACTGGTCACGAACGGAGCTACCACAGCCAGCTCTTTCAACCAATTCCACATGAAGATGTTTTTGTTTTTGGACCCTGACCAGCGTTCATTGGTTCACGGTAGCGCCTGCATTAATGGAGCTTTTTTGTTTTCCCCTAAAGCATCTGCTAAACTGTTGCATAGTGAATTCATTCTTCAGTTTGGTGGAGTTTCTCAGTATAGCAGTGGAAGGCAGATTTGTTTGTGTAGCTTTTACTGATTTGGTCAAATATAAATACTTTGTTTTTCAAAGTTCGTGGTTTGGTTTTGAAGGAGCCTACTTTTTTTGGTGTGTGATTGTAATTATTTGCTCGAGCTGTCTGTAGTAACTCATTACTTGAAGCTGCCCCTAATCTGCATAACCTGCAAATTAGTTTCAGAATTAATTCCCTTTTTAGATCTATCCCAGATCTATCCCACAGACATCTTCAACATCTTTAGCGGTCTGTTGTGGGTAGACCCATTCTGTTCAATACAAATATGAGTGTGTATTGGGCCATTCCATTGTTTATCATTGGATGGCTTTATTGTCATTCTCATTTGATTGATTTTCAATTCAAAGGTTTTCCTTCCTCATCTTGTGTTTGTCAATCCAAGGACCATGACGTTTTTGCCATCCTTTGAAATTGATGACTGGTATTCTTTCTCTGGTGCCTGTTGTTCATGCGCATTGATGTATTTCTTAAAACCTTTTGATGAGCACAAACACTTTCCCAAAACATTTGTTCACTGAAGTTAGAGTACGAAACAATCCTCTCCTCAAATATTTTGGGTATTTCCATGCCTCCCCCTCATATTTGTGCGCAAAGCTGAGAAGTACAAGCACTTCCCGGTAGCGTGAAGGGACAGGGGAGCATGGAGGATTAGAGTACAGGCACGGCGACAGGCAGGAAAACTGCTGAATAGGGACTTATCTTTTGCCATAAGCCAAGTCTACTAGATGTGCTGTAGTTTGCTCTGAGTTAAAGAAGAAGCACAAACAAGCTTCCTTATCTTTTGCCTGTATTTATTTACGCTGTAAAGTGACTGTGAATGTTGTTGCTTTGAGAATTCCACAGAATTCTCTTGTTTTCATTTTCACTTCCTCTATCGCATGTTCCCGCTCCCAATCAACCCCAGCCAGATCACCCTCACATCCAAACATGCTTTATTTAAACAATGTACAGAGTACATCTTTTCGTGCATCCCTCCACCCCCACCCCAGGAACCTGCAAGCACTTCTCCTTTCAATCCTTTTTAATTTTTGCATTGTTATTGAGCTTCTTGCAGGGATACATTGGTCTGGTTTCCTTATCTTTGATGTGCTAAATGGTTAAATAACTTTCGACTCCTTTATTTAGCATATACTTTTTATTTCACTTATAATACCCTCAAGTTTACGTATCAGTTATTTTTAAAAACACGTAATCAAACCAAACCTGACATTTTATGGATAGGTAAAAGACATTGTCATTTACAAAGCCAATGGTTTCTAAATCTCGCAAATGCGAGGCCTATTGCATTGCAAATGCTTGTTTATTATATCCTTACCCTGTGTTTTTGTGTTTTTGTATTTTACATTTATTTCAATTTTTTGTTTTTTGCATGACTTTTTGTACTTTGTTTTTTTCTTTACTTTCTTTTTCCTTTCTTCCTTCCTTCCTTCTTTCTTCATTTTTCTACTTTCTTCTCTTCCCCATCTTCCACCCAGCACCAAGGCAGAGCAGTGGAGCTTCAGCCGCCTTCCTTGCGGTAGACCGCGCAGAGAAGGGGTGCAGCCTGCGCACTATTTACTGAGGTGGAGGTGGCAGCACTGTTTTTTTGTGTGCAGCGCCACCTCCCCTCCACTCCACCTGGCAACAGGCTGCAGACCTGGTAGCTGCTACACCCTCCGGGAGAGGAAGCAACATTGGGACAGGGTGCGCCGGAATGTTCGCCGCTGTTCGGGAATCTGGCGCACCCATAAACAGCTGACACACTGGTGGGCGGACATCCTGGACCGGAGCAGGACCTGTTAGACCTGCTGGGAGTGGAGGTTACGGGGCTTGGTGAGTAATAATTATTTATTTATTGTGTTCTATTTATGCTAATATTTTTTTCCCAAATAGCAAACATGCTGCTCACACTCAGGTGGCTGGCGGTGCCGCCACAAGCACAGATGGCTCTGCCGGGCCCAGTAAGTCCTCCTGTTATATTATTTATTTACCAAATGTTTATTCTTCTTTTACCGCTCCACATTTAGATTTATTTTTTCCATTTTACTGTGCCTGTCTCCTAATTTTTTTCCAACTCCACTTTGATCTGTTTCCTAAATCCTTCTTATCCCTACATTATCCTATTTATTACGTACTTTCTCTATATTTCAAGTTTCTGTTCTTGACTTTAAAAGTAACTATCTGTACTAGTCTGTAGCTTCCTTTTTCCTCTGCTTTGTCAGTAAGCGTTACCTTTCCCCTTATAGACTGGTGGTGGTGGTACAGTAAGACTTCAAACAAACACAAGAGGGTCCCTGATTTACTGAATGGGTTTGGAGAAGAAGGCAGGGAAACTAACCAAGGTAAAGAAAACAAGAACTTCTCCAAAACATTATATATAACACATGCAGTACATCAACAATATATGCAAAGCCAGGGATCAGATTGGTATTTTTTTATAGTTTATTCTTCTCATACAAAAATATATATATTTTTATTATATATAGTTAATTTTATAGTGCAAAAAACCTATTTCTTTAAAAAAGCTGTATGTATATTTTCATTTTTTATATATATACATCAGAGCAAAGGTACAACCAGAAATGTAGTTGTGAGCACCCACAAGTACAGTTGATCAATTCATATAAAAAATATGATACTGCACAGGTACAGAAAAAACACACATAGTGAGTCACAAAACACTAATCACAACAATCACAAATCATCAGAAAAAACAGTATGCAACATAGGACAAAACAATATTTACATTACACACCATAAAGCACATCACAATACACAGAATTAAATACTCAATATATGGATGTTGATAACATTATAGGGTGTACATTCAAATTGACAGAAAAAACGCTGACGCACGTTTCGGAAGTTGGCCGAAGATGTTAACAACCTTCATCAGGGCGTTGTCTGTACAAATAATTCATGTGGCAGGAGGCCATCCAAATTGCTTATAATCATACAGTAATTGAGCACTAAAAAAGGGGGCGGGGTGCTCACAATCTTCGCAATCCCTAGTCAGAAAACAAACAACAGATAATTAGAAATATTCAATTCAACTATAATGAAGAGAAAAGAGGAGGAGCCAAACCGAGAATAGATGTGATGAAGTACAGGCCATTACCTAACAAAACACCAAAGGATAACACCCGTCTATATCTAGAGTCACATGCATACCATCAAGTTCCGGCCTTCGCCTGGTTCAAAAGAGGGCCGAAAGAAAAAATAAGTTATGGATAACTTAAGTGATGTGACAGGATGAAAGAAGTGTAGATAGAGTATTTAAAGGCATACACACAAATACCTACTAGGATGCAAAAATCCAGTGGGTAATAGGTGGCAGTCAAATAATTCCAACACTGTCCACTGTAAGTATCCTGGTCATGGGAGGAGACAGGGGTGGGAAGGGAAATAGTAAATTCCCAGCGGAATTCAAATACCACTCGAGGCGACACACACATAACAAAAAATAAAATAATAAAGAGTAATTATATGGAAAAGTGGCAGAAAGTAAATCCAAAAATATCATACAGCCAGATTAAGGGAAACTGACCTACCTATATTTATGGGGAAAATGGTTAAGATGGTGACTAGCTTAAGTCTTCCCAGTACGGCGGGCCATGGAATCACTGGTGTCCAAAATAGAGGACTTGTCTTCAAAAGAGACAGGGCATAAATACAAACTATAAATGGCAACAAGGGTAAAATAAACATAATGAGATAAATTAAATGAGCATATGTCTAAGCCTTGCTTGTAGAATGTGAGGTCTGGCTTGGATACACGAGTTCCTTACCTAGTGCACGACTTGTAGCGAAAATCGGGTTTGGCTCCTCCTCTTTTCTCTTCATTATAGTTGAATTGAATATTTCTAATTATCTGTTATTTGGTTTCTGACTAGGGATTGCGAAGATTGTGAGCACCTCACCCCCTTTTTTAGTGCTCAGTTACTGTATGATTATAAGCAATTTAGATGGCCTCCTGCCACATGAATTATTTGTACAGACAACGCCCTGAGGAAGGTTGTTAACATCTTTGGCCAACTTCCGAAATGCGCGTCAGCGTTTTTTCTGTCAATTTGAATGTACACCCTATAATGTTATCAACATCCATATATTGAGTATATAGTTCTGTGTATTGTGATGTGCTTTATGGTGTGTAATGTAAATATTGTTTTGTCCTATGTTGCATACTGTTTTTTCTGATGATTTGTGATTGTTGTGATTAGTGTTTTGTGACTCACTATGTGTGTTTTTTCTGTACTTGTGTAGTATCATATATATATTGATCAACTGTACTTGTGGGTGCTCACAACTACATTTCTGGTTGTACCATTGCTCTGATATATATATATAAAAAATGAAAATATACATACAGCTTTTTTAAAGAAATAGGTTTTTTGCACTATAAAATTAATTATATATAATAAAAAATAAATATATTTTTGTATGAGAAGAAACAACTATAGAAATTACCAATCTGATCCCTGACTTTGCATATATTGTTGATGTACTGCATGGATTATATATAATGTTTTGGAGAAGTTCTTGTTTTCTTTACCTTGGTGGTACAGTAAGACTCAGAGAAGAAATTTTAGGTCAGGTACTTTACTGTGAAGATTGCAAGTAGCTACGGTAATACGCATGTTTGTTGAGAAGGCTTTTTTTTCTTGCTTATGCACAAACAGTACTGTAAAACGAGAGTGTGGCCATGGTCATGGTGGACCCCCCAGTGTTGGTGCATGTTATCATGGTGTATCAGCAGTTAATGACCGTGCAGCATGGCTGGAAGTATGATGAGGAGCAAGGCCCCATTGCATTTGCCAACTAACTAAGACTATGGGGCCGATTCCGATTCGGGCCGGAAATCTCTCCAACCGAGCTGGACCCGGAGAGATTTCCGACCGAATCGGACTCTAGCAGTCCGACCGAACGAGTACGATGCGCACGTATGCTATCGGACTCGATTCGGTCGGACTCCCATTGAAGTCAATGGGAGCCAGTCGTACGACGCGTACACGGGCTCCCATTGACTCAATGGGCACAACGCGAACAAGGGCGCCCCCTACAGCATGTTCGCGTCGATGCGGGTCGCACCGTACATGCACGTGTAGGGGGACCCATGGGTCCCCCCTGTGTGCGACTCGCACGCCTATGCTTCCAGGGGGGTCCGACACGGACCCCCAAAGTGCGGCTCCGACAGCTCCTTGGAGCCGGACTGCGCGAGTCTGTCGGAGCGGTCGCGATGCGCATCGTACTTACCCGGCAGGGGAACGTCTCCATAGCGCGGTGCGAGTTGTCCCCGTGCGAGTCGGTCGGAGCGGTCGGGTCCTGCGTACGAGTCGGTCGGCAATTTCGCGTGCGCTCGCATCGTACTCGCTCGCCCGGACGCACGTACGATTCGGTCGGGAAATAGGGCTCCGAATCGGATCCGGTAAAGCCGAATCCGATTCGGAGCCCTACCGGCCGAGATCGGAATCGGCCCCTATATGTCCTTCATTGACCAATTATTGAACCACTTCATTGCGCTTCAATAACTCAGATTCACTATAGCTCTGCCCCCCCCCCCCATAATTAGAAACAGGTTTTGTTTGGCTTGTCTTCCTGACTTTCAATGACTGCCAACCAACAAAATGCCAATTATTGATAGAAGATTAGGATACTGTAACCGAACTCTTGTGATGTTTTGTTTTGCGGTAGTATTTTGTTTAAAAAAGACCAGGGGGAGTTGTATCTGGCATCTAAAATTATAAATGTTTAATGTTTTTTCTAGCCTCACAGACCACCGGGGACGACACCAGCAGAGGGGATGCTGGTGCAGCTGTCACCATTGAGGGGGGAGAACCAGCCGCAGCAGGGGCGGGCAGTGGTTGGTGACATTGCTTACTTATTGACAATAGTAATAATCACTGCCAGGGCATTGACTGACTCGTGAACAACACCCCGCTTTAGCAATTATAGTGGGAGTTGAGTAGCTAGTTGTGTCCTCTTCTCTCTGCAACTCAGCAGACAAAGGTTCATAAATGAACTTTAAGAATGATGGGTTGATGGGAAAGACAGAACAGGATGGTAGAAGAAAGGATTGGTGATACGTATGTAATATATGTGTGAGAGGATACGTGTGTGAAAGGAGGATGCATATAGGTGGGTGATGATTGATGATAGGAATTAATCTGCATGGATGGGTGATGGATGGTTGAAAAGGAATACTTGGGAGGCTAAGGCAAACCAGGATGGGTGAAGGGAATGGATGAAAGCAAGGATGCATGGTTGGGTAAATGGATGTTGGTGAAAGGTTTGTTCAGAGCTATGTTTGGATGGATGGATTGATTGGATAATGATGACTAGTTTTCTATAGTGAAAGAGTGGATGAGAAATTTAAAGCTTAAATGGTGCACATCAAAGCATAGGGCAAAGACTAAGAATACTAGAAGAACAATGCAATGCTGAATGGATAATGTAACTTGGTTAACTTCTTTGGATGGGATAGACAGACATGCCAAAGCTATACCCGGTCCTTCATCACTTCACTGACTGAACTGCAGTACATCGCTTTTCCCACTGTCTACTTGCTCAAAGGTATGTAGGTTAACAGCTTGTATGACCAGCTATTAAGAGAAAATGTAAATACCTTGAATCAAGATCCACCAGGCTTCCTAAACCTCATTGAGACAAGGTCCGATCACTTTGGACAGTTTGTAGTGGACTGATCTCCAGCAAATGAAAAGGTCAGACTAGAGATGCTAAAAGAAAATTAAAGTTGTCTGATCATAACAGAATCATTATTGTAGCTAAAACTAGACCATTCATTAATAATTGGGCCTTATTCGTGAAGCCCCAAACCATCAAAGCACATTTCTAGGAAATTCTTCAAAAGAAAAAAAAAAACAGTTTTCTAAACTGGTGTGTTACTGTGTTTATTCGGCCTTAATTCCTTTCAGACAGTTAGAACTTATGCCATTTGCCTTTAGTTTTAGAGAGCGGGCAATGGGAGCTGGCCTGTGACTCTAATCAAATCAAATCTAATGGCCCTATGGGACCATCAATATTATACTGCTACTGTGCAACCCGCTGCATAATTTCAAAGACGTTTTTGGGACAGAGTGACAGAGCATTGTCCATCTCGCCAGGATGTAGCAGCCCAGCTGCGCGGCAGAAACTGGAGGCGATACGGTCTGAGTACCAGCGGCTGGTGGCCCAGGAGGAGGAGGAGGAGGCAGCGTCCCAGGGCCTCAGCCAGGCCCCAGCACCTCCAGCTTCCCAATCCCAACCACAGCATCGGCGCTGAAGTCTGCAGGCAGCTGCCCGCCATCAAACCACCCACACTGCTGCCCCCCCAGTCTCAGACCACACCCTACTGTGCCGCATACTGTCAAGGCTGGCACGCATTGAGGCCCGGCAGAGAAAAATGGACCGGCACCTCGAGGAGATCCTGCGCCATGTCTAGGTCCCTGCACCGCTTTTTTAACTTTTATTTTGGTGGGTAGGACTCATTTGTTGTTGTGTGTGGGTAGGGTGGGGATATGGGAGTTGGGATTGGGGTTTCTTTCTCACTGACATTGGTTAGGGATGGGGATATTTCATTTGTTTGGGGAGAGGGGTGGGCCAGTTGTTGGAGGCTGGTGAAAGGGGTAGGTTTTACTTTTTTGTTTGACTAGAATAATAAATATGAAAACCTTTATTTATGCCTCTAATCAAGGTCTTTTGGGGTGTTTCACTTTTCAAAGCTGCCTTTTAGCGCAACGTATTTTTTACATTTTCTGATAATGTGTAACAACAATTAGGTATGTGCTATGTCTATGTGGTACTCTTGGCCTACTACTCTCCGAGTCTCTGCAGGCTGCAACAATATTGACCACTAAAGAGGGTGGGGGTTGCCATTGCCTTGCCTGCAACAACTTAGTAGGACAATGAACCATAGTTCTCTTACCAAATAGAAGAAGCGAGGGCTGCAGGGTTTCCCAAGGTGCCATGGTGGTGGTAGTAGGAGCAGGCTAGAGCACTAACAACAGTGCAGAAATCAGAAGTCAGGTACCACTCCCACCTAGGTGAACTCCAACTGTAGGATTTTAATCAGGATTATTCATTGCAGGCAACTAAATGGAAATAAAAAAACTGAGTTAGTGGGTTATATATTATTTAGTTTTACGAACACTTGAGACCAGACTAGCACACAACAACAAAGAGTACCTGATGCAGAATAACAAACAAGAAACAATACTAAATTAGTTAGAGCAATTGTTGGTGAGCTAGGATTCCGAGGAAACAAAAGTGAGTCTTAGACTTACATTGTGATTCGTTAAGAGGACTTAAAGTATGAAGTGAACATGGTTATTGGTTAAACGTTTTAACGCAACACACAATGCCTGAATGATGATACTGATGAATGATGTTCTTCTATAACTAAAATACAATCACTTTTATGCGTGGGTAGGTAAATGGGGACAGTGTGGAGGAGTAAAACTGAAGATCCTGCACTGAGTTGGTGTTGCTTTCACGACATCGACCCCACCAAGTGTGTGATCCATTGATGGTCTAAATTAAGCCACACCTCAATAAATCAAACAGCCCAGGGGAAGAGGGTTAGGGGTATGATGAATGGATGGGAAGGGGGTTTGGGGAAAGGTTTGACAAAGATAAACACTGCACAAGGACAACATTCGTTTGGGCAATGAGCAACCAACCATCATAAATCTGTTATGGGAGGAAAAAGAAACAAAGGAATGAGTACAGGTAACTTAAGTGCAATGCAATGCAGACAGTCTGACTGCCCCCAGAGAGACCCAAGTTACATTATATCTAAATGTTCTGTTTCATAGCTTTAAAAGATAGCAAATATATTACAAATTATGTAGGAGTCAAGCGAACAAGAACAAACACAGTTCTAATGATTATTAAAAGAAAAAATGATACTGTATTGCCAAATTGGGAGCTGCATCTGCATGATTCTTCTTGGACTGTCCGTCAATCTTGGGTGCCTGGCTGATGCGGTCTGGTAAGGTAAGCGTGAGTGTTATGGTGCTTTTCCAGTTTGGCGCAGGATAAGAGAAGGCCTGCAGATGGTAAACAAAAATGATATTGTGTAATCAAGGAGAAGGACAGAAGGTAAACTTCATAAGGAGTGCACCGAGAAGATTCAGAGACAGCGCAAGAGAGAAGAGAAAAATAGTCCTTTTTTGACTCATTTATTTTATGACTGATGTGTGAACAATTAGGTGAGAGCAATTTTACCACAACCAAAACCAAACAGAAGTGGCCACATGTAACTATTGGTATCGGCATGATCAAACTCGCAACTGTCATGATCATAAATTCATCAACATAAATCATAAGAATAATATGTAGCCTAACAGTACCTGCATAATGTGATGGTCATTCATGACCGACCACGTGTCGGTCTCCACAGTTACCTACAACAACAGGCCCCTCACCTAACCACCACTAAGCTTCAAATTTGAGCCAGAAAGCACTGAGCACACACACCCAGCAACACTGCATTGTCCAAATTAAGTAAATCAATGCACCACTCTCAGCACCACTCCACAGTGTTGGGTAGGCCACTTTAAAGTCATCACCAAATTGGTTGGTTTCAATGAAGTTGGAAACTTCCTTCTTCTGGTGGCAGTTCTCGAAGTAGTCTAGTCACTCACGCCCTGAGTTCTTCCATCATCCTCCTGACTCTGAGTAAGTTGTCCAACTCCGTACCGACTGAGTCCCGACACAAATGCAATCAACCGACCTGTAGTACAATGCTGTTGATGCACAACAAGAGAAACATTAAGTCATTTTTTGTGTAGACTTGATTTGTGTTTGTGTTAGCTAAAGGGACTAGTCGGGTCTTTGAGGAGTGTGAAGCAGAAAACAAAGCAGTGTGGAGTGGAGCCGGTGAAAAAATCTCGCTAAATCTCAAAGGGGAAGGGAAAAAGCACCTTCAGGGAAAAAAATGATCAGCCATCGTTAGGCCACCACCAACATTGTAAATCATCACAAACACATACAAGCATAATAGTTACAGCTAAACAAACACCCAGTGTCAGTCAGCGTGCAATGCATGCCATTTACCTGTTCTTCTAATTCAGGCGTGGTCACCGTGGTACATTGCAGATCCATTGTTCAGGGCACAAAAAAGACATTGGCCAGTCTTGTAAATCAAATAATATGGGGCAGTCTGGCTAGGGGAATAAACTACAAAAAGATAGATGGGCATGGGATGGAGGCAGGCACAAATTTGTATCTCCAGTGTCCTTGAGGGAAATGGATTGGGGTGGCCATCTTCACTGCACACTGGTGCCACTCCAATCCGGCAATAAAATGTGTCTGAGATGGTGGGGCTGCATTAGTCAGCCAAACACAAACAAATAAAATAAAATAATGTCCCCCCTAGCTATATCTTTTTTTTTTTGGCATCAAAGCAGATCAGCGATGGAGAGAAAAAGTTCTATGGTTGGTGACCATTAGGCCTGGTCCTGGGCCACCAACCATAGAACATTCAGGGAAGTAGAGCTCATCCTCAAACTCAGATGGTTCACCCAGAAGCAGGTCAACAACACTACTTCCATGACCTGAGTCTCCCTCATCTTACTCCTGTCGTACTTGAGGTATAGAGTAATCCGGTGGTATAAAGTGCTGATTCAATTTGATCATGGTTAATGTCTCCACATTTTGGGGCGAGAGACTGGCCCTTCTCACTGTGACAACGGCACCAGCAGCACTAAAAACACTCTCAGCGGAGACGCTGGGTACCGGGCAAGCCAGTTTGTTTATTCCCAGCCTGCAGAGCACTGGCCATTGGCACCTCTTCCCATACCAATACATCAATGGTTTTTGATCAAGATAGACCTCTGTTGGGTCATCCAGATAGGCCTGGACCATCCACTCAATAGTCATTGGTGCTCCAGCTTTCTCAGCCTCTTTTGCCTTTGTCTCTGCACTGGACTTAAGCCCTGCCAGTAGAACTCAACCATATACAGATTTTGGGGCTGATACTCCTGTTCCTGTTGTAGCTGGTGTTCTTGTTGTTGGCTTTGGCTGTTGTGAGCCAACAGCACTGTCCTCAGGCTCTGAAGTTGAAGACTGCACCACAGAAGTTGTGCCCTGCAGGAGTGGACCTCTAAATCCTGGACATTCTTTTTCTAGCTCACTGGCTTGTTCAGCAATCCATGTTTTGTATTTTGCAAAATCCTCATCTGAAAAAAGAATGAAAGTGGACAGTAATGGTTTGTACCGTGAATCAAGAATTGTGGCACAGATGTAATGTTTGGATGACACAATGTCTCTTTGCACCCTTGCATTAACAGATAAGCGAAGGATTAACCTCTTCACCAATTCATAGGCATCTTTTTTTCTCCATACCTGCGTACATTGCAGACACCTCATTTAGCTGTTCCTCTAGCATGTGCAACAACGGGATAGCTTGGCCCACGGTACTGTCCCCCTTGCTGACTTCCAGTGCAAACACCTCAAAAAGAACCAGCATCTCTGTCAAGCATTTGACTAGGCCTTATTGGTCCATCTCACTGATCATGCCTTTCACAGTTGCATCCCCTCTTTGCATGACATATTCATTGATCGGTCTGTACTGTTCAAACAGATGTTGCAACATGTAATAAGTCAAGTTCCAACGTGTTGGTATGAGTGCTTTAACTGGCATTCTATTATTACGCAGAATGACCCTCATATGCTTCCGGGCTTTAAATGAATGGCTGAAATGAGTGCAGATTCTTCTGAAGATGGGTAGTAAGTTGCTTACTTGGTCTTCTTTTTTGAGAAAGTCCTGTACTCCTGTACAGTGAAGTTGATGTAGTGCGCCAAACACAGGACCCTGAAATAGCCACCATCCGCCATGGCCTTAACTATATTACTGCCATTGTCCATGGCAACAAATCCAATGTTAAGCCCTCTTGGTCACAGCCATTCAAAGACCTTGTTGTTAAAGTCTACCAAAATGGTTGTAGCAGTATGGTATTTCTCCATTGCGAACATGGCTACTGTCGAATGCTTCAGAAGGCCATTAAAAATCTCAGCAGTGTCAACACCTGCAGTTATCTTTTCTGTAACCCCCATAAAAGAGATCCAGTGTGCAGTGATGCACATGTAGTCAGTGGCTTGGCAACTGGTCCACATGTCTGTCGTCAGGTGAATAGTGTGAACAGCACTTTGCTGCAAAGCTTGTCCAAGCAATTCCAGCACATCATGATGTAGCACTGAAATAACAACTCTGGCGAAATAGGACCAGCTGGGAACCTTCCATATTGGGCAGATGGGTGCCACAAATTCAAGAAAACCCACCTCGTCCACAAAAGAAAAAGGGAGGAGGTCCTGCGCTAACATTTTAGCCAGGTCTGTGTTGTACAAAGGTGCCATTGGGGGGTTGCGTTCATACTGCCCCTCCTGCCTAAACATGCCAAGGATAGTAGCCTAGACTTCTTCTTTTCTGGTGCCACTGAGGCAGGTGATTTCTTGAGAGCAGATGTTGGTAGGCTCAGTGTGCGTTTCAGCGGGGCAGTCACTGTATTCTCTTGTCTTGGTATCTCGACCTGACTCTTGTGCCATTTCGATGTTGCTGATGTGGACGATACCACTGCACTGCTGGGGACACGGATTCTTTGTGTACGGAAAATGTCTTCCTCTTCACCTTCCACCGTGATTGGGTTGGATTCCCTGCTCAGCCTTTCATCCCCTTCACCAACAACACTTGCAGTGTTTTGGCCACTAAGGTGCGCCTCCCACTGGATCATGTGGTGTTTTCTCAAATGGGTTGTTTGGCCTCCGGTACCATAGTTTGTCCCAAGCTTACCCCAAATAACATTTGCTACGCAAATGAAGCATATGGCAATGTTCACCTCCTTCTTGCTAATTGTAAAGAAGTCCCAACCTAGAGGTCAACTTTCTGACACTGGTGCCACTGCCATTGTCGGATGAACTGGTGGTAGGTGGGCACTTTGATGTTTGGCTCTCTACAGTACCTCCTTCTACTGAGGTGGTTGTGGATGTAGGTCACAGCCAGGACTTTGCACATATGGCAGCTGGTGGTGGTGGTATCTGTGGTGCACATCCCTCACAGCAAGTTGGGATGGGGCTGGGCTAGCATCCATGATTTATTTATTTATTTATAAAGTTTTATATAGCGCGAACAAGATCCCGAGGGATATCAGAGCGCTTTACAATAAGAAGGGCGGACGGACAAAAGCAATAATCAAAGCAAATAAGAGGCGGGGGAGGGGAAAAAAAAAAAGAAAAGTCACATATTACAATACAGTTTCAAACCAAGATAGTGAGGAGGCGGGCCAATAGGGAAGACACAGAATGCAGTAACGGGGAGCCATGACAGTATGCAAGAGCAATGGTATAAGGATAAATATCCACAGGACATGCACAGTACATGAGAGACCATCCCTGTTAAAGCAGGAATTTGATCATTAGGAATCTTTTGACTTCGGTTTTGAACTTCGTCGATGAGGAGATTCTGCGTACTTCTGGTGGAAGAGAGTTCCATATCTTAGGGGCAGCGCCGAAGAAGGCTCGGTGACAACTTCTCTTTTTGTTAAGGATGAGCGGTTTCAGGAGGAGGGTAGATGCGCTTCTTGAGTCTCTTGCCCCGCAGGAGAGATTAAGTTTTTGCCCCAGGTAGGTAGGCGTGTGTAAGTGAAGGGCTTTGTGTGTAAGAACAGCAATCTTTAAATGAATCCGAGCTTCGTAGGGGAGCCATTTGAGTGATTTTAGGACTGGAGATATATGTTCATTTCGTTTAGAGTCTGTAACCAATCTAGCCGCGGCGTTCAAGGATGCCCTTAGTGGTGCCAGGGCGTATTTGGGAAGGCCACAAAGGGTAGCACTGCCGTAATCCAGCCTCGGCAGGACAAGCGCTTGTACCACCTGCTTGAAATCATTTATGGGTAAGAAAGGTTTGATATTTCTGAGAGACCTCAACAAGTAGTTTGCTCCTTTGCATACGGTGCTGATATGCTTTTTCATGTTTAGGTGTTTGTCCAAGGTGATTCCCAGAGACTTGGCTGAGTCTACAATGAGAGGATCACAGTTGAAAGCAGTGAGGTGATTCAACCAGGAGTCTAGGTTGGGGATGTGGTTCGGAGGGGAGATGAGCAAGAATTCCGTTTTGGAAGTGTTAAGCAGAAGATGGTTCTCCGTTAACGAATTTTGAGCAAACAGAAGGGTAGAGTTGAGTGAGATTATGTTTTCCAGGGATGTGATTTTCAGATATAGTTGCGTGTCGTCTGCATACATGTGGAAGAGAATGTCCATGGAATTTAGAGAGTTTGCCAGAGGTTCCAGGAAGAGATTGAAGAGGATAGGAGATAAAGCGGACCCTTGTGGGACCCCCATAAGTACGGGAGAGGGCTGAGATAGAGAGTGGTTTGTCATAACTCTTTGTGATCTGTGATGTAGGAAGGAGGAAAACCATTGAAGCACCTGATCGGAAAAACTCATTCTGTATTGCAGGATGGATAAAAGCTTGTCGTGATTTACCGTGTCAAAAGCGGAGGAAAGGTCAAGAAGGATCAGGAGGCAGGATTCGTTTTGGTCCAGCATTTTAAGAATGTCATCCATAATATGAATGAGAGCCGATTCAGTGCTGTGCCCCTTCCTGAAGCCAGATTGATGCTGGTCTAGGAGTTGGTAATTCTCTATGTGAGCACAAAGTTGGGATTGCACACATTTTTCAAGGAGTTTCGCTAAGGTGGGGATGTTGGAAATGGGGTGGAAATTATTGAGATCGGATTTATCAGCGTTAGGTTTTTTCAGTATGGGGGTTACCTGGGCTGCTTTTAGACAGTCAGGGATCCTGCCTTGTGAAAGAGAAGCATTTACAATCCTTGTCCAGGTGGGAATGAGTGCATTCTTGATTTCTTTGAAGATGGATGGCGGCAACGGGTCGCTGAAATGGTTGGAAGGGTTGATGTTCTGAAGAATCTTGAAGATGTCAGTTTCACTAAAAGGGGTGAAGATACTCCATGATGCATTGTTCTTGAGATTCGTGGAGGTGGAATTGCACATTTTAGCCGGGTCAATGAGTGAGGCCACACTGTTAGGGGGTAAAAGAGCCTTCTTAGAGGCGAGGTCAATGGAGATGAGTCTTGATTTTTCGGTGAAGAAAGCGGCAAGTTCATCACAAGAGGGAGGATTGCCACCGGGGTCAGAGTGATTAGGACCTGCTACTGTTTGTTGTTTGACCAACTCGAAAAGTTTCTTGGGGCGGTTTGCTGCTTGGTCCAATTGGTCTCTGAAATAGGTCGCCTTAGCACTCTTGATTTGTTTGTTGTAGAGGCTCCTGGCATCTCTGAGTAGTTTTAGTTGGTCAGAGGAGGGATTAGCTCGCCAGGAACGTTCCACTGCCCTAAGGTTACGTCTTTCAGTGTTTAAGCTTTCGTTATACCATGGTTTGGATATTTTTGTTGAAGCATTTTTAAATTGGAGCGGAGCAATATTATCCATGATGTTGGATATGGTTGAATTGTAGTCGTCGGTGAGTGATTGCACCTCATTCGTATCAACTGGGGAGGAGAGGGCAGATAGAGAGTGTGCAGCAAGATCTACAGAGTTTATTGCTCTTAGGTCCCTTTTCCATATCTTTGGTTTCAATGGTTGTGTCTTCCTCATCGGCACTTCCCTGTTAATATAAAAGAGGATGCTGTGGTGGTCGGACCAGTCACACGGGGTAATGGAATCTATGGTGATAGTCTGCTATTTAGAGATGATTAGGTCTAGTGTTTCTCCTTTAATATGTGTTGGTAAGTCACAGTGCTGAGTCAGATTTTGATCATTTAAAAAGGATTTAATGCAGGCAACAGCGGGGTCGTTAGGATTAGACCAATGAAGGTTGAAATCACCAAGGAAGATTTGGGATACTGCAGAGTCGACATTGCCAGAGATAATTTCCATTAATTGTTCAATGAACTGAAGATTTTCTCCCGGGGGGTGGTAAAAAGTGTGAAGTTTGCAGACCGGTAGGTTCAGACTTGATATGCTGAGACAGAGGTATTCACAGGAGGGGATCGTTGAGGAATCCAATTGTGAAATTGAGAGTGTACTCCTGTGAATACAAGCTAAGCCACCACCCAATTTCAGAGCTCTGTCTAACCTAATTATGTCATGGGTGGGAGGTACTAGGAGGTCTAAGATAGGAGTGGAAGCCTGATTTAGCCAAGTTTCAGTGAGGATGATAATGTCTAAATCATTGTGTTGGATGAGGTCGAAGATATCGGAAGCGTGTTTACTGGCTGATCTACAATTAAGTAGTACACATTTGAGACGAGGTGGGTTAGGGGGGGAAGGAGTCTGGGTGAGATTCACGCTGGTGAGGTTGTCAGTATTGCTATATCTGAGGTTGCAGGGAGGTTCTCGGTTCGAGTTAGAAAGGATGGTGAGTATTTGACTCGGGGGTGGGTGTAAGATTTGGGCATGGTAGAGTTACATGTGTGAAAGTCCTGTAAGTCATTGGTCGTTGGGTGGGATTCTCTATGGATGGTGGGGGTGTTGGGTAGTGGAGTGGGTTTTGGGGTGGAGGGAGCTACAGGTTGCTCAATGTGATCACAAGGCCTGGTGGACGCAATAGGCCAGTTCGCAGAGGTGAGGAGAGAGCTGATCATAGGGAAAAGATCATTAGAGAGGGCTTTGAGTTCATGTAGCTCAGAGGTGAGAAGTTGTAACTGAAGAGATATACCATCCAGACGCAAAGCCAAGTCAGATTGTTGGTCGTGGGGAGGATGGAGTGGTGAAGAAACGATAGGGGACGGGGGGCCTCGATGTGGGCCTGTTGGAGCCTGTGTGGGGGATCGATGCCCAGACTCTAGTCTAGTATGTGGTAGCGTTATAGGGATGGGAAGGGGGACAACATCAGTTAAGGGGGAGGACTGTATGACTTGATGTAGCCTCTCAGCTCGGAGTTCATCCTGAATCGGACTGATAGTCGGTGAGGGGGTTGATCCCATCACTCCGTCGCCCATTTGAGCGGGTACTCTAGTGAGTTGACGTAGTCTGACTGAGGACAAGGTGGCTGTAGGATCAACAAGAGGAGGTGTGAGGTTAAGGGATAGAGGGGTATTCATAGCTGTTGTGGGGAGAGTAATGGTTAAGTCCCGCGTAGTCGCGTTGGTGGAAAAGGGGTCAGAGGCGTTGCCATTAACCGCTTTTCTTAGAGTAGGGTAGAAGTTGGCCATTTTCGCAAGGTTAGTGGTAGAGGCTTGGATTAGTATGATACCATTATTGTATAGAGTGATTGAGGTGGTGGCTTTGAGTGTGGGCGAGGGAGATGTTGTTAGTTTGAGGCCGTGCGCGGTTTTCCTTGAACCAGTTATTTTAATTTTAATCAATGATGACTGGCTCATCGTTATCCTCCTCTTCTACATCTACATCTAAGTCTAAGGCTTTCAGGAACCTTCCTTTTCCCTAGCCTCTTGTGGAATGTCTCACTCTCAGACTGATATGGGATCCAAGTGCTGTCTAGATCATCAGAAGTGAGGCTTGGAGAAGAAGATGATGGACTAACCATTCTTTTTCTTGCTGGAGATCTGGAAGACAATGGATCTTCTGAAAGAGTGGCTTCCTCTACTTCCTCAGCATGAAGCTCAATCGCCTGAACTGCTCCTTCGGGAGGAATTACTTTTGCTGGCTGCGGCTGTTATTGTCTACTTATCTGAGATTCCTGCAACGATTGGGTACTACTTTGAGATAAGTCAATTTCAACATCACTGTTTGCAGGTGTTGCCATGATTAGACTGGCTACCTCTGTGACAGACATGGGCTTGGGCCTAGGTTAGGGTGGGTCTGCTGATGCAGGGGTGCTGCTCCCAGCTTGCTCCCAGAGGCCTTTGTGGCAGGCAGTTTTATTTTTCCTGAAAAAGGTCTGGGTCGACATACCAGTGGTGGTAAGCTCCTTTTTCTTCTAATTGGCCACTTTCCTGGTAGAAGTTTTCTTTGGGGTCATCTTGATGCTGTCAGTTAGAAGTGGCACTTAGCTTCACAAGTTGAAGATATGCCTGTGATGTGTGTTCACGAATCACGTCGTGCACAGGCCTTTTGTCTGGCAGTACTGTGGGTGATGTTGTCTCTTGTGCACCTTAAAGCAAACAAGCAAGAAGAACATCAGTGAAATGTGGCATTTTTGCAGTTCAATTAGTAGTACAAACAAACAATATCATTTAGTGTGGTCAATGGTTACTTAAGTTATTAACATTATAATTAACAATACAGTGTATCCATTCATAAAACCACATCAACATAAACTTTCATGGTGTAGACCCAGGAAGGATAAGAAAGAGCAACAACAACAACCTATAGATGTAACTGTTTGCTTTTTATGTGCATCACGTGGGATGTGGCACTCAGGGAGTTGCAGCTGACAAAGAACAAGGTAATAATCCTTAAACAATTAATGCTGTTGTGTGCATATACCAGAAATGGGGTTGATTAAATGATGGCAGATGTTATGAAAATAGTTTTAAAAGAATCTAAAATTAAACAAAAATGTAAAAACATTTTAAACAATTAAAAGTCGTTGTTTTAAAAAAATTAAAATTAAAAGATTTTAAAATTAAAAAAAAGAAAAACTAAAATTAAAAAAATAATAAAAAATGATCAGTAAGTGAAATTAGTATCCTGAATCATATAACTTATTAAACTGCTATCTCATTGCTCAACATCCATGCAAGCATTTGGCAAAGGGCCACACTGGCTGGACGCACAAAATGGCTCCCAGCCAGTGACATATGGTCATCAACAACAACACTGAGCTAGAAGGCATTGGGAACAAAGAGAAGACATGCAGGCCTGTGGCAAAAGGACACTGGCTGCCTACACAGAATGGCCACCGACCATGTGGTGAAACAGCAAGCAAGAAGGCATGGCCACAACATAATGATAGAAGAATAACACATGCAGGCCTATGGCAAAAGCACACTGGATGCCTACTCAAAATGGCCGCCAGCCACATGGTCACAAGAAGAAGTGGGAGGCCTGGAAAACAAAGAACACATGCAGGCCTATGGGGCAAGCTCACTGGCTGGCTACAATAAATCACCGCCAGCCATATAGTCACAACAACAAGCAAGATGGCATGGGGAAAAAACTAAGAAGAATACATGCAGGCCTATGGGGCAAGGACACTGGCTGGCTACACAAAATGTCCACCAGCCGCATGGTCACAACAACAACCAGCAAGAAGGCATGGCCACAAACAAAGACACATGCAGGCCTATGGCAAAAGCACACTGACTGCCTACGCAAAATTGCTGCCAGCCACATGGCAACAACAAGCAGGAGGCCTGGAAAACAAACAACAAATGAAGTCCTACAGACACTTACTATACAAAATGGCCCCTGGCCACATGGGGAACAAAGACGAATGGTGGCCTATGGCAAACACACTCACACACTGGCCAGACAAAGGAGGCATGGTAAAGAACACAGCATTAATTCATCAATGCCAAAAACAAAATTTAACAGGGCTAAAAATGTTTACAACAACACACATCCTCCAAAGGCATTACCCCAACTATACACTGTTTGTAGGGGAAAAAAGAATGAACTATCACAAAAAAAACACTTTTGGTATTTTAATCCAATGCCATCCAAGGCCTAAATGGTGTTTCAATTCAACAGATGCCAGAGAAACAGTTGTTCCATGCACCCATGTCTAGCACTGGGCCCACGGACTGGAAGGCCCATTGGCAGACTATGCCACACAGTGAATTAAATCAATATTTCACATTTATTAAAAAACATGAAGAAAATGTAGTGAACTGTGCAACATTTTTCCTTTATAAAAGAAGAAACATTACAATAGCTTGCTTAATCTCCACAACGGCCCCACCAGCGCTGGGATGCCTGGCTTCACCTTGGGGGTGCCCAGGAGTGGACATTTCACAGGGAAAAGCCAGGAAGGGTTCCACAGCGGTATGCGTACAGCGCCTCGACGCCCCAGTTGGGGTAGCAGTGCGTTTTACAAGTACGAATTTCATTCATTCATTCACTTGCAAAGAAGTAACTACCCCCCTACCGAAACTACATGCCACTCACCACAATAAATTTAAAAATCGATTAAAAGTAAAAATAAATCCAGGTGCATACCCCCAATCAAACAAACAACACCAGTTTTTCAACTTACTTGTGAAATCTCAAATACAAAGTCCTTAAATCCAATGATATATGCAGCAAACACAAACAGTGATCCTTCAAGCTCCAAATCCAAATTAAAAGTGACCAGGAGATGGACAAGGCACTGGGAGGAGCCTGCTGGACAGGAACAGGAAGTTGGAGACTCTGGGGCACTTCCTTCCTGTTGGAAAGAAAGCTGTAAAAAAAGTACTCCTTGCACAAAAAAAAACAACGCCAAAGGTCAATTTGAGGAGGTTTTTGACTCCAAATCGTAATTTTGGGAAGATTTTGATGCTTCTCGAGGAGAGAATCTTCCCCAGATTGCAGCCGTAGTAGATCCTATGCGTTCGGGATCGCGTACATCACAAAACATCTGCTGGAAATCGCTGGTGCGCCTGTGACTGCAAAATCTTGCGGGAGCATGCGGCCAGCTAGCAAATCTCATGCCGCTCCAAACAGCTCTGAAATCTCGTGGGCGGCAAAGTCGCTCCCGCACACGCAAAATGACATTTTGAGTGCGCTAACCAAAAAAAAGACTTGGCTCAGTTGTGGAGTACAGAGTTTATCGGTAACTCCACAGAGTTGCTAAACTCCGCAAACTCCACAAGCAGAGCAGAGTTTGACGCCCAGGCCTGATCCTTACTTTAACTACCTACTGGCGACTGCCAGTAGGTAACATATGTATATATATATATATATATATATATATATATATATATATATACAGCAAACTCCTTCTCGCAGCCTCTTCTCCTCTGCGCACAAATGGAGTACGGACCACAATTTCGTGCAGCTTCAGATTTTATTCAGCTCATGTAAGACACAACTCCATCAGCATGACGCGTTTCGATCCCAAAGGGATCTTGATATCTTGATCACATATAGATATATATTTATATATATATATATATATATATATATGAGAGAGAGAGAGAGAGAGAGAGAGAGAGAGAAATAGTTATAGAGATATAGATATATTGTTACCTATATATTTTCAATATTTTTGTCCACAGTATTCTTGTTGCCAATATTTTTGTATTACAAATGGCTAGCATTTAAAGTCAACAATTTTGTCCTTGATATTTTTCTGTCATATGTATATTCCATAAAAGCTCAGAGAAACTACTATGTTTAGCATGGCAGATCTGATGGATTTTTCAAGGTCTGGATCCACTATGTAACAAATGACGTTCCTAGAGAGGAAAAATCCTCAAAGTATCTCCATGCTTTGGGACAACACTTGCTGTATGGGAAGGACTTTAGTTCTGTTATTTGCAATGACAGACCCAGCTTTATGGACTTTCTTGAAAAAACATATGTGCTGACAGGTCTGTAATGTTTTTGTGCACCTTCTTTTATTGTGTTTTTGCCCATGAAATGCCTCCCACCTTGAATACAGGAACAGTTTAGGGGACAGACATCTGCCCTTTGTACAAACAACTGTAGATGAGGTAGGTGGGGGCGGTGGAGGCTGTACCTTACGGCGGATAGATGTTAATAATGTATTATAATAAAATAAAAAATAGGTAAATTCTGTCTGCCTTTCCTTCCATCGCTTCTTAAGAATTTAGCGCTAGTTGATTCCCCAGGCCATCAATAAACGTCACCAAAACCGAGACTGTTGCAGATATCTTATGGTACTCATGGTTAAATGAGGCTCCACCTTCCTGTTCTAAGTGCAGCTAAAACTATGCATGTGGGGGTTGTATAGCCACCCCGATCTCACAACACGTTAGCCATATGGTTGTCTTTTTACATTTTGCATTTAAAATCATGCTTTCAGCACACCCTCTCTGAAAATAGTTCCACCATCACTTTGTCTGTGAGATGTCAAAATCTGTGAATGAATAGGCCCCTTCTTGCTTTATTAATAAAGCTAGTGTTACATATGTATAAGCTGTCACTGTTTTATTATAGACAGACTGCGACGGGTTATAGTGCAACATACCATTGTGTATCAAATTGCTCTCTAATACCATCAATTTCCATTTAAAGGCGTTTTTCGGAGGTTTAAATGCAGATAATCTACCGACTAAAATTCCACGTGTTCTTATGCTGCGCTTGGAAGTGTTCCTGACAGCTTATTCGTCTTCAGATGCTTAAATCTGTGAGAATTATTCATCAAAGATGAGCTCTCGCTATCTATCGCTAGCTGTTTGGGGAAAGGAAAGTTCTTGTTTGCCTATCAGTCAGGAAGAAAACAGTCTCGGAGTCAGCACTGCGTTACTTTAGTGTTCATTTGATAGCAAGAGGAGATATATAGGCTTGCTGAGGCGGTGACACATTTGTTGAAGTCAACCTGTACTTGACAGCTCCTATCAGAAAAGTAAACAAAGGAAGGGGACTGTGTGTTTGCTACCAGCTGTCACAGTATTGAACAATGAATGTTTGATGAACCCGACCTGCAAATACACACGTCTGCCTGAAAAATCAACTCCACGTTGCAAAATTAGGAAGGAGGCAGAAGGTACCAAGTTCCATTTTTGACTTCTCGCGCTACCTTTTTATTATTATTCATTGCTCTGTGACCTGCTCATGACGTGACTTATTTCTCTCATGTTATGCTCCCGGGGCTGCTTGTAAAATGGACAATGTTCGTGCACTACTTGATCAAAAGAAATGTGGAAATGCTCTGTGATGTCCATCCGTGTTTGAGTATATTTTGTAACTGCAAATGTGAGTGGGGTCCAAAATCAAATTCTATTTTTGTTTGATACTGTAATTTAATTCATATGTGTGTTAAACAAGTTTAAATTCTTTCAATTGATGATTTTTAACAGTATGCATCAATAACAATTCACATTTTATTAAATGGTTTTTAAATAATGATTTTCACCACTATTAATTAAATACAATTCTCATTTTCTGTTCATAGAGTTCGAATTTTTCAAACAAGGACTTTAGGCCGGTATTAATAAATTAAATGTGTGTTACATTTTGCACCCTTAGCAAAGGCAGCACATCTGCTAACATCAAGATGTAGGGAGGTGCAGCTCTGGGTGATTCAAGTCAGTGCGGTCGCCCTCTTTAATTCCAAGCAAGCACCAGGTGAGTGAACCGGCAGAGCATAGCCTGTGATATTTCCAGTGTTTTTAAAACAGGTTGTACATTTACTATAGCAAAAGGCCAGTATGATTGCCACAGTGAAAGCACCTTGTTCAAAGTGCCATGCATTTTTAACATCCTGCTGTATTTGGTATGCACTGGGGGTTTCCTCACTTCTTTCATTTGGGCTACATAAAAGAGCTTAACCACTGTACTGGATAAAAGGCACGGTAGGCAAGTTCAGAAAGAAAGAATAGTACATTACCCTGGGGCTGTTTCCAGTCTCCCACAGCTGATTCTGTTCCCAGGCACGAAGGAGCTGGGACGGCCTCTCGCAGTCATCAAGTCTCACATACTGATGTAATGATGTCTTAATTATCAGAGAAGTAGCTCACATCAGCGCCTGCCTAACGATATGTCCGAAGCACTACCTTATTGTAGTTTTAAGGAAACACAGATGCAGTCATGCATTCTAGCACCTGAAGATACTGCTAGTTTCCCCATCATAGCAAAGCACTGCTTTCAGTTACTTTTGATGAATAAAGCCAACAGACGCCTCTTTGTTTTAATGGTGCGGCCATTTTGGTTTGCACTTCAGTGTCCTGTGTGTCTTCTGCAGATGCATCCAGCGGTGAAGCGGTCATGATACTCAAATAGATATATACAATTATGGAGGAGTAGCAGTGAATAACGGGGATGTTTAGAGGGGCCCTAAGTGAAAAGTGACATCGAATATTTGAGAGCAAAGGTGAAAGTGAAAAACATCCCTATTAGTCGGTTTTTATCCATGTGTAATTTTATGTTATGTATGGCTCTCAAAATCACCTACCTCTGCTTTCAGTTGCTATCCAGGGGTAGTTGACTAAAAGGTAGCCATACATAACATGGCTTCTCCTGCCCAGGAGGACGAATCGCCATCGTCCACAAATCCAGCCTCCGCCTGAGCACACTCCCCGACGAGCCCACAGAACTGATGGAACACCTTCACTTCAAGATACTGGCCAGCCCCACCGCCACCCTCCGAGGAAACCTCATCTATCGACCCCCTGGACCCCGCGGACCCTTCACCAACTCCATCACGGACATTATCTCCCAGCAGGCCATCGCATCCACCAACTACACCCTGCTGGGAGACCTCAACTTCCACCTCGACAACCAACTGGACCCCAACACCACATCCCTCCTGGACAACCTCCACAACATTGGACTCCGCCAGATCGTGACCGAGCCCACGCACTCAGCAGGACACACCCTCAACCCCCTCTTCACTACAGGAAACTCCATCACCTTCAGCCACACCACCGAACTCCCATGGACCAACCATCGTTGCGTCCACTTCACCTTCAGAACGCCCACCATCCACAGACACCAGCACCTGCTTCCATGAAGAAACTGGACCAAAATCACCGACGACCAGCTCACCTCCTCACTCAACAACTCCACCCCAACCATCGCGGAAAACGACGACCCCAACACCGCAGCCCGAACCCTGCATAGATGCATCTCGGACAGCACCAACACCATAGCCCCCCTCAAGAAAAACAACAATACCCGCGCCAAGAAAGCCAGATGGTTTACCACCGAACTTCGAGAGTCCAGATGCACATGCCGCCGCCTCGAAAAGGCCTGGAGGAACACCAAATCCACAGAAGCCCACAACAACTTAAGAGCCGCCACCAATGCCCACCATCAACTCATCAGAGAAACGAGGAAAAAAGCGATTGAAGACAGAATCTCCACCCACGCGCACAACAGCAAGGAACTCTTCAGCATCATCTAGGAGTTCGCCCAACCCACCAGCGAGTCTACCAACATCCCTCCCTCACAAGACCTCTGCGACAAACTCAGCACCTTTTTCCACCACAAATTCAAGAGCATCTACGACAACTTCGACGAAGACAACCAACACACTGAACCCTCAACAACCACCCCCGACACCCGGAAACCAGCGATTGACGACTGGACAGCCCTCACCACCGAAGACAATGAAGTCAATCCACTCAGGGGCCCCCACAGACCCCTGCCCTCACCACATCTTCAACAGAGCCGCCGACACCATCGCACCCATGCTCCGCCACACCATCAACCGCTCCCTGGCGACCGCCTCGTTCCCCGACGACTGGAAACACGCCGAGGTCAACCCCCTCCTAAAGAAACCCTCAGCGGACCCCACCGACCTAAAAAACTACAGACCCATCTCCCTGCTCCCGTTCCCAGCAAAAGTCATCGAGAAAGCCATCAACAGCCAACTCACCACATTCATTGAAGAACACAACATCCTCGACTCCTCCCAATCCGGCTTCAGAAAAAACCACAGTACGGAAACCACCCTCCTCGCTGCAACAGACGACATCCGCACCCTACTGGACAAAGGAGAAACAGTAGCCCTCATCCTCCTCGACCTATCAGCGGCGTTCGACACAGTCTCCCACCGCACCCTAATACGCAGACTCTACGACGCAGGAATCCAGGACAAGGCCCTCGACTGGATCCGCTCCTTCCTCTCCAGCAGGACGCAGCGAGTCAGACTCCCCCCTTTCCTCTCGGACCCCACACCTACCACCTGCGGAGTCCCCCAGGGCTCCTCCCTCAGCCCGACGCTCTTCAGCATCTACATGGCTCCACTTGCCCCCATCGTCAGAACCTACGGACTCAACATCGTGTCATACGCAGACGACACCCAGCTCATCCTCTCCCTATCCAACGAGCCCAACACCGCCAGACGCAACTTTCAAGAAGGCATGGAAGCCATCGCCAAATGGATGAAAAACAGCTGCCTACAACTAAACACCAACAAAACAGAAGTACTCATCATGGGCCAAAACCCCGATGCCTGGAGCGACAGCTGGTTGCCCCCCGCCCTCGGAAACCCGCCAACCCCCACGGACCACGCACGCAACCTGGGAATCATCCTGGACTCCGAGCTCAAAATGGACCGCCAGATAACATCAACTCTGTCTTGTCTTCCTGCTTCCACACCCTCCGCCTCCTTCGTAAGACCTTCAAATGGATCCCCCTCGAACACCGAAAGAAAGTCACTCACGCCCTGGTCACCAGCAGACTCGACTACGGCAACGCACTCTACGCCGGAATAAACAAAAACCTCACCCGCAAGCTACAGAACGCCGCCGCAAGACTGGTCCTCAACCTGCCAAAACACTGCCACATCTCCCAGCACCTGCGCACACTCCACTGGCTCCCCGTCGAGGCGAGAATCACCTTCAAGATGCTCACCCACACACACAAGGCCCTCCACGGCACCGGACCAGCATACCTGAACAGCCGACTCAAATTCCACACACCCCGAAGGACCCTACGATCAGCCCAGCTCTCCTATGCCGTGGTCCCCCGCACCAGAAAGACCAGATCGGGAGGCCGCTCCTTCTCCTTCCTCACGGCCAAAGCATGGAACGCCCTTCCGCTCCACCTCAGACAGACAACATCGCTCCCCATCTTCGCAAGAAACCTCAAAACCTGGCTCTTCGACAGACCCCCTCCTTGATGGAATGGAACCTGCACCCCCCCCCCAACCCCTAGCGCCTTGAGACCCTTATGGCTGAGTAGTTGCGCTTTAACAAACCCCTGATTGATTGACTGTCTCAAATGTAAAAGAAAGAAAATAACCAGCCTCCACCCACTAAACTCACCACGTACTGTGCCGCCCCCATACCTTCCAAAAGTTGTGCCCTCAGCCCTCCATCAGAGCAGAGAGCCAACGCTTCAGCAACAGCCTCGCAGAGAGACCTATCCAGAACAGCGTGGATTATCTTCATGACATAGCAACAGTGGGTAAAAACCTTTGTTACTCACTGTTGCTACATTCTAGCGGTGAGTTACCAGATTTAGAATTTGGTGTTCATGCTAGTGGCACACAGTAAGAGTCATACATAACAAAGTAAAGTTTTGCTAGCACTGATAATCAAATTTAACTTTAGTTCTGCCCTTATAGCCACCATTTAATTTGTGCAAAATCAATGATTTAGAAACCGGGTCTCTAGTTGGCAGAGGTTTTCAACCTGTCCAAGTAGGGACCGCCACTCTAGTCAGGGTAAGTCAGATACACACCCTAAATTAACCTGTGCTCACCCTCTGGTAGCTTGGCACAGAGCAGTCATGCTTAACTTAAGAGGCAATGTTTAAAGTATTTGCGCAACACTTAAATTTCAGTACCTCAATGAAAGTACCACAAAAAGACTTCACACAGGTTTAGAAAAATTAAGAATATTTATCTGAGAAACACAAGATGGAAATGACAAAAATCCAATAAGTCGAAGTCGAGATATGAATTTTCAAATACTAAATGTGAAAACAGTGCTTAGAAGTCATTAGTTGTCAAAAGGTTACTTGAGGTCGCGAGGGGTTGGTTCAAATTTAAAGTTCACTCCAACCGCGATGAAGGGCAGGCTGGCTACAGGACCCAGACAGATCCTGCTGAAGAAATACCTTGGATGGAGCTTTTGTTGATGTCGCTAGCCTACTGCATCATCGTCGAGAGGAGCACAGGGAGGTCCGGCATTGTCAAGCTCCTTGAAGTGAATGCAATATGTTGTTGTTGAGTCGCTCAGAGCATCATCGTTGAACCGCGCAGACTGTGTATCCGATGTCGTAGAGCAGCCTCTCGGTTGGCATCGAAGGCTGATGTGGCTGAATTTCTTACACAGTCAAAGCAATGCATCGTTTTGTGCAGAAATCAGATGCAGAACCAACTTCTGAAGCCCAGGACTGGAGGGGGCTCCTCAGGCAAGGGTAGGACTCACAGATGGAAAAGTCCAGCAGCACCAGCAGGATTGCAGGAAGTCTTTTTTTGTCCCTGAGACTTCAGGAAACAGGAGGCAAGCCAGCAAGCCCTTGGAGTCACTCTGGGTTCAAGTGAGATGGGTTCAGCACTTGTCCTCAGCAGGGCAGAGATCAGCAGGCAGCAGGGCAGCTCAGCAAAGCAGAGAAGCAGTTACTAAGAACAGTCAGTGAAGGCAAAGTAGCAATCCTTACAGCACAGCAGTATTTTCTCTAGCAGAGTTCTTCGCAGGTCCAGTAGTGTACTGTTTTGTTAGGGTCAGAACCCAAGTACTTATACCCAAAAGTGCTGTTGATGTAGGGAGTGACTTCAAAGGAGCTCTCTGTAGTGCACAAAGATCCCTTTCAACCCCGTACTGTCTGCCAGGCTAACTGTGAGGTGTGAATCAATGTTTTATGTGAATAGGTCACTAGCTATTGAAATGTAAGTGTCAGCCTCTCCCTTTCCTTCCTTCCCAGGAAGACCCATCAGAATGCAGATGAATGCTCAGAATGGAGGTGAGCTTCACCTTCCTGTGTTTGTGGCTGTCTGGAGGGAATGCAGAAAGTGTAGCTGTCATCAAGCCCAGGCTTGTATTGGAGACAGGCTGCAGGCACACAGAGCACAGGTTAGAGCAGAGAAATGTCCACTTTCTGAAAGGGGCATTTCTAAAACAGTGATGTGAAATCTAACTATACCACTAAAGAAGATTTATCATTACGAGTCCAAAGATATGAAACATGATTTAGATACTCCTTTCTAATTAGGAATTACAGCTTAAAAGTGTTTTAAGGAATTCCTAATGCTAGCCAATAAGAGGAGTAAGCCTCACAGTAGTGAAAAACAAATTTAGCTGCTTGTCACTACCAGGACATTTAAAACTTAAAAGTATGTGTCCTACCTTTTAGTTACGCAGCACCCTGCCTTTAGGGCTGCCCAGGGCCTCCCTTAGGGGTGACCTATGTGAAGTAAAAGTGGAGTTTAAGGCTTGGCAAGGGGTTTTAAATGCCAAGTCAAAGTGGCAGTAAACTGCACACACAGGCCATGCAAAGGCAGGCCTGAGACAGGTTTGAAAGGCTACTTGTGTGGGTGGCACAATCAGTGCTGCAGGCCCACTAGTAGCATTTAGATTACAGGCCCTGGGTATATGGTGTACCCCTTTGCAAGGGACTTACAGGTAAACTAAATATGCCAATCAGGGTTACCCAATGTCAACATGTTTAGGGGAGAAGCACATGCACTATAGCACTGGTTAAAGATGGTAATGTGGGGGGGGTGTGGCTTGCGCGCTCGGCTAGATGGCGGCATTTAGTTGAGCTCCGTCTTCTCAAGGAGCTAACGAGGGTGATTCCAGCTGTCTAATGACCTCCTCCCGCATCCTCATCGTTGGATAAACCCCCCGACACATGGCGGCTCACAGTTGCGGTAGTGGGTGAGTCTTAATTCCCACATTACTGCTGCCTATACCGCAAATGCATCTTCCTGACGCAAGTAGCCACCATTTTGTTTTGCGCGGCGTTCGCGTCATTTAAGAAGTTTCCTGAGGGCAAAAAGACTTCCCAATTGTGGCTCTTCAAAGTCATTTTTTTTTCACTAAGGGAGTGATAACCCGCAGCTACAAGAGTCAGGAGAGTCACCATAGGTCAGATTCAAACTGCGCATATCCTTTGCATGCAGCACCCTCCAACTTTGCACATCTCTCCTCATGTGGATATTTACTACCTCCCACTACCTGCAGAGCCAATTATATATGACTCCAACTTCGCTTGATGCCTCCTCCTGACATCTACTTCTTGGGAGTCATTCTCTTTGCGTCTTGCTCACCCTTTTAGCGAACCCAAATGTCTTGATGAGTAATTTGTCTATGGAAAACCTCTTCAGGCTTGTTTGCTTCAGTACTTGAAGGTCGATACGTCCAACAACAGAGACAGCTACCAGAAGTTGTTTTTATGGGAGCGTGTCTTCAACGCTTGACAGGATTGTGGTTGTTAAATGTACTTTATTGCCCTACGGTCTGTACGAAGGTATTCTTTCGGCCACTTGATAACCTCGTCTTGCATGCTTCATGACGAATGCACCCCCTGCTGTATGATGACACACATCTGTGTTGGCGGGCTCCAGTAAACTTCCCTTAGGATGTTAGAAGCGAATGGTGTGAAGGAATGGGGTCTGTCATCATCCCTACCCTTCCTTTGATTGGCATGTTGCTTGAATTGTACTAAATCTTCATGGAAGGAGTCATCAATTTTAGTACAATGTCTTCATTGCTACTCTTCTACTTCATATTTTGCCAGACTATCCTAGGTTTCTCATAAATGATTCGAGCTTGAGTGGATGTGAATCGATATTCATGCATTGTATGGTATTTCCTCTGTAATTACTTCACATCGCATCTCCTACTTTTTTACAGGCCCATGAGCTCCTCTATTAATTTCTACTTAACAATTTAATACATACCATAGTCCCCTCATCTGGGATTTGGATATACCATTCAGCAGCACTGTGACCCTTTCATCTCCATATTCCTGCTGAGATACATATCATTGTGCACCTGTTTTTATGGGAAGGATCCCTACTTCTAAAAAACTTCCTCAACGACAAGTTCATTTTATCAAAATGGCTAGTGACTCAGTCTCCCTCACGAAGACATCTTCATCTGGTGCTAAACCAAAAAGAGTCAAAAATGATCCTCCATCCCGGGTCAAATCTTCCTCTAATCCGGTCTTGGACTCAATTTTAGATGAATTGCGTGCACTAAAACCGTTCATGAATATCACTAATGAAAAATTACAATTGATTGAGGACCGATGGATCAGCATGGAAAGTAAAATGTCTGAAATGGAACAACGCATAAGTAATCTTCAAGACGTGGCTACTAAAATACCCTCATTGGAACAAGAAATCTACAAGCTTAAACTTCATACCGAGGATCTAGAAAACCGTAACAGAAGGAACAACCTTCGATTATATGGACTACCTGAAAATGTTGAGGGTCCAGATCTTCTCTCTTTTTTAAAGAAATTTTTGTCTGAGCTCCTCAACCTTCAATCTTCTACTCCCCTTAACATCCAGCGGGCTCATCGTCTTGGTTGTCTTCAACCTCATTCCAATAAACCACTTGGGAATATTATGCTTTTTCTAGAATTCACTGACCTGATGCATGTATTAAAAATTGCCAGAGAAAAACGCCGTCTTGTCTGGTCTGGTCATAACATCTTCATATCACAGGAACTTTCCAACGCTACCAATGCCAGACGTAAAGAATTCTTAGCTCTTCGTCCGCAATTAAGATCTATGAACATTCGTTATGGCATCCTTCATCCCTGTCTCTGCAAGATTACTCATGAAGGTGTTTCTCGTTCATTTGAGGACCCATCTAAATTAAGACAATTTCTCCATTCCGTTACTAAAATGCCTATGGATACCAATGCTCAATGCTCTTAACTAATTTGACTCGTTATTGCTCATATCTTTGTTATCTTTTTGCTGTGGTCTTTGTTTTTTATATCCTCACTATGTCTTATGCGGCCTGATTATATCTATAATTCTCTAAATCTCTCACTTCCTTATCTCCCTCTGCTTCATCCTCTCCCGTTGTTGTTCTTGTTCTCGAGTGCTGACATGCCCAATTCTTATTTCCTTCTCTTTATACTTCAGATCTGGCTTTTTGTCTTTGATCTGTCCTTGTATTTCTCTATTTCTTTCATTTCTTTTCTATCTTTCCTTTTTCTGTTTTTTCTATCTCTTTTCCCCCTCCCTTACTTGTCAGCTTTCCCTTTTTTTATTCTCTTTATAAATGATCGTTTTATTTGCTCTCTTATGTTCTTATTATTTTTAGTATGTTCCCTGTTTTATATGACCAGTGTTTTTCATCTTCTCTGCTGTATCTTGCAGTTCGTCATCAATGTGATTATCCCCTGTTCTTCAAACATTATTATGTTTAATGTTGTTTCGTGGAATGTTAGTGGTCTGGGTCATCCCGTCAAGCGTCAAAAGGTACTTTCTCAATTATCAAAGCTTGATTGTCAGATTGCTTTTTTGCAGGAAACCCACTGTAATGATGTTGAATCTCTTAAACTCAAGCGTCAATGGGTGGGTCAAGTTGTTTTTTCACCAGCTATAAATCGTAAAGGTGGCGTTGCCATCCTTTGCCATAAATCTTTAAAACTACAAATTATATCGACTGAAAATGATACAAGTGGACGATGGGTAATACTTCACGCGACTGTCCATAATAAACTTGTCACCTCCTTCAATATTTATGGACCGGTTAAGCCTGACCCAGATTTTTGGCACAATATTAAACTAAAATTATCTAGAATTAATAACCCCAATATTATTGTTGCTGGAGATTTTAATAACTGGCTTGACCCTTTTTCTGACAGAAAATCAGATTGCAAATTTAAACCTGATAAATCCCATAAAGCATTCCAATCTGCTGTTGCTTCTTATCCACTCTATGATGCCTGGAGAACTAGTAACCCTGACTGTTATGAATTCACCTTCTTTTCTAATGTCCACCATACTGTGTCTTGATTGATTATGTTTTAATTTCAAAATCTTTATTACCCTCCTCTAATCATCTGAGACTGGTTCTATTTTTATCTCAGATCACGCCCCAGTATCAGTTTCCCTTGACCTGTCCCTTGCCATTCCCAAACAGGCTAAATGGAGATTTAACAATTCTTTATTATCTGACCAAACTTTTATTCTAAATGCTACTTCATTCATACAGGAATTTTTTCAGTTTAACAAGTCAAGTGATACTTCTACCCATAACAACTGGGATGCCTTTAAAGCCTCGTTTAGAGCTTTCACCATCGCCTACACTGCCAGAAAGAATCACTAAACTCCTAATACATTTCCTCCCTTAATCATATTAAGACCCTTGAACACTCTTACTATACCTCCAAATCCCCTACTCACCTCTGGGATATAATTAAAGCTAAATCTGACCTGAATAAATTGGCCACAACCGATGCATGCAATGTCTTACTTAAGATAAAATCTAAATATCATGAGGGTCTTCAAAGCGGGTAAAATGTTGGCTAATTACTTAAAAGTCAAATCAGAAAGGAAAGTCATTGGCCCTTTTCGCAACACTCATACTAATACTCTACTGCACTCTGATTCAGATGTTGTTAAAGTATTCCAGACCTATTATCACATATTATATATGGATGACACCCATCCCACCATAAATGACACACAGGTATTTTTTGATGGCCTCCCTTCTCCTAGCTTTGATCCGGATGATATGGTTCTCTTGGAAAAAGATATAACTCTTCAGGAGATATTGGATGCAATTAAATCCTTAAAAAGAGCTAAGGCACATGGTCCTGATGGTTTCTCTATTGAGCTAATTTCCTCCTTTTCATCTATTTTTGCTCCACACATACTTGAACGTTTTACCTCCTTTATACTGCACTCTAAACCTGAAGGCTCCTTTCTTGACGCCCTTATTGTAATTCTCCCTACACCCGACAAGGACCTCTCCCTTTGCCAAAATTATCGCTCACTCTCCTTAATTAACTACGATTGCAAAATATTTGCAAAAATCCTTGCCTCTAGAATGGAAAGGGTTATTTCTAAACTTATTAATCCTGACCAATCTGGTTTTATTAAGGGTAGACTCTCTTCAGACAATGCTAGAATGCTATCTAATATTCTCACCCTAGGCAGTAATTACTCTGATCCTCTCGCAGCACTATCCCTTGACGCTAAAAAAGCTTTTGATCGTATAAATTGGCAATTCATGTTCAAAACTCTTCACTGGTTTGGTTTCAGCCCAAATTTATTAGGTTATTATATTCCGATCCCCGTGCATGTGTAAATGTTAATGGTCTTTTATCTCCTTATTTTAATTTACATAGAGGCACACGGCCAGGATGTCACCTCTCTCCTCTTCTATTTCTTTTATGTCTTGAACCTTTCCTTGAACGTATTCGCCATAACCCTTTGATGACTGGTTTTCTTTATAATTACCATAAAATTAAATTGTCTGCTTTTGCAGACGATATCTTAGTTTACCTTTCGAAACCCCTAACCTCCTTATCCCCTTTTTTACAGGAGATTGACTTATATTCTAAAGTATCTGGATACAAATTAAACTTTTCTAAAACTGAAATTTTACCTTTAAATTCTCTTTGTTATCAATTCATGTTTTCTGACACCAACTTTAAATGGTGTCCAACAAAAATTAAATATCTCGGAGTATGGTCATATGGTTTTCTCCTACCATTCCCCACATTCTTACCCATAATTTTACTGCTTTGAAAATTAATATTCAAAATTTACTCTCCTCATGGTCCCCTCTACATCTGTCATGGTGGGGCAGGTTGGATACCATTAAAATGATGATTCCACCGCTTATTTTATTTTTGCTATGTTACCCTTTAAAATTCACAATTATTATTTTAATCAAATTAATTCCATTTGTACAAAATTTCTCTGGAACAATAAACCCGCCAGCATTGCTTTAACTAAATTAATCAAACCAAAGAATGAAGGGGGTGTTCGATTTCCCAATTTTAAGTTATATCGCACTGCTTTTCTAATCAGACAAGTATATGCATTAAATAGACAATACCATGATGCTCCAATACCTAGTTGGATTAATTTTGAACGTTCTCTATTACATGACTTTTCTTTCCATGACATCTGTTTCATGTCCAACTGTACCTTCATATCTAAATATCCTATTTTAAAACACTCCCAATACTTACTACACTCGCTATTTATGGATGGATCCAACTTTAACCAGGCCTTCCTTGCCTCCTCTATTTGGTACAATAAATTTATTAGATTTCGTCATAAATCATTCTTCTTCAAACACTGGAAAGAGAAGAATATTTTATATGTTCACCAACTTATATCCCATTATATCCCATTATATGGAATGAATATCATTCAAAGGAAATGAAATTAGGCTTTAAAACAAGGTTTGCAAGGAAGAACGGTGTTTTTCCTGCCTGTGTGCTAAGACAAAGCGGACCATAAGTGCCACTTAATGGCCAGTCTGAAACGTGAAGTTCTGCAGCACCATTGAGATTCGTTGTCTCCTCCATATAGTACAATACTGCAAATGGCACCACAGAGAGTGTCTCATGCTGCAGAACCAACTTGGTTTGCTTCCTTTTCAACTGTCCTTCTCAGGCTCAGTGCCTTTGAGTAGAGTGATGCTTCTCACAGCAGATAGCACTGGCGGTATGCAGTCATAATATCGATGTTGAAATATCGATATGCCATAATATCGATGTTTAAATATCGATGTGACAGAATATCGACCTGCAAGAATATCGTCGACCAGAATATCGACATGCAGGTAAGAAATATCGTCTTTGTTAATATCGAAGTTAGTAATATCGTTAGTCAAAATATTGTGTCAATAATATCGAAATTTATTTTAGTGTTTTGTATTTTAGTATATGTGTTAAAAGTATAGCTTATTTTTTTAGTGTATTTTTGAAATTTTTAGAAGTAATTAATTTTATGTTAAGTAATTTTGCGTATTTTAGTTCCGTAGCGGGTTGTGGGTTTATAGGGGAATAGGGTGGGAAGTAATTTAACTATATATATTTATTAATACATTTTTAGTAATTATTAATGTTTTAAGAAATTAAATATTGCGTTTTAGTTCCGTAGCGGGTTGTGGGTTTACAGGGGAATAGGGTGGGAAATAAGTTAATTAAAATTAATTAATTAATCATATTAATTAATTAATATTTTTGTATTTAATAATTTATATTGTTAATCGTGTTAATGTGTTATTAATTAGTTATTAATTGGTTATTAGTTATTAATAATTAATTGGTAAATATGTTAATTGTGTCATTTTTTTAGGAGCGGGTTGTGGGTTTATAGGGGAGTAGGGTGGGAAGTAATTTAATTATAATTAATTAATTAATTATTTTAATTAATTAATATTTTTGTATTTAATAATTTCTATTGTTAATTGTGTTAATTAATTTCTTATTAATTCGTTATTAATTGGTTATTAGTTATTAATAATTAATTGGTAAAAATGTTAATTGTGTCTTTTTTTAGGAGCGGGTTGTGGGTTTATAGGGGAGTAGGGTGGGAAGTAATTTAATTATAATTAATTAATTAATAATGTTTATTAATTACTATTTGTGTATTTAATATTTTATATTAATTGTGTAACATAATTTGTTATTTATTAATTAATTGGTTATTAATTATTAATAATTGTTGCAAAGTCATCCTGTGCCCTGGGCACCCCCCAACTTTTTGCTGACTGGTACTGGTGGTAACTGACTCTGACTGACCCTGGGCTTTGCCTAACCAGGCCCAGGGCCAGTGCTGAAAGCACTTAGAATACAGTGAAAACACCTACATACACTAGGGTACACTATGGGTTGGGGTACCCCTGTGATTGGCATGACCTACCCTGTAAGCCCCTAGTATATAATAGGGCAGGGGAATTGAAACTACCTATCAGTCCCTAGTATATAGTAGGGCATGGCAGTTTAGAGGCCAGCAGCTTTCTGCACTTGCATGTGTGCACTGCTGAGGCCTGAGGTCAGTTTTAAAAGCAGCCCTGGGTGCCAGGACTGCTTTTAAAAAGTAAATTGTGCCCAAACTCGACTTTGGTGTTTGGGGCACTTAAAAATGGATAACCTACAATGTTATGGCATATTAGGGACCCCCAGGGTAGGGGGTCAGGTATCTATAAGGTAGACCCTTATAAAAATGAGTTCTATATGCCCTGGGGTAAGTGAAATTTTACATTTCACTCACCACATTGTGATAAAGTGCTGCCCAAATTCGACTTTGATACTAGGAGCCCTGTGAAGTGAGGATCTGCAATATTTTTACAGATTCAGAACCCCTAAAGTCTCCCCTAGTTGTCCCATGGGGTGGGGTTCCTGTAGATATAAGCAAAATACTTATAAAATATGTTTTTGTCCTGGTGCTGGAAAAATGGCCCAAGTCATTTTTCCCATTGCAAATCCCCTGTTACATAGGTTAACATGGTAGGAAGTTATTAACTAATAACTCTTGATAGGAGAGGGCTAGAAGTGCCATTCAAAGACTTCCCGAATGGTATTAATAAATTCAACAATATGATATTGTTGAATTTCTCCTAAAGTGTACATACAAGAAGTTATAAGACTTTCTTGTTTGTAAGTCCAGATTCAGCCTTCCAGTGGTCTGCCCTGATTGGTCAGAGTTAAGTGGATTAGCCAGGCTGCCTTGAAGAGGTGATAAAGAGCCCCTGGGGTCAACCAGCTCTGCTGGCAGGGCAGTGTGCTGTTTCATAGGAATGCCAGGCCAGGGGGAGGAGTCGTAAACTATGTTCTTCAAAGAGGAGAGCAGAGAACAGTGTCATTTACAACTCTAAACTTTCCACCTTAGGCAGATGGTAGGATTAAGGAAGGTATGAGCAGATGCAGGGGATAGAGTCTAAGTAAATTAGCCATCCTAGGGGTGTGTTTAGCCAGCTCTTACCTCCTTGCTGGAAAATCAGCCATTATGGATTTGGAGGATTTGATGCACTCTGGGACAAAATAATGCCACACTCCACAGGATTTGGTCATATATTTGAGGAGTTACCCAGCTCCCATTGGTCAGGAGTGACCTCCTGCCTGACCCAGAGAACTTGGAATACGTATCTGAGAGGGGCAGAGCCCTCCAGCTCTGCTGCTTGAAACTGAAGAAAGCAAGACATTGTGCCAAGCTGAGAAGTTTTGCTGTGCAAATTCTAAGGCCTGACCTCTGAAGCCTGCACCATCAGAAACTACAGCCCTGTAGACTACCTTGCTGAAAAAGAAGTAAAGAGTGGAAGCTACAGGTTAACAGAGCTCATCTGGACCCTCACCACCAAGGATCATCAACCTGGGGAACTACCAGTGGATTTGTAAGGGTGACGTCCAAGTGGATTGTGGGAACTGAAGTCCTCAACTTTTAAGGACCATCTTGGAGCTTCCAGACCCCTAGAGTGAGTTTGAGACACTTTGGGACCCTTTGAGGAACTTCAGGAAAAAGTTCAAGAAGTTTGGAGAACTTTAAAAAAAAAGCTCCATAGAGGGACCGACTCAACCTGGTCAGCCAAGCCGCCTGCCTTCAACCGCGAGCCGGCCAAGCCATCCAGGTTTGTCCCGCTAAAAGCTCCGTCGGTCCAACTTCCAGAGTTTGACCGGGAGTAGAAGAAATCCGAGGCGGCGAACCCTCACCGAATCCGGCCTGGTGAAGAGCATCTAGGGACCCCGCGGGAAAAAGCTCCAGAAAAGTTTCCAAGTCCGCTCGTAGAAAAGGTGTTCCGGGAGCAACCGCGAAAGCCAAGCTGCCTGCCTTCAACCACGTGTCGGACTGGATCCTGGGTGTGCTCCGCTGGAATGCTCCGGAGGCCGGACCGCAAAAGTTTCTAAGTCCGAACGTAGAAAGGTGACTGGGAGCTCATCGCAAGGCAAGCCGGCGAACCCTCACCGAATCCGGACTGGCTGAGAGCTTCGAGGGACCTCGCGAGAAAAAGCTCCAGAAAAGTTTCTAAGTCCGAAGGTAAAAACTGTGACCGGGACCTTCCGCGTGGGGTATCCGCTCAGGGCTCCATCGCGGTCGGCCTGAAACTTTGACTTTGGGTCGGTCTATCGCGACCAGTTATCCCAATAAGGTGCTATATGTTTCCAAGTGCTATATTTTGCTAAATCTTTGAAAATTCATATCTCCGGTTCCCTATATTGGATTTTTGTCGTTTTGGTGTCATTTTAAAGATAAAAGTATTTCCTATTTTTATAAATTGGTGTTGGATTTTTATTATGTGTTGTGTCTTAATTATTTACTGAATTGGTGTTTTGAAATGCTTTACATACCTGTCTTTGAAGTTAAGCCTGCCTGCTCGCAGCCACGTTACCAAGGGTTGAGCATGGGAATAATTTTCTAAGACCTTTGCTGAGTCCTATCATTTGTTAGTGGCCTTATTGCCAGTGGCAGTCCTACATTTGCCCCTACCAATAATCCACTTTCCAACACTTGGTGCTCAGCGGTGTGGATGAGGACTTGTGTTTAAAAGTACACCTTTCAGTAAAGTGAATTAAGATTATAAAAATCCTCTAACTTGCCATAGAACAAAACTTTTGAGTTTGATTTTTGGAATTTGGGCTAAACTGTTTTTAATCCATTGTTTTGATCTTTCCAAATTGTTCTAAGTCTGTTGTGCCTAGTTTTTGTGACCCAAAACTAGGAAACCATGGAGCTGGACCTGGCTAAACTGTCCCAGTTTAAGATGGCTGATCTTAGGGAACAGTGTAGGCTGAGGGGGATGCCTGCTTTCAGGAAGCTTAAGAAGGAAGGGTTGCTTGAGTCCCTAAAGGCCTGGGCTAGGGCAGCTGAGGAGTGTCGGGGGGTAGAGGGTGACCCCAAACCTCATCCAAGAGGAGGTTGAGGATGATGCCGTTTCCATTTTAACTAGTGTTAGCCATGTGAATCCAGATGGTGGGAGTGGGGAAGGGTCCCTTACTCAGGGACCCCCACCGTCCCTTGCAGAGAGCTTCAGGCTCAGTTAGCTTTGATAGCTTTGGAGCAGAGGAATCTGGAATTGGCTGAGAAGAGATGGGAGAGGGAGGAGGCGTTGAAAAGAAATGGTGGCAGTGAAAATGATGAAGATTTTGAAATGTCCAGGGGTGGTGGATTTGATCCCAAACTTCCCAAGGGTATAGTACCCAAGTACACTGAGGGGGATGACATTGACAAATGGCTAGCAGCTTTTGAGAGGGCCCTTAGAATGAGTAGGGCCCACTCTAAGTATTGGGGTGCACTCCTGTGGGAGTTTATTCCAGTAGCTGGGAGGGATAGGCTCCTGACCCTGAAGGGAGAGGATGCAGAATCATACCGGCAGATGAAGGCATGCTTAGTTAAGAGATTTGGTCTGACTCCAGAGCAGTACAGGGTGAAGTTTAGAGGCACCCAGAAATTGAGTTCAAAGTCTTGGGTAGACTTTGTGGACGTTTCAGTGAAGGCACTGGAAGGCTGGATTGTTGGTAACAAAGTTGACACATATGAGGGATTGTATAATTTGTTTTTGAAAGAACATATTTTGACTCATTGTGCAGAAGAGAAGTTACGCCAGTATCTAGTGGACTCTAAGCTGACAGACCCCAGAGAGCTGGGTGAAGCAGCTGATGAGTGGGTGAGATCCCGGGTTTCCATACAGCACCAGGGGGTGACCAGAAGAAAGGAGGACAGGTCCCTCCCCAGGGGAAAGCCCAAGGGAAAGAAGGTCAAAACCAGAAGGAGTCCTCCAAAGACCCACAAAAACCTGCACAAGGAGGGGGGGCCCGAGCCCACCCAAATCCAAAGGGAGGTGGAATCAGGGAAAGAATGGTAGGTTCTTTGATCCCTCAAAAGTGGGTAAGTGCTTTGACTGTAACCAGCCAGGGCACAAACAAGGAGATGCTGTATGCGCCAAGAAGCTCCCCCCTAAGGGGCCATCCCCAGGGATTGCCAGTGTCAGTGTAGGGGTGGAGAGTGGTGCCCCAGAGAGGGGTAGTCAGGTGGTGGAAGCAACCTTAGTGTCCCTGGGTGGGGTGAATATTGCAACCCTTGCTGCCTTACCTCCAAACATGGACAAGTACAGGCAGAGGCCTAAAGTGAATGGGACTGAGGTTGTGGCTATCAGAGACACTGAGGATAGTGTAACTATGGTCCTGGATGAGCTGGTGCCTCCAGAGAGGTTGTTACCTGGTGAGTTTCACCAGGTGACTTATGCAGACAGCACTACCAAACTCCATCCTATGGCTGTGGTGGATTTGGAATGGGGAGGTGTGACAGGCCCTATGAAGGCAGCTGTGTCAAAGGTGCTCCCAGTCCAGTGTTTACTGGGCAATGATCTTGAAGCCTCTGTGTGGTCAGAGGTGGAGAGAGGACTCCAAATGAAAATATTGGAGCTCCCTGAGTGGGTATGTGCTGTGACTAGGTCACAGACTAGCCAGAAGGGAGGGGCTGGACACTTGGACCCCGGAACAAAGGGCCAAGCATCCAAGGACAAGGGCACTGGGCCTGGTGAGCCAGCCCAGAGAACTCCAGAGGTGCAGGAAGAATCTAACCCTGATGGGGAGGATCTGGCCTCTGAGGGAGGGACTCCATCCCTGCCAGAGCTGTCAGATTTGGCAGAACTGACAGGAGCAGGTGGACCCTCCAGAGAGGAGTTCAGTAAGGGACAGCGTGACTGTCCCACCCTTGAGAGCTTGAGGCGGATTGCCTCTAAGCAAGAGGAGGGGGATGACAGTGGGTTTCACAGAATTTACTGGGAAGATGGACTGCTTTATACTGAGGCCAGAAACCTCAAAGAAGGGGCCACCAGGAGGTTGGTGGTGCCCCAGAAGTACAGATAGTTCATCCTGACTTTGGGTCATGATATCCCCTTGGCCGGACATTTGGGACAGACAAAGACATGGAACCGGTTGGTGAACCATTTCTACTGGCCCCATATGTCTGAAAAGGTAAAGGAGTTTTGCAGCTCCTGTGTCACCTGTCAGGCCAGTGGCAAGGCAGGGGGCAAGACAAAGGCTCCCCTAATACCACTGCCAGTGGTTGGGGTTCCTTTTAAAAGGGTGGGGATGGACATTGTTGGTCCCCTGGACCCACCTACTGCATCAGGGAATAGGTATATCTTAGTGGTAGTGGACCATGCCACTAGGTACCCTGAAGCAATCCCTCTTAGAACCATTGATGCTCCTGCAGTGGCTAGAGCACTGCTTGGTGTGTTCACCAGAGTCGGTTTTCCAAAGAGGTGGTGTCAGATAGGGGCACGAACTTCCTGTCCAGCTATCTGACTGCTATGTGGGATGAATGTGGTGTCAACTACAAGTTCACCACCCCTATCACCCACAAGCAAATGGTCTTGTTGAGAGATTCAACAAAACCCTGAAGGGCATGATAAATGGGTTGTCAGAGAAACTCAGGAGGAGATGGGATGTTCTCCTCCCATGCTTACTGTTTGCCTACAGGGAAATGCCACAGAAAGGGGTTGGTTTCAGTCCCTTTGAGTTGTTGTTTGGACACCCTGTGAGGGGGCCATTGAGCCTGGTGAGAGAGTCTTTAAAGAAGCCTCTTAAAGAAGCCAAGGACAATGTGCTTGACTATGTGCTAGGCCTGAGATCTAGAATGGCAGAGTACATGTACAAGGCAAACAGGAAACTGGAGGCCAGCAAGGAGCTCATGAAGCACTGGTATGATCAAAAGGCTACTATGCCTGAGTATACTCCAGGACAATTGGTGTGGGTGTTGGAGCCTGTGGCTCCCAGGGCCCTCTATGACAAGTGGAGTGGGCCCTATCCAATCTTAGAAAAGAAGGGTGAGGTTACCTATTTGGTTGACCTTGGCACCCCCAGGAACCTGCATAGGGTCCTGCATGTGAATAGATTGAAACCCCACCATGACAGGGCAGACATGACCATGTGACTGGTCACTGATGAGGGTGTGGAGGAGGAAACTGAGCCGGTGCCCGACCTCCTCTCCACTAATGTGCAAGATGGGTCAGTGGAGGGGGTGATACTCTCTCCCAAGTTGACAGACCAGCAGCACAGAGACTGTAAGCAAGTGCTGGAGCAGTTTGCTGGCCTGTTCTCTTTAACCCCAGGCATCACTGAGTGGTGTGTGCACCACATTGACACTGGTGACAGCATACCTGTCAAAAATAAACTGTACAGGTTGTCTGACCATGTCAGAGCCAGTATTAAAGCTGAGGTTGCTAAGATGCTGGAATTGGGGGTAATTGAACCGTCTGAGAGTCCATGGGCCAGTCCAGTGGTGCTGGTGCCTAAACCTAATCCTCAGGGGGGACCCAAGGAGTTAAGGTTCTGTGTGGACTACAGAGGATTGAATGAAGTCACAAAGACTGATGCTCACCCTATACCTAGAGCTGATGAGCTCAATGACAGGTTAGGGACTGCTAAGTACCTGAGTACTTTTGATTTGACTTCAGGTTACTGGCAGATTGCCCTCACTGATGGAGCAAAGGAGAGGTCCGCATTCTCCACACCAGAGGGCCATTATCAGTTCAAGGTAATGCCCTTTGGCTTAAAGAATGCACCTGCCACCTTCCAAAGGTTGGTGAACAGGGTCTTGTCTGGGTTGGAACAGTTCAGTGCAGCTTACCTGGATGATATAACTGTATACAGTTCTTCCTGGGGGGATCACTTAAGTCACCTAAGGGAAGTGCTTCAGGCCATGCAGCAGGCAGGCCTGACTATTAAGACAAGCAAGTGCCAAATAGGGCAGAGTTCTGTGGTGTACCTGGGCCACCTGGTAGGTGGGGGCCATGTACAGCCTCTCCAAGCTGAAATCCAAACTATTTTGGATTGGACAGCTCCTGTTACCCAGACTCAGGTCAGGGCATTCCTTGGACTGACAGGGTACTATAGAAGGTTTGTTCAAAATTATGGGACCAGTGTGGGGCCCCTAACAGAACTCACTTCTAAAAAGAGGCCCAAGAAGGTGGATTGGACCCCAGAGTGTCAGAAGGCTTTTGACACTCTGAAAGTTGCTATGTGTTCAGCACCAGTGCTACTGGCCCCTGACTACACAAAGGAATTTGTGGTTCAGACAGATGCTTCAGAGCAGAGCAAGGGATTGGGGCAGTGTTGTCACAGCTAATTGAAGAGGGCCTTGATCAGCCAGTTGCCTTTATTAGCAGGAGACTTCTTCCCAGAGAGCAGAGGTGGAGTGCCATTGAGAGAGAGGCTTTTGCTGTGGTTTGGTCCCTGAAAAAGTTGAGACCATATTTGTTTGGGACTCACTTTTGTGTTCAAACTGACCACAGGCCTCTCAGATGGCTCATGCAGATGAGAGGGGAGAATCCCAAGCTGTTAAGGTGGTCCATTTCCCTACAGGGGATGGACTTTACAGTGGAACACAGACCTGGGGTTGCCCATGCAAATGCAGATGGACGTTCCAGGTTTTTCCACTTAGCTGATGAGGACTACCAGGGTGTAGGTTAGTAACCCATCACCTTTCGTTTGGGGGGGGGTATGTTGCAAAGTCATCCTGTGCCCTGGGGACCACCCAACTTTTTGCTGACTGGTACTGGTGGTAACTGACTCTGACTGACCCTGGGCTTTGCCTAACCAGGCCCAGGGCCAGTGCTATGCTGAACACACTTAGAATACAGTGAAAACACCTACATACACTAGGGTACACTATGGGTTGGGGTACCCCTGTGATTGGCTTGACCTACCCTATAAGCCCCTAGTATATAATAGGGCAGGGTAATTGAAACTACCTATCAGTCCCTAGTATATAGCAGGGCATGGCAGTTTAGAGGTCAGCAGCTTTCTGCACTTGCATGTGTGCACTGCTGAGGCCTGAGGTCATTTTTAAAAGCAGCCCTGGGTGCCAGGACTGCTTTTAAAAAGTAAATTGTGCCCAAACTCGACTTTGGTGTTTGGGGCACTTAAAAATGGATAACCTACAGTGTTATGGCATATTAGGGACCCCCAGGGTCTACCCTAGGTGTCCCAGGGGTAGGGGGACAGGTATCTATAAGGTAGACCCTTATAAAAATGATTTCTATATGCCCTGGGGTAAGTGAAATTTTACATTTCACTTCCCACATTGTGATAAAGTGCTGCCCAAATTTGACTTTGATGCTAGGAGCACTGTGAAGTGAGGATCTGCAATATTTTTACAGATTCAGGACCCCTAAAGTCTCCCCTAGTTGTCCCATGGGATGGGGGTCCTGTAGATATAAGCAAAGTACTTATAAAATATGTTTTTGTAAGTCCTGGTGCTGGAAAAATGGCCCAAGTCATTTTTCCCATTGCAAATCCCCTGTTACATAGGTTAACATGGTAGGAAGTTATTAACTAATAACTCTTGATAGGAGAGGGCTAGAAGTGCCATTCACAGACTTCCCGAATGGTATTAATAAATTCAACAATATGATATTGTTGAATTTCTCCTAAAGTGTACATACAAGAAGTTATAAGACTTTCTTGTTTGTAAGCCAAGATTCAGCATTCCAGTGGTCAGCCCTGATTGGTCAGAGTTAAGTGGATTAGCCATGCTGCCTTGAAGAGGTGATAAAGAGCCCCTGGGGTCAACCAGCTCCGCTGGCAGGGCAGTATGCTGTTCCATAGGAATGCCAGGCCAGGGGGAGGAGTCGTAAACTATGTTCTTCAAAGAGGAGAGCAGAGAACAGTGTCATTTACAACTCTAAACTTTCCACCTTAGGCAGATGGTAGGATTAAGGAAGGTATGAGCAGATGTCGTCGGAGAGTCTAAGTAAATTAGCCATCTTAGGGGTGTGTTTAGCCAGCTCTTACCTCCTTGTTGGAAAATCAGCCATTATGGATTTGGAGGATTTGAAGCACTCTGGGACAAAATAATCCCACACTCCACAGGATGTGGTCATATATTTGAGGAGTTAACCTGCTCCCATTGGTCAGGAGTGACCTCCTGCCTGACCCAGAGAACTTGGAATATGTATCTGAGAGGGGCAGAGCCCTCCAGATCTGCTGATTGAAACTGAAGAAAGCAAGACATTGTGCCAAGCTGAGAAGTTTTGCTGTGCAAATTCTAAGGCCTGACCTCTGAAGCCTGCACCATCAGAAACTACAGCCCTGTAGACTACCTTGCTGAAAAAGAAGTAAAGAGTGGAAGCTACAGGTTAACAGAGCTCATCTGGACCCTCACCACCAAGGATCATCAACCTGGGGAACTACCAGTGGATTTGTAAGGGTGACGTCCAAGTGGATTGTGGGAACTGAAGTCCTCAACTTTCAAGGACCGTCTTGGAGCTTCCAGACCCTTGGAGTGAGTTTGAGACACTTTGGGACCCTTTGAGGAACTTCAGGAAGACGTTCAAGAAGTTTGGAGAACTTTGGAGGAACTTTGAAAAAAAGCTCCATAGAGGGACCGACTCAACCTGGTCAGCCAAGCCACCTGCCTTCAACCGCGAGCCGGCCAAGCCATCCAGGTTCGTCCCGCTAAAAGCTCCATCGGTCCAACTTCCAGAGTTTGACCGGGAGTAGAAGAAATCCGAGGCCGGCGAACCCTCACCGAATCTGACCTGGTGAAGAGCATCTAGGGACCCCGCGAGAAAAAGCTCCAGAAAAGTTTCTCAGTCCGCTCATAGAAAAGGTGACCGGGAGCAACCCCGAAAGCCAAACCGCCTGCCTTCAACCGCGTGTCGGCCTGGATCCTGGGTTTGCTCCGCTGGAATGCTCCGGAGGCCGGACCGCAAAAGTTTCTAAGTCCGAACGTAGAAAGGTGACCGGGAGCTCATCACAAGGCAAGCCGGCGAACCCTCACCGAATCCGAACTGGCTGAGAGCTTCAAGGGACCTCGCGAGAAAAAGCTCCAGAAAAGTTTCCAAGTCCGAAGGTAAAAACTGTGACCGACACCTTCCGCGTGGGGTATCCGCTCAGGGCTTCATCGCGGTCGGCCTGAAACTTTGACTTTGGGTCGGTCTATCGCGACCAGTTATCCCAATAAGGTGCTATATGTTTGTAAGTGCTATATTTTGCTAAATCTTTGAAAATTCATATCTCCGGTTCCCTATATTGTATTTTTGTCGTTTTGTTGTCATTTTAAAGATAAAAATATTTCCTATTTTTATAAATTGGTGTTGGATTTTTATTATGTGTTCTTTCTTAATTATTTACTGAATTGGTGTTTTTAAAGGCTTTACATACCTGTCTTTGAAGTTAAGCCTGCCTGCTCGCAGCCACGTTACCAAGGGTTGAGCATGGGAATAATTTTCTAAGACCTATGCTGAGTCCTCTCATGTGTTAGTGGCCTTATTACCAGTGGCAGACCTACATTTGCCCCTACCAATATTCCACTTTCCAACAATAATTCATTGGTAAATATGTTTATTGTGTCAATTGTTTATGAGAGAGTTGCATATTTAGAGGGCAGTAGTGTGGGAAGTAATTGAAAATTAATATAATTTTTAATTTTTCATATAATATTTATTTATTGTTATTTTATAGTCTTAATAATATGAATTAATTTAATACTGATTGTTTTTAATTTTATTGTTCATTGTTATTAGTTAATTAATTAATTGTTAAGCAATTATGTTAATTGTGTCATGTTTTACAATAGTGGTGGTGTCATTTATAGGGGTATTTGGTGGGAGGTAAATTATTTTTTATTATTTAAGTATTTGTTAATTAATGTTTATTATTTTGCTGGAGTGGGAATAGTAAATTATTCACCTCCGCTATCCAACACTTTCCATACTGTTGCAATTGTTGGAGTGGGAATAGTAATTTTATCCCCTCCACTATCCAACACTTTCCCTACTGTTGCACTATTGGAGTGGGAATAGTACATTATTCCCCTCCGCTATCCAACATTTTCCCTACTATTGCACTTGCTGGAGTGAGAATAGTAAATTATTCCCCTCCGCTATCCAACACTTTCCGTACTATTGCACTTGCTGGAGTGGGAATAGTGAATTATTCCCCTCCGCTATCCAACACTTTCCCTACTGTTGCACTCATTGGAGTGGGAATAGTAATTTTATCCCCTAAGCTATCCAACACTTTCCCTACTGTTGCACTCTGTGCAGTGGGAATAGTAAATTATTCCCCTCCGCTATCCAACACTTTCCCTACTGTTGCAGTTGCTGGAGTGGGAATAGTAAATTATTCCCCTCCGCTATCCAACACTTTCCCTACTGTTGCACTCCCTGGAGTTGGAATAGTAAATTATTCCCCTCCACTATCCAACACTTTCCCTACTGTTGCACTCCCTGGAGTGGGAATAGTAATTTTATCCCCTACGCTATCCAACATTTTCCCTACTGTTTCAGTTAATGTAGTGTAAAATGTTCTTTTAAAGATAAATATTTATTTTAATATTTCATTTTATTATATATATATTTTTTAAATATTTATCCTACAGGTTTATGTATATATATATATATATGTATTTATAATTTTTATTATGTTTCTAACGTTTTATAATTTAATAAAATAATGATTTATTAATATTAAGTAAATATATATATATATTTAATATATGTATGTTTAATTTATTTTTATATTATATTTATTATTTAATTTATTTTATATTATTTTTAAGACATTTAAAAAAAACGATATTTTGAACGATATTTTAAACAACGATATTTTGGTTTCGATATTTTTGTACTTACCTTTGTAGAGATAGGATGTCTATATTCTGGTAGGTCGATTTTGTTGTCGTTGATATTATGTCAGTGATCCAGCACTGGCGCTAGTTCCAAGCATGGTGACTCACAATATTGGCAGACTAAAGTATAATATCTCTGCACCTTGCTGTTATTAATCTTTCTGAAGCAGCAATTAGGAATAGGCCCTTGGCGTGCCGGACCTCGAAACTTCAGTGTCACCACTCACTCTTACCAACTATCAAATAGCTGTGCTCAGTAAGATATAATCAGCAGCCTCTTGCTAACAAAGTTCATTACATTGCTAAAAACAGTTCTGCCTATATCCTCTAGGCTTGGGCGTAACTCGCATAATTTGCAGTAGTGTAAATATGCAAAATTACAGCAAACACGCAAGATTACAAGGATTTAAGCGAGGAGCATATCCTAGCATTTAGCATTCTTAATGCAAATGGGAACAAGGATGTATGTTGCACTAAGAAAATAGCACTAAATGCAACAGAACATGAACAGCAGCAGCTAGCAGCTGATCACACTCACTAAGTTTGTTTTTCCTGTGTTCCTGCGGAAGTATTTTTATGCCAATTTACTGATAATTACGTAAAGGGAATAAACACATAATTTTGGGTATTTTTTCCAAAAAGGAGTGATACAAAATTATTGAGATTACTCTTATTACTTTAGCACAATTAAAGATTCATCCAGGCCTACTAGCCTCCTCAATTTATTGTCTGAGAACCCCACCCTCTATCCACAGGAATGCACACAATACACTTCCTCTGTCTGGGGAACTATCCGTACCCCTCACCTTGTGTTATGCTAAAACTCGGGGCATCCAAAATGGATCCAACTTCGCTTTTCTAATTATTAGTGTGAGCCAAACTTTGAGGGTGAACATCAGAAGGCATTTGATAGTAGATGTTTGCTTTATTTATCCTATATACTTTTTCACGCTGCCATGATCATGAGCTTACTGTTGGCTTTGAGCAGCCTAAACCTCACGTCCAGCCATAACTTTATACTTCCAGCCCATCAACTGATAATCTGTTCTTGCTAAAGCTTTGTTCACCTCATTTTAGTTTTATCAAAAGTAACTAAAATAGCATCTATTTCACTTGCAAATAATGGTCTTTCCTTCTGCAGTTTTGCACTCTAATACTGCCTGCAAACTCAGAAATCCTGCTCTGTATTCTTATGCAAATTAACCTTGACATAAAATCTGAAATCGTTGCCAATCCTTTTCTTTCAAAACATTATCTCCTTGCTTTTCATCCTCTGTTGTTTCCTATCTGTGAGCACAGCCTACTCTAAGACTCTTGTCTGTCTGCCTTAATCAATATTATTGTATTTCTACAGAATGCTCACACCTCATTTCAAAGATTACAACCTCCCCTTTAAAAGTCATACCCTTGCAAACTAAAAATATCTAATCTCCTGTAGCTCATCCATTAGTAGCATCAACCATTTGCATGAATTCACCCTCCCGCCACCTAAAGAGCACACCTAACTCCTATTAATTCAACTTACCAAATAGAAACTGGAGTAAATGCAAGTAACGGGTTCCTTAAGAGCACAAGACTAATCCTAATAACCAAAAACAACCGCTGGAGAACTACTGCTAACCTTGGGTTCTGGAGCAGCATGCTTCCTGACCTGAAGCGCTTTAATGCTTCATCAGGGGAGTTAGTGCTATATAAATGTAAATTACAATATAACAGTGTGAAGGCCTGCATGTTTTAACTAGTATACACTGCTAAGGCTTTCCGTTTGGCCTGCAATGTTCTAGTTTCATTCGGTTCCGTTCAACTGTTAATTTTATTCTATCTGATAGGAAAAGATTGGCCATAGTTCCATCCCCCAGACTGTGTTTGAAGGGCTCAAATTGTATCAGTCAATTGCAAAACTGTTTTACAGGTTTTCCCCCTCAGTTCCCTTTCCAAGGAGCATAGATCACAGATGCCATGTTGCTTTGCTCTCTCTGTACATGGTATAGTTCTGATAAAGCGGGATTCTTATCTTATCTCACCATCACTAAGAATCCTCAGGTCGCCAGAATCTTTTTACCTGCTGAATAGTGTGATGGGAAGAAAATTCAATTCGGTTATGAAACGATTTAGAATCAAGTTACCTCCAATGATCACAGACTCCGAATTCAGATTTTTGGGTTTATTACAGCCAAAAATAACTGCACATGCAAGCACCTCAACACGAGGTTAAAGAAATAGATGGGCACTAATACAAACATCATCCTACGCAGGAGTCTCATTCGACTCAAAATAAGAAGAATCGTTAGCTCCAGAAGTATTAAACCAACAATAACTGCTCCAATCTCTATTTTATTCTTCATTTACCTAAATAAGCGTAAAACAGTTATCTGTCCCTACTCTACCACCAGGGGCGGCTGGTGGAATTTGAAACTGGTGGGGCGTATGCAGACGAATCAACGTATGCGAGCGAGCGCAGAGAGCGAGGCCGACGGCAATAAGGAGGGTTCGGGGGGGTTCTCCCCCGTGAAGAAATTAAAAAAAAATTGGCATCTTTTTGGTGCAATTTTCAGCACTATTTCTGTGATAAAAGGACTAAAAATTCAGTTCTTCTAGGCATTCATAAAAGAAAACTCATACATTATTTCAGAGAATTTCTGGGTTGCAAAGCAAGTCTGACTTCTGAAGAGGGCTTGGGTACTAAGCAAGACTGCTTTGGCTCCACCATTTCCAATAGAAAACACTAGTTAGCGATGTGAACAAGTTCAATGGACAAACCTGGGGTCTAGGGAGAGTCCCTCTTCTGAGAAAGAAATGTAAAAAAGATTGGCAAATGGTGCATTTTAAAGCAAATGAATGCAGCGATAAAGCAAGGCTTATTAAGCAGTGGGAACGTAGAGTCTTGAAATATTAAACACATTAAAAACTGCCCCGTATCTTCTTGCATTAATTTGTTCAACAGTTAATGTAATATGTAAATTGTTCTGCATGTTAACTTTAGCCCTTTAAAATGTATGCTTGCCCAGTGTCTTGCACTGCATGCAGCATTACCTTTGGAAAAATATGCTCTAACCAGACTTTGGGAAGCACCTACAGCTGCTGGCTGTAACCAACCAGTCATATAGAAATATGTGCAGACAGGTCTTTAAGTGAGATGAAAAAAGTGGGTGCTCCCTATAAAGGAACATGCCAAATACATTTCTGTGATTCCCATAGTGTGCCATCAGACCGGTATTTTGGTTTCTCTCTGAGATGTAATTTTATCCATATAAATGGCACAGCAACTGACATACGCCTAAAGCCTGTCAGTATGATTGGCTTTATCACTGGGTGTTAGCTGTTTAAGATAAATGAGTAACAATGATTTCTTATAAATAATTAACATTGAAAATGTTTACATTCTGAAATTCTGAAATAGTTAGTCTGTGAATTAAATAGCATTGAGGCCTGTGGAAGGATTTTTGGCCTTCAATTATGTGTGCTTTATGTTAGATATGTATCCTCTTTTTCTCTGCATATCTTGTCCATCTGCACATCTTCAACCCCCTCTCTTTCCTCTTCAGCATCCTCTTTTCACTCTTCCCCGAATGCCCTTCCTCACATCTGTCACTTCACCGCCTCCAACATGCACTGCACTCCCTCAAATATAAGCACTTTAATTTCTCTTACTTTTGCCTTGCAAATATTTTGACATCAGTGTACCCCCTTCACACACATTTCCACAGAATTCCAGTTGCAAATGGAATACACAAATATTGTTCTGTGTGCTCTGCAGAGAGGCTAACCCACTGACAGGCACTTTGTTTGGCTTTAGCCTTAGCGTCTGTGTGCTCAATCAAAGCCCCTCATAAACACCTGGCATGGCTCAAGCCTCAAAGTATGCACTGACAATAATACAGATAAACAACAACATTATAAAATAGCTAACTCGTGGGTACCAGACAGACACAACACAGTGAAGCGCAAACAGTGAAACGCTAGAACAGTGTGATAGCAGCAGCGCATAAAGAAACGAGAAGACGAACACAAACATGTCATTTGCAGCTAATTGACTTGAGAGTGGAGCTGGGCATTGAGCGCTGGGCTCTGACTGGGTTGGCACAGCAGTGTCATGGCTGCAGAGACAGACCCCTCCCTGATGCCTGTCACGGTAATCTCTAGCCCGCTCACCAACGTGTCCAAAACAAAAACTTTTTACCGGAGGATTGTTTGAATGAAAGCGCATGACAAAAGCATTGTGCTGTTAAAGTTTAAACATGAAACACTTGTCACAAATATACAATTTTATATTAGACACTGGGATGGGAGAGCTGAATATTCCGGAGTTGAATTTGATTGTCATTTGTGGAAAATAGCATTATTACATTTTCAAAATAAAAAATGTCTGACAGCACATAAAGACATAAGGACCACAATTTTGCAACGTGAAAATAAAAATTTCTGGCAGCACACAAACATAGGAGGTCCAGAATTTTGCAACGGGCACACAATTGACAGCGCTCAGCTACATAGGAAATGCAGAGAACGAGGAACTGAGCAATTTCAGTGCATCCTTTAAGGTAGTAAGCGCTATATAAATACAAGTACTTGCCCTCACAGTTTACCCAATATCTTCTGTCAAGGGCACACGCATCCTTCTTCCTGGCTTCCTTCTGTAGGGGTGCCTGCCCTCCACCCCTTATCACTGTGCAAGGTCGGTCTTCACTGTGTGTTGTGTACACTGGAGTGTACACACATACAGCGTAGACTTGCACTAAGGATTAACTGCCCCGACAGGGGCAGCGTGAGGCATCAAGAGTGCACGTCTAGAGAAAGTGCTGAGGTGAGCGTGTCCTCACCGGACGGGGGATCGAGGCTGTAAACCCCAAAACACTGCCAAACCCCAGAACATTCGCACTGCACACCCTGAAAAAGCTCCAAACGCGCCCAACAGCCCCGCGCTGTCACTTGTCAAGCGTGCAGGCCACAGTAAAGTGCACCAGGTCGTAAGTTTCAATACGACGACTCCACGTCAGAGACAGGCAGTAAAGCAGGCTGCAGTCACACACCATATCTGGCAGGGATGCTAATTAGACAGAAATCCTCAGTGCTACAGGAACAAACACTAACTGCAAGAAACCCCTCGCAATGTGAACCTTCCAGGGCACGCCAGCACGTGCACACGCATCTGCCACCCAGGCACCGCACAGCAAACATGTATTGAAGGTCACACGAATGCAAATCAGCCAAGGCCGTATTCACTACCCCATAGTACCATGCAAGAACTGCCTCTCGATTCAATAATATATGACGGACTTACCCCGGCATGGCACCCCAGGATCAGCCGCGGCCGGCATGCTCGCGGAGGGGGGGGGGGGTTGAGACGCGGTAAGTCTTGGTGGGGGAATAAAACAAAAAATTAAAAGTTACTTACTGCGCCGCAGGGTACCACTACCACGCCGCCTCCGCTCCTGGCCGCTGTTATGGTGGAGCCGGAATCCGATCCCATCCCGCGTGTTCTGACCTGCAGGAAAAGGAAGCAGGCAGCCTCCCTCCTCCTGCTACCTGTGATTGGCCATACCGCTTCAAGTGCGGCAGTGCTGTGCCACCCACGCGCGGCACCCAATAAACAGCCAGCCCTCAGACTAGCAGTCACTGCGCGGTGTCTCTCACTCTCTCAGCCAATCCAAACGCTGCATTAGCAGCGCCAGGATTGGCTAGAGCACAGATGCCCCTCGCCCATTAGGAGACCCGGGGCCGGGGGGCTGCTGCATGAAGCAAGCAACCCTCGGTCCCTCGCTCTGCTAAAGGGAAGGCAGCGGCTAGGAGTGCGCCTGTTCGGGCTGGTCGTAAAAATGACCATGCCCAAAACCGAGACATGCGCACTATTGCTGCGCTCACAGTAACAACAACTGCTTGTTGTCTGTGTCAGTCACCACCAAGTGGGCGTGGCCAGGTCAGGTGCCGGCCCGGAACTGCCGCGCGGCGCGCCACGCGACTCGAGTTATTTCAACACAACACAATCAGATAAGATTAAGTAGAAGTGCGAGAACGAATGATGAATGGGCCATGGGGGCATGTGGCATTAGTGGCAGGCGGGGCAATGCCCCAGCGCCCAAATGGACGCACCGCCCCTGTCTACCACTAAAGTGACATCCCTACTTAACAAATTTCCCCAGGCAAGAGTAGAAAGAAAAGGTGTCAGCTGTGAAGACTTCCTAAGAAGTGCACTCACTTAGCATTTCGAGCTCGTTCTAAGATGCTCCTTCATAAAGATCTCTCTCTTTGCCCTTCTCTCAGGTCTCCTCTACCTCCTCTGTGCTCTCCCCCCTCGGGGCACTGTCCCTAATACAAAATTCACATACAATTGAACACACCCTTGTCACTCCTCTTCGGCCAGGTCTTCCTTCTCGTACTTTTCCATCGAAACTCTTACTTCATCCAGGACGGTTACAGCGACCTTGAGTCCCAGGCACCTTCTCCGCTGAAATTATCATCCCTACATTCCAGTATACTCCCATCTCATTGCCTCCCACCACCCTAACTCCTGAAACAAAGAGCCAGTCTTTCGCTAACGAGGCATGTGTCCTTGCACCTGCAACAGAAGATACATTTCAACAGACTTTCCCTCTGTACGAATCTACCAACTGTGCCCAGAGAGCCTTTCCAAGAGAACCCCTTCTCTGCCTAAAATAAGCTAACATAAGAACGAACAGGCCTTTCTTTGACGTATATGCAGTCAGGCCTTTACACAATTTAAACACACAATTCTAATTACTTCTTTAAGCATAAGCTCATACATTACATATGCGAAAAAATGAACTACACATGCAACTTCAATATAATACACGTTAACTACTACATCTCAATTATACATGAGCTAATTCATTATGCATCGTTTTAAACGCGTTTCAATTAAGCATTACATTTACGTGATTCTAATAACACAACTACTCTCTTATTCACTCTAATAATGCGGTTTAGAACTACATTTTACTAGCCACTCATTAATATATGTCTGGATATATGCGGGTGCGGACTAACGGTGATTATGACGCACCCCTACAAATTTCACGAGAACATGGCGCTCTATCAGTTTCCCCCTTTGATGACTCCTGTCATCACACCTTTACAACTCCCTTGGAGAAAGAACCGACCTAAACAGAACTTGTTGCCATTCTCCCTGTCGGAATCTCTCCAAACTCTTAATATTTCGATAGTGACTGTCCTGCAGTCTAGCCATTCTCGTCTCATTTTCTCTCAACGCTTTCTCAGCTCTGCCTGCTCTATACCACTTATATGCTCTGATAAGACCCCACAAACAAACCACACAAACCACCACAATAAATAGAGGTCTCAGAACATAGCCAAGGAATCCCTTCCCCAAATTCGCAAACCAGCTTCCCACTTGGCCAAATCCTTTGCCCACTTTCTCCCAAACGCCCTCTTCAGTCAAATCCGCTATCTTCGTATGGATCGTAGTGATGTTACTTATATATTTCTCCAGATCCTTGCTGTGGTCTGGTATATAAGTGCAGCACTCTTGAACCTTCAACATTTTACAGACTCCGCCCTCTTTTGCCAATAGGACATTCAAAGCAAGACGATTCTGCAAAACCATTGTCCTTATTGACAACATCTCTCCATCCACAAGTATCAACGACTTTGCTGTATTCATTGATAATTCATCAACCACAGTCGCCAATCTCCGGATCTTCGCATCATTCAAGATCACTCCCAAACTTGGTATCATCGCTCCAAAGATATCTCCTACTACAGCTCCTGCACTCGTACCTCTCTTCACTCTCGAATGCTTTCCACCTTCCAGAAGCTCCAAATCCTCTGCAAGGTAGATCTTTGGAAATATTATTCCCAAGTAACACGTACCATACCAGTTCGCAGGCAATCGCACATAAGCATTCCTTCTACATACAAAATACACCGTAGGTATCACTTGTACAGGACCTTGCAGAAAATTCTTTGCTGATTCCTCCATGGTGAAAACGTGATCACACTCGCTCTGTCCCATCCATCCCGTTCTTGATCTGAAACCTCATCCTGCAGTCGCTTGAGTTCCTCCCAAGTGTCTGCCATGGCCAACATCATGTTGAGCTCGGTTCTTTCTTGGCTCTCTCCTGTGTAACCCTCTGTAAATATGCCTCCTTGTTCTGCACAGAAACGGGCAACTTCATCCGCTTAGTTATTTCCCAAAGAGACAAAATCATCCCCCTTTCCATGTGCAGTACATTTGACAACTGTGATTGCCTTCGGACATTGCAATGCATCTAGTAGCTGTCGTACATGTTCTCCATTCCTAATGGGTGAACCAGATGATGTCATGTATCCCCTTTGTGACGATAACTGTCCGAAGTCATGAACCACACCAAACCTGGCTGTCCTTGTAGATCGTGATTCGGATTTGATCAGCGGCCAAACAGGCACGAGTCAAGGCAATGATCTCAGCTACCTGCGCGGAGTGTACTCCTTCTAGGCAAGCAGCCTCACCCACTCCTGAAATGGTACATACAGCAAACGCTGCTCTCAGTTGACCAACACTGTCTCTTAAGCACGAACCATCGAGAAAGAAAATTTCATCTGGGTCAGTCAGTGGTTCGTCGACAATGTCAGGTCTCGGTTTTGTGCATAGTTCAGTCACATCAAGACAATAATGGTCCGCACAATCTTCATCATCTGCATTCGGTATGGGCATTAATGTTGCAGGGTTTAAGACAGAGCACCTTCTCAGAGTCACATTCTCTGCGGCAAGTATGACTTGCTCATACCTCGTTAACCTGTTATTCGTTAGGTGCTGAGTCTTTGTCCTGGTCATTAACAATGCAACAGAATGTGGCACATAAACTGTCAGAGGATGACCCATTACAATGCTTTCACATCTTTCAATGCTGACACCTGTTGCAGCAACGGATCTTAGACATCCGGGCAACGCAGAAGCAACTGGATCTAGAGTAGCTGAAAAGTAGGCAACTGGTCTACGGACACCTCCATGATTCTGAGCTAAGACTGCTAATGCACAACCTTCTCTCTCGCAACAGAACAGTGAGAAAGCCTTGTTGTAATCGGGCATTCCCAACGCTGGTGCACTGCACAAACCTTCTCTCAGTCTTAGGAATGACACCAGGCACTCCTCGTCCCATGGCACCGGATCACTCACATCCTTGTGCGTGAGCCTCTGTAAAGGCTTTGCTCTCAAGGAAAAATTGGGAATCCACTGACGACAATAGCCAACCATTCCCAAAAACATCCTGACTTCCCTCTGAGTGGTAGGCACTGCCATGTTCATTATTGCCTCAATCCGATCTGGTGACACCTTCCTCATTCCATTTTCTAGTCTGTGACCCAAGTACTGCACTTCGTTCAGACAGTACTGTAATTTGTTCGGGGACACCTTGTGCCCATTCTCTGCCAAATGATTCAGTAGGGCTATCGTATCCATCCGGCAAGCGTCTTCTGTTTCTGACGCAACAAGTAGATCATCTATGTACTGCACAAGAACTGAGTTCTGTGGCAATACGAGACTCTCAAGATTCTTCTTCAAGATCTGATTAAAGATCGATGGACTCTCTGTATACCCTTGAGGGATACGACACCACGTTAACACACGATTGTCCAGCCGGAAAGCAAAAAGAAATTGGTTTTCCTCGTGGAGCGGTATCGAGAAGAATGCTTGACACAAATCAATGACAGTAAACCACTCTGCTTCGCATGGAATCTGAAACAGTATCACTGATGGATTTGGTACCACTGGACAACATGGGACAACTATCGTGTTGACCTTTCGCAGATCTTGCACGATCCTGAACTTCCCGCTCGGTTTCTGTAGTCCCATGATAGGTGAATTACATGGGCTACCTCTTATCGCCTTCAGAATTCCCTGCTTGATCATAGACTCGATTACAGGTCTAATCCCTGCAATCGTCTCGGGTGACAGATTGTACTGGGGCGTCCTAGGGAATTCTGCATTCTGCTTAACCTGGATCTGTACAGGTTCAACCCCTTTGATCAGTCCGATCTCTTCTCCCGTGAAATCCTGCACCTCTTGTGACACAGAATCCCTCAGATCTAGTGGAAGTTCCTCCACTGTCACCACTGGATACATTTCTATACACAAGTGCTGATTGGCAACTTTGAAGGTGGCATCGTCATCCTTCGTCTGAACCTCCACTCCCCTAGGTGTGCAATAGATAGTGCAATTCAATTTACACAATAGATCTCTTCCTAACAGACAAACTGGACTCGTATCGCACACCACAAACTGATGTCTAGCTCGGAAAGAGCCTATTCTCACTGGAATCGGTTCGGTCAATGGGCTAGTTATCCTCTTGTTCGCCACTCCAACAACTTGGATCAATTGTCCCGAGAGGGGTAGGTTGGGGACTACTGCTGATCTTACAGTAGACCGGGTAGCACCAGTGTCAACCAAAAGAGTGGTAGGATGACCATCAATGTCTGCCTCCACAAAAGGTCCTCTCTGGTCTACCTCCAAGACTGCTCCAAGTGTGCAGTCTTCCTCCCCCCTCAGGCACTGTCAGGCTAACGGGTCTGGGCTGTACTCATCATATCCTTCGAAAAGGGGCATCTGCTGGTAAGTCCACATTCCTCGCGAAATTCTCGGTGGCTGGGGAACTTGCACCTGTGGGTTAAACGTCCCCCCTTTCATCGATCTGGGCCTTGTCACAGTATTGACTACCTCCGGCACGGGTGCCTGAACCACTTCTACCTCCTGCTGCACCTGAGGTAGGTCGCTCCCCCACCATACAGCTCCGCCTGTGCTGTCCACCCTCTGCTGCTGCTGGTAAGCTCGCCCCTCTGCTTGTGGCCTCGGTGCCCGTTTTCCTTCTGTTTCCCTCGCTGCCCCCACCTCCCTTGTGTCCATTTTGCCTTCTGTTTCCCTCGATGCCCCCACTGTACTGTGCCCGTTTTTTTCCTCTGTTCCCTCGCTGCCCCCACCTCCCTTGTGTCTATTTTGCCTCTGTGCCCCTCGCTGCCCCCACTGTACTGTGCCCGTTTTTTCCTCTGTTCCCTCGCTGCCCCCACCTCCCTTGTGTCCATTTTGCCTTCTGTTTCCCTCGCTGCCCCCACTGTACTGTGCCCGTTTTTCCTCTGTTCCCTCGCTGCCCCCACCTCCCTTGTGTCCATTTTGCCTTCTGTGCCCCTCGCTGCCCCACTGTACTGTGCCCGTTTTTCCTCTGTTCCCTCGCTGCCCCCACCTCCCTTGTGTCCATTTTGCCTTCTGTGCCCCTCGCTGCCCCCACTGTACTGTGCCCGTTTTTCCTCTGTTCCCTCGCTGCCCCCACCTCCCTTGTGTCCATTTTGCCTTCTGTTTCCTCGCTGCCCCCACTGTACTGTGCCCGTTTTTCCTCTGTTCCCTCGCTGCCCCCACCTCCCTTGTGTCCATTTTGCCTTCTGTGCCCCTCGCTGCCCCCACTGCACTGTGCCCGTTTTTTCCTCTGTTCCCTCGCTGCCCCCACCTCCCTTGTGTCCATTTTGCCTTCTGTGCCCCTCGCTGCCCCCACTGTACTGTGCCCGTTTTTTCCTCTGTTCCCTCGCTGCCCCCACCTCCCTTGTGTCCATTTTGCCTTCTGTGCCCCTCGCTGCCCCCTCTGTACTGTGCCCGTTTTTTCCTCTGTTCCCTCGCTGCCCCCACCTCCCTTGTGTCCATTTTGCCTTCTGTGCCCCTCGCTGCCCCCACTGTTCTGTGCCCGTTTTTTCCTCTGTTCCCTCGCTGCCCCCACCTCCCTTGTGTCCATTTTGCCTTCTGTGCCCCTCGCTGCCCCCACTGTACTGTGCCCGTTTTTCCTCTGTTCCCTCGCTGCCCCCACCTCCCTTGTGTCCATTTTGCCTTCTGTTTCCCTCGCTGCCCCCACTGTACTGTGCCCGTTTTTCCTCTGTTCCCTCGCTGTCCGCACCTCCCTTGTGTCCATTTTGCCTTCTGTGCCCCTCGCTGCCCCCACTGTACTGTGCCCATTTTTCCTCTGTTCCCTCGCTGCCCCCACCTCCCTTGTGTCCATTTTGCCTTCTGTGCCCCTCGCTGCCCCCACTGTATTGTGCCCGTTTTTCCTCTGTTCCCTCGCTGCCCCCACCTCCCTTGTGTCCATTTTGCCTTCTGTGCCCCTCGCTGCCCCCACTGTACTGTGCCCATTTTTCCTCTGTTCCCTCGCTGCCCCCACCTCCCTTGTGTCCATTTTGCCTTCTGTTCCCCTCGCTGCCCCCACTGTACTGTGCCCGTTTTTCCTCTGTTCCCTCGCTGCCCCCACCTCCCTTGTGTCCATTTTGCCTTCTGTGCCCCTCGCTGCCCCCACTGTACTGTGCCCGTTTTTCCTCTGTTCCCTCGCTGCCCCCACCTCCCTTGTGTCCATTTTGCCTTCTGTGCCCCTCGCTGCCTCTCTCCATTCCCGCCGCTGCGTCCCTGCGGCCCCGCCCCTGACTGCCCATTCGCTGCCTCTGCCTCCCGCCTCCCAGCTGCTCCTCCCTCCCACCTCCCCATATATGGCGGCCGCTGTGCGGCCGCGCCGCTGGCGCGCCAAAGGCGCGCCTAAGGCAAGCCCGTCTGCGCCCGTCCGCGACTGGACCGCGCCCAGCGCCAGAACCCCTGGGCCGCGCGCCCCCCGCTCCAGCCTCGAGGACCGACGCCGATACGATGCCACCACACTCCACGCTCTCAACCCCGGACGGACGCACAACTGCTTCAAGGCCGCCCCGAAACGCACCCATGGTCCCTTCACCTGCCGGAACTGCAGCTACACCAGCCTCAGAGCCACCGAGGCGCCCGCCAAGAAAGACCTCAACCACCTCCGGTGCATCCTACTGAACACCCGCTCCGCACGCAAACACGCCGTCGAGCTCTGGGACCTGCTCGACACATCATCACCAGACGTCGCCTTCCTGACAGAGACCTGGATGAACGACTCCTCCGCCCCGACATCGCCATAGCCATCCCAGATGGCTATAAGATCACCCGCAGAGACCGCGTCAGCGCAGTAGGAGGAGGAATCGCCATCGTCCACAAGAACACCATCAAGGTCTCGACCAGCACCGACGACACTCAGCACCGCCGAACACATGCACTTCCAGATCCACACGGACCCCAACACCACCCTTAGAGGCACCCTTGTCTACAGACCCCTGGGCCCCGACCCCAGTTCAGCGACTCCATCGCCGACTTCATCAGCACGCACGCCCTGAACTCTACCGACTACATCCTCCTCGGAGACCTGAACTTTCACCTGGAGAACAACAACAACAGCAACTCCACCACCCTGATCGACAACCTCGCCAACCTCGGGATGAGCCAGCTCGTCACAACACCGACCCATTCCGCCGGCCACACGCTTGACCCCATCTTCTCCTCAAGCTCCCACGTCTCCTTCAGCCACACCACGGAACTCCTCTGGACCGACCACCGCTGCATCCATTTCACCTTCCAGAAACCCACCACACACCACCGCACCCAACAGATCCCACGCCGCTGCTGGAGCAAAGTCACCGAAGACCAACTCGGGCAACCCTCGCTCTCAGCCCTCCCTCCGACCCATCCAACACTGATGACGCTGCCTGCAACCTCAGACGATGGATGGACGACTGTGCCAACACCCTCGCCCCGCTGAAAAACTCACCTACAGTGACACCACCAAAAGAGCCAGCTGGTTCACCTCGGAACTCCTAGCTTCCAAGCGTACCTGCCGGAAACTAGAGAAGAAATGGCACAGTGATAAGACACCGGACAGCCACGCAGCCCACAAATACGCCATCCGTAACCACCACCACCTCATCAAGTCCGCCAAGAGAATCTCCTTCAAAGACCGCCTCGACAACAACGCACACAACAGCAAGGAGCTTTTCAACATCGTGAAGGAACTCTCCAACCCCAGCTCCAACACCAACGACATCCCGCCGTCGCAACCCCTGTCAATTCCTCGCCACCTTCTTCCACCGCAAGATCGCCGACATCCACGACAGCTTCAACACCCAGACAGCCCCAACTAAGATCGATGCACCAGACCCGCCGCACACCATCGACCACGACCCCCTGCCAGCCTGGGCCAGCGTGAACATCGAGGACACCATCAAGACCATGAGCACAATACACTCCGGCTCCCCGTCAGACCCTTTCCCGCACCACATCTTCAACAAAGCCAGCAGCTCCATCGCACCCCACCTGTGCAACGTCATCAATCTCTCCTTCGAGACCGTGACCTTCCCAGAGAGCTGGAAACACGCAGAGATCAACGCCCTACTCAAAAACCCAAGGCGGACCCGAGAGACCTCAAGAACTTCCGGCCCATCTCCCTGCTTCCGTTCCCAGCCAAGGTCATCGAGAAGATCGTCAACAAACAGCTAACCCGATACCTCGAAGAAAACAGCATCCTGGACCCATCCCAATCGGGGTTCCGCAGCAACCACAGCACTGAGACTGCCCTCATCGCCGCCACCGACGACATCAGGATCCTGCTGGACAACGGTGAGACCGCAGCCCTCATCCTGCTGGACCTCTCCGCCGCCTTCGACACTGTCTGCCACCGCACTCTACGCGCACGCCTCCACGATGCAGGGATCCGAGACAAGGCCCTGGAATGGGCCACCTCCTTCCTCGCCGGCAGAACCCAGAGAGTCCGCCTCCCACCATTCCGATCCGAAGCCTCCGTGATCATCTGCGGCGAATCCCAGGGATCATCCCTCAGCCCAACACTGTTCAACATCTACATGGCCCCGTTCGCACGCATCGCCAGACAGCACGACCTCAACATAATCTCCTACGCCGACGACACTCAACTGATCCTCTCCCTCACCAAGGACCCCTCGCCGCCAAATCCAACCTCCATGAAGGAATGAAGGCCGTCGCCGATTGGATGAAGATCAGCCGACTAAAACTGAACACGGAGAAGACAGAGGTCCTCATCCTCGGCTCCAACCCTCAGCCTGGGATGACTCCTGGTGGCCAACGACGCTGGGAGCAGCCCCGACACCCACCGACCACGCACGCAACCTGGGAGTCATCCTCGACTCAACGCTCTCCATGGCCAAGCAAGTCAACGCAGTCTCATCCTCCTGCTTCAACACCCTCCACATGCTTCGCAAGATCTACAGGTGGATCCCGACAGACACAAGAAGAACAGTCACCCAGGCCCTCGTCAGTAGCAGACTTGACTATGGGAACGCCCTCAACGCGGGAGCCCCGGCCAAGCTCATCAAGCGACTGCAACGCATACAAAACGCCTCCGCACGCCTGATCCTCGATGTACCACGCCACAGCCACATCACCCCCACCTGAGGAACCTGCACTGGCTCCCCGTCGACAGGAGAATCTCCTTCAAACTCCTCATCCACGCACACAAGGCACTCCACAAGACTGGCCCAGCCTACCTCAACAGACGACTCCTCTTCTACGTCCCCAACCGCCAACTCCGCACCGCCGACCTCTCCCTCGCCACCGTCCCTCGCATTCGAAGAACTACCACCGGCGGCAGATCCTTCTCCCACCTCGCCGCCAAGACCTGGAACACCCTTCCACTAAGCCTACGACAGTCCCAAGACCTGCTGACCTTCAGGAGGCTACTCAAGACCTGGTTGTTCGACCAGTAGCAGCACCCCCCCCTTTTTTTCCCTAGCGCCTTGAGACCCTCGCGGGTAAGTAGTGCGCTTTACAAATTCTGTGATTGATTGATTGATTGATTGGCTGGGTTCAAGGGACACTCGCGCTTCCAATGTCCAATCTGGTGACAAAGATGACACGCAGTGGTCTTCTTCAATGTCGCCACATCCATCCCCGTCTTGGGATCTATAGGTTTCCCTTTTCCCTGACCTTGCTCATTTTGGTTCCCTTGGTAGTTTCCCTGTCTTCTCCCCAGCGTCCCTCCGTTAGGTTGGACCTGAGCTGGTTGCATCTGAACAAGCATCAACTTGTCATTCTGCTTCCGGTTTTCCGAGTCCACTTCATCACTACAGTACCTCGCATACCGCAAGATTTTGTCTACCGGCGTTTATTATTATTATTATTATTAAATTTCTAAGGCGCACAGATACCCGAAGGTTTCCCGGCGCCATCGGACCCACGCCAGAAGAGGGAGCTAACCTATTGATTAAATAACCACGTTTTTAGATCTCTGCGGAATTTATAATAAATAGTTTCATGCCGGAGAAGTAGGGGGAGTGAATTCCATAGAGAAGGAGCTAAATAAGTCAAAAGATCGACCACCCATGCGTACTTGTTTGATCCTGGGGACTTGAAACTTAGCCTGAGTGGAGGAACGAAGGAGACGCGTGGGTAGGTAAGGGTGTATCAAGGCACTGAGATACTGTGGCGCTGTACTGGATTTAATTTTATGCATAAAGCATAGGGCTTTAAATTTAATTCGGTTCTCCATCCTAAGCCAATGAAGGTCTCGGAGAGGTCCTGAGATGGAAGCCTTTCGAGGTAACTGACACAGTAGTCTAGCCGCAGAGTTCTGGACTACTTGCAGCTTACGGACCACCTCCTTGTTGGCTCCTAAATACAGGACATTGCCATAATCCAATCTAGACACAATCAAAGCTTGGATCACTGTTCTTTGCGTAGAATCTGGCAACATCCAAAGTATTTTTTGAGCCATCTTAGGATGTTGAAGCAGGTTGAGGCGACCTTAACCGCTTGCTGCTTCATAGATAGTTGATCATCAATTATTATGCCCAAATTACGGACTGATTGAGATGGTAAGGGGAGATCACCCATCTGAGTTGGCCAATGTTGAGGACCCCAGTAGTCTTTATTTCTTCCAAAGATAAGAACTTCGGTTTTCCCACCGTTTAATTTCAGCTTGTTGGTCTGCATCCAGCTAGCTATCTTTTGCAGTCCAACCTGGAGAGAGGACACATTAGATGTCTCATTGGTGGACAGAGAGAAAATTAACTGGGTGTCATCTGCATATGAAAATATGGTTAGCCCAGCTTGTTCAGCTATTGTGGCCAGGGGGCTAACATAGATGTTAAAGAATAGTGGGTTCAGGATAGATCCCTGAGGCACTCCATACGGGGAAGCATGGACCTTAGAGCTTGCTGACGAGGAGAAAACCTGAAAAGTCCTACCAGCCAGAAAGCTCGACAACCATTTGAGTGCTGATCCAATAATGCCCCGAGAATGTAACACTTGTAGAAGGGCAGAGTGTGACACAGTGTCGAAAGCAGCACTCAAATCAAGAAATATGAGTGCCACAGATTCTCCCATGTCAAGACGTTTGCGAAGAGTTTCTGTGACACCCAGGAGCGTGGATTCTGTAGAGAAGCCAGCTCTAAATCCTGATTGTGATGAGTGAAGGATTTTTTGAGTGTCCACAAACTGCGTCAACTGATGATTAACATGTTTTTCTAAAATCTTAGAAAAAGCTGGGAGTAGTGAGATCGGGCGGAAGTTAGATGGTTCCGCCGGATCTGCATTCACTTTTTTTAGCAAAGGGAGAACCATGGCATGCTTCCAGGCTTGTTCTGCCAACAGATCAACAGATCAAATGTTGCTGTATCATGAGGCTAACCTCTGATCTCAATCCTAGGACAAACTTTGAGACAAACTGTCCCATATCCTTGGGGTCTAAGGTGTCTAGTCCGCTATACTGTTTAAAAGCTTGCAAGAGTCTTTCATAATACTCATGCACTGTCTCCTTGGGTTCCTGCACAGTTCGATCTATCTTAACCCAATCAATGTCTTGGGGTGAGACCTTCAACTTCAACCATGTAATCACTTGTTCAAACTTTTTCATGACTATAGGTGACGGACCATTTGTAACAGCATCCCTTTCAGGTTCGAAGGTCGGCCACTCAACTGCAATTTTACAAGCTGACCACAAGTCTCCTGGTACTACTATATCAAACAAGGTGTTCAAATCAATCCACAATACCTTCGAAATTTTAACAAAACGGTCGACCTGTTTGTACCACTCTACGGGTTTTTCCCTCAGCCGAGGAAAATCATTTGTAAATGCAGCCAAGTCACCTCTACTCCATGGCACATGCACGTACCCTCCGTTCTGTACTTCTCGTAAAGGATAGTTCCCTACGCCTGGCGTCCCTCCCCCCGGAGGCGGCGTTTCTCTTACAGTCTTTTTGGCAATCTTCTTCTTCGACCACCTTTCCTCCCATTTGTTTAGCATTACCCATATACGCATCCCTACAATCAGGTCTTTAGTATGCGTCCTTAATCCTATGACCCTTTTCTCCTCCAGCTCTTGATCACTATATTGCAACCTATGTGATCCTTGCAACGATTTCGTTTTATTCATATCCACCTCATATTTCTTGGCCAATTCTGTCAATTTCTCATGTGCGGCCCTCGCTTTACGAGTCACATCCTTTGCTACAAAAAGCAGCTCGTCTGGCTCATAGATCTCTATTCTCTCCAAAGGCAGGTTCCCGTTAATCATTTCGTCTACCTCTGCCCTTAGTCTCACTACATCCAGCAACCTTGCCTACACGGCACTCCTCAAAATTTCTCGACAAGCCGCACCATTCCGCTCGTCGTAATCACTGCTTTGTTCTCGTGGCTTACTCTCTTCTATCGTATTCCTGGCAACTGGTCTGTTTCCTGAGTTGTCTTGCTCCACATCTCCTGGCATCCTATCACTCTGATTCCTTACAGGTGGTACCCACATTCTCAAGTCTGATCTGGACTCGACCAAAGACCCTGGTCTTACCGGTCTCACATCCACCTGTCCACTAGAGGAGTCTGCGGTGGCTGGCAGTGGCGTGCTCGCTTCTATGGGCTTTGGAGAACGAACCATTCCTTCCTCTACGCCATTCCCTCCAACGCTGATCCCCTCTCTCCCTGTCGTCTGCATTAGGCTTCCTTCACTTACTCGATCTGGGTCATACACCGATACTATAGGATCAATGGTAACAGGTACCGTCAGGGAGTCCGGCAACCGCATACTCCCCATTGAAGATTGCGTTCCTACTCCCTCCGTTCCTGTGGAGATTTTTCCCACTACTCTCACATTTGTCTGATTCTGTGACTCGCCCGTCCTTCCTGCCACAATCGAATTTCCTTCGCTATATTCTGGATTTAGTGGAGGTGGTCTTTCTGATAGCAGTCTGTCTAACAAGCTGTCATCCGTATCACTGTCATCTTCCTCTGCACTCCTTTCCTGCGTACCTCCCGTTTTCTCTATCAACGGATATAATCTGTCCCCCTCAATTGTTTCCACTCTCCACCTTTTCTCCAGTGCATCCCATCTCGCATCTTGAAATGCCCTGATCGACTTCTTCACCCTTTCCTGACTTCTGTCTCTCTTCCTGTCATACGCTGCTCTAATCCATGCAGGTAGCGCCTCAAACTGTGTGGGTCTGGGTAGTGGTCGCAAGGAAGACATCACAGATTTCAACTGATACAACACTTCTAACCTGAAAGTACCATAGCGTGGGAAAGTCAATTCTCCCTCTCCTTCTGTCATTTTATGCCAATTCTCAAGCCAAATTATAGTATGTAATCCTACATTCTTAGCCATGTAATGTGCTGGCGTATCCTCGGGAGGAGCGTCCTCTCCACCCCGAGTAACCACATGTCTATCGCCTCTACAGAGTTCTCGTAAAACTTTAAAACATTTCATGATAGCAGATTTCCGTTCGCGCACAATATTTCGCTTTTACTTCCTGATTTCAATCCACCAATGCCAGCGCGGCTCACACCAACTGGCCTATCGCAGCGCAGCACTGTCTGACGTCACTCTTCCTCCGCTCGCAGCAGTTCCCCTCCTTCACAATTCACCTCTCGCGCTCACACGTGTCTCAATCACACTCTGAAGTAACTGTCTGTCCACAAAACGACCGGACAATCACCTCTCTGACTGTCGGTCCACCAACAACCGAACAGTCTCTTGAAACTGTTGACCTCGAATCTGGCAACTGTCTGTCCGCGAACGACCGGACAATCACCTCTCACACAATCGATAGGATCCAAACACTCAATGTTCTACACACAACAACCTACGACCAGCGTCGGTTATTCACGCACTCACCATACGCTCCCTATCTTCAGTGGGTTAATCAACGGCGTCTCATGACTCCCACAACCTCTGGTCAACAATCTCAGCTCTGGGTGTCTTCTACACCACAATCTATTATCCCGGGATATCGAATTAAATCTCTCGGCCCCGCGCGCGCTCACGGTCTGATCCTCAATCACACGACTCTCATTCCAACTCCGCAAGACATCACACAACAAATAAACACTGCAATCTAACAAGCATCACCCTGTTCATACTCACTCTACCACGAACTGCTACTTCCGCCGCACCGTCACTCTCCGTCAGCTTTCAGCGACCGCCGTCGTCCTCCAATCCACCGGATCATCATCACTCGGGCTCTATGGGGCAAGTAATCTCTTATCCTAATCTAGATCTCCCCTTACTATCAGAGGAAACCATCCTACTCTGCTACCAACTGATAAAGCGGGATTCTTATCTTATCTCACCATCACTAAGAATCCTCAGGTCGCCAGAATCTTTTTACCTGCTGAATAGTGTGAAGGGAAGAAAATCCAATTCGGTTATGCAACGATTTAGAATCAAGTTACCTCCAATGATCACAGACTCCGAATTCAGATTTTTGGGTTTATTACAGCCAAGAATAACTGCACATGCAAGCACCTCAACACGATGTTAAAGAAATAGATGGGCACTAATACAAACATCATCCTACACAGGAGTCTCATTCGACTTAAAATAAGAAGAATCGTTAGCTCCAGAAGTATTAAACAAACAATAACTGCCCCAATCTCTATTTTATTCTTCATTTACCTAAATAAGCGTAAAACATCCCTACTTAACAAGTTTCCCCAGGCAAGAGTAGAAAGAAAAGGTGTCAGCTGTGAAGACTTCCTAAGAAGTGCACTCACTTAGCATTTCGAGCTTGTTCTAAGATGCTCCTTCCTACAAGATCTCTCTCTTTGCCATTCTCTCAGGTCTCCTCTACCTCCATCTGTGCCTCCTCCCTAGGGGCACTGTCCCTAATACAAAATCCACATACAATTGAACACGCCCTTGTCACGCCTCTTCGGCCAGGTCTTCCTTCTCGTACTTTTCCATCGAAACTCTTACTTCATCCAGGACGGTTACAGCGACCTTGAGTCCCAGGCACCTTCTCCGCTGAAAGTATCATCCCTACATTCCAGTATACTCCCATCTCATTGCCTCCCATCACCCTAACTCCTGAAACAAAGAGCCAGTCTTTCGCTAACGAGGCATGTGTCCTTGCACCTGCAACAGAAGATACCTTTCGACAGACTTTCCCTCTGTACGAATCTACCAACTGTGCCCAGAGAGCCTTTCCAAGAGAACCCCTTCTCTGCCTAAAATAAGCTAACATAAGAACGAACAGGCCTTTCTTTGACATATATGCAGTCAGGCCTTTACACAATTTAAACACACAATTCTAATTACTTCTTTAAGCATAAGCTCATACATTACATATGTGAAAAAATGAACTACACATGCAACTTCAATATAATACATGTTAACTACTACATCTCAATTATACATGAGCTAATTCATTATGCATCGTTTTAAACGTGTTTCAATTAAGCATTACATTTACGTGATTCTAATAACACAACTACTCTCTTTTTCACTCTAATAATGCGGTTTAGAACTACATTTTACTAGCCACTCATTAATATATGTCTGGATATATGCGGGTGCGGACTAACGGTGATTATGACGCACCCCTACAAATTTCACGAGAACATGGCACTCTATCAGTTCTATTAGAGCGTTTTAGAGAGCATTGTTTACCATGTTGTAATAGGATATATTTAGTCTGGCTGTACTTGAAGAAAAATAATAATGAAATATTTTTAAAAGAAAATCCTTTAAAAGCATCCTGTTTCTATGAGTGCACTAAAGTAAAACAACTGGACAAGATTACAGGTTAAATCAGGACTTTGCAGAATATAATATTCACTGGTATTCTGCTCAGGTTCAAGGGACACGCGGAACCTCACTCGGTTTTAACATCATCCTCTTCATATCCTCAAATCAAGCACTGATGCCTTTTTTAGGTACATTCTCGAACGAATACATTATGAATTTTGCCATGGAAACAAGTAAAACGTTTGCTTCCATAATGTCTGTGACCTGTGACACAAAACCAGTGTTCTTTGGCTAAGGCAATTGTTATATGTAGGATTCGTTGTAGCCACTGCTTCAGCCAGAACCTGAGTGAATTATTTGTCTATTGATTTATTGATGTCTTTTCTGCAGTGTATGGTTTACTCCCTGGGCCTTGGAGTGCTTTGCCAGCAGTTTTGAAACCAACTTTTTCATTTATTGTTTAATAAAGGCTTGCCATGCATTTGTGAGCCACCTCATTGCCCTTCAGGTGTAAAAGTGAGACAGGTCATTGCTGGTGCAGAAGTAGATCTTGTGGAGTAACAGGGCTTCAGGAAGTATGGAGAGCTCGGAGTGATTGTGGTTAATATGGTGATAACGCATCTTTTAGGCTCAAGATGGCCAGGCAGTAGCCATATTGTAACTGAGTGATGGGCGGTCTTATTCAACTCTCAGGAAATGCTAGTGGTCAAAGGAAAACAGCAACATTATAGGATTATTTGTACAAAGAAAACATTAAAATAACAAGAATATTGTTGTGAACTTCATTCCAAATATGAAAAATGTAGAATAAAATGAAGTACTATCCTATCACTAAAACCATGCTGAGTTCATATTTGTGAAAATCTATAGAATCTGTATTAGTACACGTATAATGAAGCATAATAAAATAATTGCTGTATTTCATAAAGCATCGAAAGGTCTTGTCAATCAGTCTGTCCGCTCTCCTGCTATTTGAACAAAGGGAGTCAAGAACCTAGATCTGCTTACTGAATATGTATTTGCTGGATTCTTCTTGTTGGTGAATGAATCATTTCTAGATGGGATATTTCTAGAGTGACTACTATTAAGTTTTTAGCACAGATGCCATTTTCTCTTGAGGGCCTGAGTAACGAAGAAACTATCCGGATAGGAAACACAATGCGGGATATTCTCAAGAACGGGCGATAATCATCACCAACCTAGGTGAACGCAATTTTACATAACGCCGTCTATCGCGGGAAACTAACGCCGTGTTAACGGTGTATTCTCAACACGCCGGCAACAGGCGATAGTTTCCCGAAAATGCGTCAAATGTCCGCGTTAAAATTACCAGGGCGCCGATAAAAAAGCGAACCTGAACGTGAAAAAAGTGGCCATGGGCCCAACAGCGATCAAAAAAATCAGCGATAATCAGCACCAGGCTTGCTATTCCCACGTCAGGCGGGAAAAAGCACCATAAAAACAGCAAAAAAATAAAATTAAAATAAAAACAAAATCCAAACAACCGAGAAGCACCATGGAGGAAGCTGGAGCAACTACAGAGGCCAACCAGAACCACACAAACCCCCCGGAGGACCAACCAGGGACCTTGGGGAAGGAGTAGGGCAAGGAGAAGAAGAAGAGGAACCCGCGATTCAGTCCGCAGGAAAACAAGATCCTGATTACGGAGATGATAGAACACCACCAACAACTGTTCATCACCTCCACAGTGTCATTGGCAACTAAAAATGCAATATGGCAGTCCATCTTGGCCAAGGTGAATGCAGTCGGAGTGAAGAGAAGGGAAGTGGACGACTGCAAGAAGTGCTGGAATGATGTGAAGCGCAAAACCAAGCTGAAACTCGCTAACAACCGGAAAGCAGCAATGCAGCAATGCAGACTGGAGGTGGGAGTCCAGTGCCACAGCAGGAGCTGGATGAGATGGAGGAAATGGTGTCCACAGTCATCAGTGGGGAGATGGTGGCAGGAGTTGGGGGACCGGACACTGCTCAACATGACCTGACCCAACAGCAACAGGGTGAGTAACGACCAGGGACTGGGGGACGGGGGAGATAGGCACAATGGCACACATGCACAATTAAGTATAGCACAGTACACACCCACAATGACTCTGGATCATGTCCCTGATCTCCTTGGCATACTGCAGCACACATAGAAACAGCAAGTAGGCCCCCGTCGGCAATGTGCCCAGAGGGGGCCCTCCCCACACATCACTAATCTCACAACAAACCCATGCACATGTGCTGAACCCAGCAAAGCTGCAGGTCTGTGAGCCACACTGACAATGCAAGTGACACTGCATGACGATTAGCATGGCTGCAGTCCAATTATCATGACATGGTGCACGCCACAACGCTGAGGTGGCTGAGTGTGGACCACATCCGTAAAGGAGCAGGTCACACTCTGACACATCCACGTGCACAAACAACCCCTGACGTCAATAAGACATCTGCGGACAAACAATGCCCAAGAGTCCCAACTCCCACCAAGAGCCCAATTTACCCAAGTCTGCAACATCTCAGCACTGTATAAGCACAGAAGTGAAAGGCAGACCGCCTGAAAGGCAAAATCAGAGCTGCAGGGGCGAATCTCCCACAATGCAGCACACACACATAAGAATCAGAGCACATCAACATTGATAACAATGTGGTACAAACTGCAACACTTTCACAACAGAACAGAGGACACAACTGCTGCTGCTTGTGTGTAGAAACTGGCCAATCACATTTGACATAGCAGGAAACTGTGAGATGACAATGTACAAGTACAACCTCACATCCCTGATGGAGTAGAAATGTCCACTGTCCCGCATTAAATAGGCATCTCCTCCCAAACAGTCACAATGTACATTGTCATGCAGTCTGTTTGTAAACTTGTACAATGCATGAACATACATGGAACACACTGTTAAACTGCATCTCCCCTTTACATTGCAGAGGGAGAATCAACACCTCCTGCAGAGCAGACCGTACATCTCTTCACTGATGATGAAGAGGACCTCCACACCATTGACACCGACGCCCTCCAACAGCTCATGGACACCCTCAGCACCCCACCCCCAGGAGCAGGGCTGCCCAGCTGCATCGAGGAGACCCCACCCCCTGCACAGACCACACAGCAGGAAGCACCCACCACCACGGCTGTCTCCCAGGACCCCAACGACCAACACATGGTATTCCAACGCCATGTGTTAGAGGGCCAGAAGGAGATAGCTGATCAGGTGCGGGTGGGGTTCGACCTCATGGCAGCCAAACTGGATGCCATACGTGGGTGTCTAAGTCCCATCAGGGACCACTTACAGTCCCTAACGGACACCCACAGTCCACTCCATGCTCTCCAACAAGCCATAGCTGACATCGCTGGAGTCATGACTCTGAGACAAGAACAACTGTCTAGTCAGAGTGGCTCCAGCGATGTCAGCCGGGAGTTGGGACATATGCGGAGGATCATGGAGAACATGGAGCGGATGCAGGCGGAAAGAATGGCTGCCACGGCTGCACACCAGCGAGATGTAGCTGGGATCTTCCATGCCCTGCAGATCCTCATCATGGCATTGGCGCCACAAGACCTGGCGCAGATGAATGCTGCTGCTACTACTCCAGCCACATCTCCACCCCCTGATGTGTCAGTGCCTTACAGTGCGGCAGACAATCCACCTCCGGCCCCTGATGTGTCACTGCCACACAGTGCGGCAGACATTCCACCTCCGGCCCCTGATGTGCCACTGCCACACAGTGCGGCAGACATAACACCACCACCCACATGTGAGGCACATCACACATCAGAGGACGATGATGTGGATGATTCTGCCTTTGTGGTAAGAAGGAAGCTGTAGCATTCATCTCCGCCATATGGCCTGTTTCAGCTTGGTTCTGCCCTCTGCATCATGCCCTGGAATAACACCTTCCACTGTCCCCCGATACACTCTGCGACACTCACCTTGGCCCTCGACATGGACTGCCATATTTTGTTTGGTTACCAATGACACAGCAATCAGACTGCGGACTGAACTCTTTCTCTTCCGATGAACTTGTCAATCCCTAAAGGACTCTGGCTGGCCCTCCACGGGGTAACAATGTAAAGTGGGGTTTGCATGGCCATGTACTGGTCCAGCTTCAACACTGCACCGAATGTGATTAAAACATTCTAATTCACACAGATGTGTCATGTCTATGATCAAGCAAGTATGAAAGTATGGATGAATGTAGGGGCAGTGATTCCAAAAAAAGGTACTACCTGGGAACTGATATCAATGCGCATGTTTGACCGTGACCCAGATAGGCAGTGAGATGACTGGGAATGTGTGAACTAGCTGTGACCTCAAATGACACCAGAAAAGTCATATTTGACCCCAAATGACACCCAGTTGTCTTATTTTGAACACCAATGACAGCCTTCATGTCATGTTTTTGTACACATGTGATACGCTGATGAGTGGGATTACGTACTACATTTGACATCCTGAAATGGCAGTTCGAATACGTGACACCCTAAACAGCCTCTCTGTACAGAGGTGACATACCCACCATCTATTTGCTATTTGTGAGATTGTTAGCACTTAATGTTGCACTTACACTTGTCAGAGTGATGTGCTAATGCAGAGGACTGACATGCACACAGGGAATGTGTGTTGCAATGAATGTATTTGCACATGCAGTTCATGTGGTCATTTTGTACTGTTCCATAATTGCTAAGGACAGTCACAATGTGACGTGCTCATGCGAAGAAATTGTTAATCATTGTGTTCCTTCGTGCTATTCCTGCTGCAGCTGCAGTGGGGTGTGGTCCACCTGCCTCATCTTCCTCATCATCGTCTGGTGCATCTGGCACTTGGATCCATGGGGCATTGGTGCGTACACATATGTTGTGCAATACACAGCATGCAATGCTCATCTTGCACACTATTTCTGGGCTGTACAGGAGTCTTCCACCTGTGATGTCCAGGCACCTGAAATGTGACTTTAACATGCCAAATGTGCGCTCAACAATGCCCCTGGTGCGTTTGTGGGCCACATTGTACTGCCTCTGGGCCGGGGTGTACAGGGCTCGGAGGGGTGTCATCATCCACGGGCATAGTGGATATCCTTGATCATCTGTGAGAGGTAAGTGAGATTGGTGTAAATTGCCATAGTTACTTTTGTGGCCAGCCCAGAACTGAACCAAGCCCAGAGCCAGGAACTGAAGCATGCCCAGAGCCCAGAACTGAACCACGCCCAGAGCCCCGGGCCATTTCTTCACACTCCTCACACGCCGACGCGTGGGCACCGATGCAGCGCTGGGATGTCGTGCGCTTCGGAGTACGACACCAGACTTTCCACCCAGGCTTTCCGGTGGCCTGCCTGGGACGGGGGTGGCCCCGTGACTGTGAAGGGCTCCAGTGGCGTTACCGAGGACATGCTGTTGGCTGCTGGAGGTGGACTTGTGGGGTAGCCCCACGTGGCGATGACTTGCGGAGCACTGAGGTAGGCCCACCTGAAGAGCTGAGCGGGTGTGCAGCCTGCGATGATGCAGGAGGCCTGGAGGCTGGACAGTGACTTGTGGTGCACAGAGGTAGTGGCACCTGAGGCCCTGCGTCCGGCATGGGCCTACCGCCACGTGGCGATGACTTGCGGTGCACTGAGGTAGGCCTACCTGAAGAGATGAGCGGGTGTGCAGCCTGCGATGATGCAGTAGGCCTGGAGGTCCGGACTGGATTTGATTTGTGTGAGACCTGCTGGACCGCAGTGTAGGCCGGAGGGAGCAGTCAGCACACACAGAACTCCGCAGTGCGGTGCCGCAGGGTGCCCTGGGGGCCTGTTGCGCGGAAGCCAGCGATCGGCTGAGGAGGCTGCCAAGCTTGCGGGCCTCGGGCTTGAAGATTGCACTGGCACGTGGTGGGCCCTCTTGGAGACATGCCGGTGGCGGCAGGTGAGCAGTGAGGCCTAGGTGCGCAGGGGCAGGCAATCACCGCTGGGCGCTGGACGGGTCTGGGGACCAGCGGCTGGGGTGCAGCAGGCGCACAGGATGGTGGCCTCATGGCAGGGTGAGGGGCGCCGCCCTGGCAGACACGCCCCTGCAGGCGATGACGAGATGTGCGCCGGGTGGCGTGTGACGTAGCCACCTCATCGCCGGTGTAAATTTATCCGTTGAAGGTGGTCGGCCACATGTGTGTAGGCCTATGGTGGACACAGAGACACACGCAGTAGTTACTTTGGTGGCCATCCCGGAAGTGAACCACGCCCAGGGCCCCGGGCTATTTATTCACACTCCTACGCTGGACTGGCGTAGGCCGGCCCAGCCCGCTACGCTTACGCTTACAGGGGGGGCGACATAGCTACATGTCCAAGGTCTTCCCCACTGCCTGAGGTGACATGGTTGCGTCCACTGTCCACAACACTACAAACACCAGCAGCATATGTCCACATGGACATGTCTGTGCTCTGCATACTCAAGACTGTCCAGCACATCACCGCCACACTTGGCATTGTGTACATTCTTATTCATGGGTCACTTGCCTCCTTCGCACATTCTTGGTTCCCACCTCTCCCCACATTCTGCAATTGTGTGGCAGATGGGCTATGCCTTTGTGGATGGTTTGTCTATATGTCTGGCCCCTGTTACCACAGTTACTTGTGTTGTCGTGTCTGGTAGGTGGGCATGTTGGTTAGCATGTTGTATGTGATTTTGTTACGTGTGCATTCCCACAGTTGTGAGTTGTATGATTGTGGAGTTGAGGTGTGTGGTGTGTTCCGTTGGTACTTACAAACGAGCAGTGCATTTCCATAGGTGCCATCCTGAAAGCGCTGGTTGATGATGGACTGTCGGAAGATGTAGGAATCATGCACACTGCCTGGGAAGTTGGCGACGACATTGGTGAACAGTCCCCAGTGGTCCACTATTGCCTGCACATTGATGGAATGCCTGTGCTTTCTGTTGCGGTAATTGTGTGCAGTGTCGGCAGGGGGCACAAGTAGGACATGTGTGCAATCAATTGCCCCCAACACGTGCGGGAAGCCAGCTATGGCGAAGAAGCCTTGCTTGGTCTCCAGCTGTTCCTGCGCAGTGTGGGGGAAGTGGAGGTGCTGGGGTATGAAGCTGATGATGGCATCCAAGACAGGTGTGAGGAACTTTGATAGGGCTGGCTGTGAGACTCCTCCGACTCTGGCAGTTGTTGGTTGGAAGGTACCAGAGGCCAACAGGTGCAGCACAGCCAGCAGCTTTGTCTGCGGAGGGATGTTGGTTGTGCGCTGTGTTGGTACCGTCAGCCTGTGGGCAATGCGGGTCAGGATGCGGAGGATGGTTGTCCTTTTGAGCCTGTAGTGGGCAATGACATCCTCTGGCGTTAAGTCTCTGAGGCTGGTGCGTTTTCGGAAGGTCCGCTGTCTTGTTCTGCGCTGCCTCAGTGGTAGTCCGGGTGGGGGTGGTCCTGGGGGTGGGGGTGGTCCTGGGGGTGGTGGCGGTGGGTGTTGTGGCCCTCTTGGGTCTCCAAGCTGCAAGATTAGTAGCTCCATGGCATCTGTTGGTCTTCAGATGTGGCTCTGGGTTGGGCTCCCTTTATACTGCAGGTTCTCGTCCTACTTAAGACCAGAAAAAAGCAGGTCTTAGGTCCCTGCTGCTAACGTGCCTTATCGCCTGTTTTTGGACCACATCGCCGATCTGGCTGGTCGTTGAGAATATCGCGAAGTGGTGTTATCGTGTGTTTTTGCACTGGAACGCCTACTCTGCATATGATTAGCGTTAGTTGTCGCAGTCAACCTTGGCAATGTTTTTAGCGGCAGCTATCGCAGGTAAACTGACGATGTCGGCTGTTAGCGCAGGCTTGTGAATAGGGCGATAAATCTATCGCCACTTTCGTGGCGGAAAAGTGCCGCTAAATCGGCGATGAGTCCTTGAGAATATGCCCCAATATCTGCTTTGGGCAGGGTCGTAGCTTCAGGGAAGTGTTTGTGATGTGACAGCCCCCAAATAAATGCATTCTTTACTTGCTAGTTGGGGCTCAGCTGGGTCTGCTATCTCTGTGTCGGTTTTTCTTGTCGTGAGCTAAGAATGAAAGACAAAACTGTGACTTTTGATGTAAATGTGAGAGAGAGACAGAGATACATAGATACCATCTGGTGGCTGAATTTCAAAATGTGAAACCAGGTAACCTGGAATCAATACCTGCTTCCCTGCTTATCCGAATTGTGTGATACAAGGCAAATATTTTATTTCACAGAGAATCCTTTTTCTTTATGATTACTGATGAGCACAGTTATAAATACTTGAGTTCAGAATGTGTGCTGTACAAGCACTTCTTATTTTTGATTTAATAGACTATAATATTTCCCCATCTATAAAAAAAATCTAGTCCATGTTTTAGGGTTAACATAACTACCCACTTGCCTCTTAGTTTACTAATGGCTTTGTTGGGGGGAGAGCCATAATTGTTTTTAAAAGCTACCACTTTTAATAAATATCTGTCTATGCAGTGATATCATCTGATGTACTAAGAGAAAACTCTTCTGCATGTTAAAGAAATGCACTTTTTTGAATTTTGAATCGATTGTATCATATATTTACAGTATGTTTTTTGCAAAATATACATGGCAAACTTTTTGATGGCTCGGCTCGTGCATGGACTCTTATAGCCAAGCCAGACTCATGGCTCGGCTCTGGCTAGCTCGCCCTATTACTTTGCCTGCTCCCTCTCCTCTCTTTGCGACTGACCTAGTACATTGGACCATCACTCATTTGATGAAAGGATTTGTAAAAGGCTAGGAATAGAAACATAGAACCTGCCCACATTCACCAATTAGACTGGCAGTGGCATAGCTTCAGCGGGGGTACTGTGGGCGTGACACTCCTCAAATGCATTCTTGGTTTGACAATTTGATGTGGGGGCCTTGAGTCGGGTCTGCTATGTATGTGTTGGTTTTCCTCATCAATCTAATTTCACTAAGGGGTTTTAACTTGTTCATTTTTTGGAGGATCAGAAATATATAATGACTTGTTTACCAAACAATTAGTAAATCTGCACCCTTGGAAGTACTTCTTCAGTGTGTTCAAATGTACTACTTTTGAAATTGAATGAGGTGGCAGGCTTGGTAAACTGCATATGTCTGGAAATCAGACACCCAAAAAGTGACAGAATGAATGCTTGCAAATAGTCTAACCAGTGGCAATCGCTTGAAGCAGCATTCCAAACCAATGTTTTTCACCCACTGTGCCACTCTAGACAGAAGCCCACCTAAAGAAAATCAGTACTAATCCTGTTAATCATAGAAGCAGTCCACCACCAACCAATGGTCATCTCACCCCTCCACCGTGCTTTTTCTGTTGAGAAATTTGAGATCCACACCCCCGAATCACACTAAGCTACATCCCTGTGCTTGGGACTCCCCTAACTCCAGCTCTTAAACTATTGGCCTAATTCAAGATGTCAAATGTGATTATTTTTCATGGTAAACTTTAGGTACAAGGTTACACGAAGAATAGATTGGCCGCATTGTTTTTGGTGATAAGGATTTTTCCATCTGGGACAATATGAACTATCTCTTCAAATGCACAAGGATTACTGACTGGGTCACAACAAAAGAGACTTCTTTTTTAAAAAAAAGTGATAGCAACTTTTATGTGTACCGAAGATTATCCATTGGTGACACTACACTGCTTTTAGTAATTGTGGTGAACTTTAAAGTGATTTCACAGTGTCACAGATTTTAATCAATTCCTGAAATTTGATGCGAATTCATCAGAGAAAATGTTTTGTCTTGTGATTTCTCCTGGAAATTATGGATAGAATTCAAAATGTTGAAATGATTGAACATGTTCCGGGCACTAACACAATTCTTACTCATCCTTTCATGAAAACGTATGACATTATGGGTGAAACATACATTTTTGTCACAGCAGTGATTTGTCAGTTTTTTAGTGTCCTACTGCAACTCAACCATAGAGTTCTAATGAAAAAGTACTACCATAATATACGTATTACAAAAGCAACACACTCCAGGAAAGAAAGTTGCTGGAACCGTAGCTGTGATATGCACAGCATAGAATGAGCAAAATATATATCTTAGTTAATTTGTTTTCTTTTTTCAATAAAGGTTTGAAACCTTCTGTTTCACAAATGACAGGCAGAATGCACGTTTCTATTTATGGCTTTACATAGTAGCTAAAAATAATGAATAGGAGATTTTCCCATCTAAGGGCACCCGTTCTCTTTTCCTGTTTGTTGTATGGGATGCGCATCTTCTCTGGTGCTTCAAACCTTCTAGAACCTGAAAATCAAAACTTATTTTAAGACAAAGGGCTACTAGAATTATGCTGGAGGACCAAATAACGTGACAGGGTTATTACGATTGTGCGGAAGAAATGCAAATGACGCACCACATTTTCTGGCACTATTAATTTAATCAATTTGAGCTGGAGACAATAGGGTATATTCACAAAGGAATTTTGGAATACGTAACATAGTAACTTCTAAATGGGAATGTAACGCTGTTCACAGCCTTCAGTCATCTGCAGAGGGTTGTTGTGAGGCCTGGCCTCCAGCCATCCTCTGTGCCAAACTCTCTCTCTAGGCGGTTAATACCCACAAAGGGCATATTCTTCAGCCATATACAGTGGGTGTTGGTATCAGGTCCAGGCGTCTGGCCAGTCTATGCATCTAACTCTCAATGGGTTGTCAACACTCGCAACTCATGGCTGATGGGTGTGAGCAGCAGGGTTGCCCACAGAGGCTGGCTTCCAGGCCTTCAGCCGTGTGCAGTGGGGTGGGCTGCAGGTCCCGACCTTTAGCAAGTCACTGTACCCAACTCTCTATAGGTGGCCAATACCCACAGTGCATGGCCTTTGACTTTGTGCTCAACACTCCGCTGGTTGGTAACCTTTGCTGCAGTTGGCCTTTGGCCATGTACAGTGGGAGTTATCAGTAGTCCTTGCTCTCTGCGAGCCTTCTCACCGAACACTCTGTGGGTGGCCAACCCAAGCTGCAAATGGCCTTCAGCCATGCATAGCGGGGTTTGTCACGAGGAACCCAAAGTGAATGTGCCTGTCTTGAAAAAAAGTATTAATTTGACAGTAACTTTGTCACTAGTTAATGAATCAGCATAATATTTAACACACTGTTAATAAATTAAGCTCAGTGCAGGGGGTCTCAATGCTCAGTCCGCTCTTCCAAACAGGGGCACCAGCGGTCAAAAATTGTTCTATTTAGTAATATATTTGGTACCATATCACATATTTGTTAAAAATTTGACAGAACCTTAACATGTTTAGCTTTCTCTTTGTATATGGAGTTTCATGCACGTTTTTCTAGGTGGGGCACCATTCTGGGGGGCAGGAGGGGCAAAACGTGTTAATTTCTTATTAATTGGCTAATCTGCTGCAAACTGACAACTTGCTGTGCACGCCTTCAGGCATGTGTAGCACAGATTGTCCATGAGACGTGACCTGTAGCTTAGGATGAATGTATTGAATTTTTTAAGGATTTGTGGGATGCTGTTATAAAGGTTTTGCAGAATATGCTTTGGTACTGCGGACTTAAAATGGACAACAGGAGCTAAAAGCTCCCTTGTCCAATGGGGGGGGGGGGGGGTTGATTTTTAAATCTAGGTCCACGGACAGTCTGCAAACCTGTATTCAAAGGCTGTCAACCGACTAATTGTCCAGATATCTGAAAAATGTAGCTCTTTCGAGCCAGATGACACTTTTCTCTATGCCAAGTTTGCCACAATTCTGTTCAGGGTTTGTTTCTGTAGCAGAGAGAAAAAGTTACATTAGAATGAATTATGTTGCTTTTTGACCATCGATTAAGTGTCACACTCATTGATGGGATTGCATGAAACCCAAAATATCATGAGTAAGCTAACCATGGTGTCTGTCAAGTGTTGTGCATGTTTGTAAAACTGCACAATTGTTATTAGCAAATACGCTATTTTTTGCCCCTTCCCTTTAACAATGCCCATCCCCTTCAAGAGATACATTGACTGGGCCTAACGTGAAATTATAACATCTTTCCAAATTCCAAGCAGGTTCATTGAAGAGCACCAAAGTTATTATCACCACATGAAATCATTTTTAGTCCCCCATTTGAACTAAGCCATCCCTTAATTGATCTGCAGGAAACTTGCCACACACACGGGAAACTAAACATGCTAAATGTCTGCTTAATTTCACCCGGTTTCATCGGCAGATACCTTAGTTATTAGCAAAGGAACACTGTTTCTCTCCCTCTTTTACATGTGCCAGCTCTTATTGAATCTGTACACATTTAAAAATACTAAGAGTAATCTAAACATGCTATGTATCTGCCAAAATTCGTGCAAACTTGCCAAACAGCAATAATGTGATAGACTGATCAAAAATACACCTTTCTACCTGTCAAAACATCTCTAAAATATAATGTCTTCATGCCCAGAAGGAACATTTTTTAAATGCTAATTTCACAAACATTACTGAACTGATTTACTGTATAGGCACATGCTTGAGTAAAGTTCCACTTATATGCCATGTGTGGTGCAATTCCATTCAGCTATTTTTTATATATCAAGGAGCAAAGAATTCTATGAAGGTAGAATAAGTAATGTGACTTTTGGGGTCCCCCTTTTTCTGGCCCCTAGATCTGCATGTAGCTAGTCATGAGGAACACAACTTGGATGTACTTTTTATGGAAAGTTTCCTGCAGATTCGTCTGATGGCACCAAGTGTCTTTTCAATGGAACAATGAAAACTCTGGCCTTAGGATAACTACACAGGCACTATTGCTGTCTGTGTAATCTGGGATAGATAGCTAGATAGATAGCTAGATAGATAGATAGATAGATAGATATTACAGAATGGTGGTTGCCACTATGTAGTTATCATTAGTCATAGTTTCCATAGGAAGAGCATTTTTATTCCTTTAATAATTTGGTATCAAAATATTTAAGAAATAGTCCATTCTCATTGGCCAAGGGAGCTCTTTCTCTTGTTAGACATTTCGGCACCATGGTATTGGTGTTGGTACCGCAGTACCGAATTATCAGATTGCCTGGCCCAAAACTCTCAAGAAAATGTTGCCAGCTATAACGCGACTCAGGGACTCGGTCCCCAGTCCTGAAAAAAAAAAACTGAAAGGCCACATGGATCACACCCTAGTTCAGTGCCATTGGCGGGGTTTCCAAAGGGATTCCTCCTTAAGTCAATTTTTAAAAAAATATTCATTTCTGGTCTCTGGTACTGCGGTATCAGCATTTGGTACTGTGGCACCCTTATGAACCCCCCTCTATTTGATATAGCGGGACCAGTACCATAGTACCCAAAAACCATTGAAAGAATATTACAATGGTCTGGTCATAGACCAGACCCTGTAGCCGACTGCCATTGTGCGCAGTGGAGGTTAGCCATCTGCAGTCGCTTGGTCGCAGGGCCAATCCACTGCTGCACAATGCTGTAGGTTTTAGCAGAGGGGTTTGGTCTCCCTTAGGGTGGGTTGAAAGCCCGTGTTGGGTTGGGCACAGGGCTTGACCACAGGCACAGTTGAAGGACATGTGCTGCAGGGGTTGGTGATTCCTAGGGGGCTGGGTGCCGAGCCTGAAAAAAGATGGCTCTGCATTGGTTTGTGTGCAGGGTCTGGTAACAGGCCACGCCCTGTGACCAACCCCTGCTGCGCATCGCCAAAAGCAATGTGCAGTGGATGTTGGCTGATTCCTTGTGAGTTGGGCACAGGACCTGGCCTTCAGCTGTGCACAGCTGGGGTTGGCTGCTCTCTAGGAGTTGGGCACAGGTTGCCTGAGGGGGTTGGGGCTGCTCTAAGCTTGGAATATGATGAAAGAAAATAGAAATTCACTTAAGAAAAAAAAGTCTAAATTGAAGTTCTAGTTAGGTGTTGATATGAGGACTTAGTTTATGTGAGAAAAACCCAGAAAGTCACTGAAAACAATACAGATTAAAGTGATATTTTAGCTAGGTGTTGAAATGAGATATGAGTTAAAGTTAAAAAAATGAAAATCCCCTGAAATTCACCAGTTATAGTTCCGCGAACTAACTATAGCTTGCATCTCCACCATGCTAGGCTATGCCCTTACATATTTGACCATTCATGACATGGTAAATGACATAATTGATGACATCATGCTGTCATTGTGACAGTGCCCTCTATCCTAGCATAACTGTAAAGTTTTCCACATTTGGTGGATATTGCCCTCTTTTTACTGGTATTCACTGACATAACAAACAAAATGCCAACATAGACTTTGTGGGGGCACCCCCTTTAAAAACCTTGAACATCCTCCAAAAAAGAGTTTGTATTCTATTCACCTCAAAGGGATCGCCCTCTGAAAGACTTCACATGGCCAGCAATTTTAAGTCAAGAGATTGACAGGTATGCATTTGCCACTGAGAGGGTACCATCTGGTAGGCTCATTGAACACCTCTCTCTAGATGAGCACAATGGCATAAAAAGCTAGCGGCATGTTTACAACACCAGAGTGAGTTACACCACCTCTATATGGGCCACTCCTACATTCTCCCATGCTCAAGCACTCTGTACAAGACCTATGGCAGATGATCTCTGTGTCCGTTCATGGATTACTGTTTGAGTGTTCCTTTGGTGTCACATGAAGGTTATGTTTATTAGCAACTTGAACCTCTATAGTTATGCCATTGGAGGAGCTCTGCTCAGTGTGCGAGTTAGCATCTATTAAATTGTTTGTCATTGGTCATATGGTAATGGAAAACTTTGAATAAAGAAATATCTGAAACTGAAAATGTTGTGTGAAGCCACACAAGGTTGCTCCAATATTCACTGTCACACAAACTGTATTTCGAGCCCTTGTTGCAAATAAAATATGGAACAATATGGTATTGTTCTTGAGTTTAACATATATTACATTTATTTGTATTAACATATTGTCCTTGATGACTTTCATCGCATATTTGGTGATGGTCTTTTCGTCCTTCTCATCCTCTTGAATGTGCCTGGAAGGCTACTAAAAGGATGCTCTTTGTGCTCTCTTTCTCCTACCACCTGTCTTCTTTGCATAGGCTGTGAGCACCCTGTGGTCACCCGTCATGCTGTGCTCTGCTGGTCTTTCTTGTCATCATAAAGGGCCGCTCCGAGCACCTGTAGTAGTTCTTCCTTTGGATCCCTTTTCTCTCTCACCTGGCTGCTCTATATGAGCTTTGTGCACCCGGCGGGCACCTGTCATGCTGCCCCATTGACACCCTTTAACCTAAAAACGGGTCGCTTAAAGTGAGTACTCATCATGGTTCCCCCCCAGGGCCGGCTCTAGGGTGGTGCGACCCATGCCACTGCACCGGGCCCTGGCTTCGGGGTGAGGATGGCATGTTTTCAAGTATATTAGCATTTTAAAAGCACCTGCTGCCGCATTCCTTGCCTCCAGCAATTTTCATGTAGCAATAAAAATGCCAAGATAACTCTGGTGATTAATGGACCTGCTGGAGAGAGATGAGAGTTTTGTCTGGTGGCAGTTATGACTCATTTAAAGTAGTGCAGATAGGGTTAGTATGCCAGCCACAAAGGATGTGTACCATGCAGATCACGACGTGCATATAATGTAGCAAGTTCAATGGGTTACTGCCTTTGTCAGAGAGATCCTTCTGTTACTTGTACTTTATCGGTTAAAATCCTAAATTTGAACAGTGAGCTATTAACTGTCATTAAAGACCAGCATGCAAATTGCAAGGTATAGGTTAGAGAGTTATGATTTGTTCCCCAGTCTTTCATTATCCTAATGTTGTAAAAAGGGTTCATTTTTGTAGAAACCAGTTCTTATTAGTAAAGACAACCCCCAACCATGGTGTTATGTTTTGAGTATATGCTTCTCCAGGCCAAGCACTCTTAAACTACACAGCCTACTAGTATGGATGGCATGTGACTCCTGCACCTTGTAGTCCTCTGTCTTATGTAACATTTCCCATACACTGATTTACACATGTATGATTCATTGTCTCTGTGTAATGTGTGTGATGTAAAGTTCTCTGACACCCTACACTGGTATGAATGGCTCTATAAAACAAAAGAAATGCATGTGAGAGAGAGTGGTTATAGTGAGATAAGGGGCATTGTTAAAGGGTGGTTGTGAGGGAATGCACGGAGAAGGAGGTCATTGGGGGCGCCACCAAACATTGGGGCATATTTACAATAGAATGGCGGAGCGCAGTGTTCCGCCACAATTGGTAACGCTGCGCTCTGGCATTCTGAAAACGCAGGGGTGCGCTGTATTTACAATAATACGGTGTACCCCTGCATTTTCCCTAGCACTGGCACTAAATTTAGCTGCCTAGCGCCAATGCAGGCACCCTTGCTCCCATAGTGCAAGGGTGCCTGCATTGCAGGGAATGATTGTTCATGTGGAGCCTTATAAATAGGGGGCAGCTTTCAAAAAGCAATGGGTGTGGTGCGGAACGCCCACCACAACACCCATTTCCCGCCCCTTTCACGCTAAGTGCTGTGTGAAAAGGGCATTATTTACAAGACAGCGTTAAGCCTCAATTAGTGTCTTAACGCCATCTTGTAAATAAGGCAAAGGGGTTATCACCACCAGAACGTCAAAAAAAGTGATGTTCTGGTGGTGATAAGCCCTTGTAAATATGCCCCATTGTTGCACGGGGCACCACCAGTGCTAAAGCCGGCCCTGGTTTCCCCTCCTAAGTCCCTTTTCTATCCCTCAGGCACTCTGTGCCAACTGTGAGCATCCAGTAGGCACCTGTCATGCTGCTCCCTCTTTTCTCAAAAAGGACGCTCAGAGCACCCATTACAGTTTCCCTTCTGCCACATTCTTCCTTCTGCCATGAGTGTGTAGATTTTGTCTATGCTGTGCTTTCTTCGTCAAGCCTGTACAGAGCACCACCTTTTGCTCCCGAACTCCCATTTGGATACATTTGATTTGTCACATGTCTTCATTCTTTCACCGTTTGCTTCTTTTGTTACTTGCTGCTAATACTGAATGAGATAGGTTTCTCTGCCATTCTCTTGCCTTTGCCCATCACAGTATAGATGCTTTCATGCCTCGCTATCTGGAAACATGATTTCCACTGTTTTAATGTAAAAAAATGCACAGTAGCTGTTCTTCATTCCCTCTGCTGGAAAAGTAATAATAACAATTCCCTTTCTGCCTACCTTCCGTTTCTGCTTCTTTTCTCTTTAGTTTCCTTTATTTCACTATCACACTCTGTCTCTCACCCACACTTTCTCTCTTTTACTCTTCTCATTCATATCTCTCCCTTCTTCCATTCATTTTTTTCAGGAGTGATGGATCAGAGGGTGTTATGGCGATAATAACAAAAAAATGTCCCTCTGCCCTATAAACAACAATTTTTACATTGAGTTTTTCTAATACCAGGATCCCAGCATTGAAAAAAGTGTTTATCAAAGTTCAAAGTTCAAAAATACTTTATTCGGATAGGACCATAGCCATAAAAGCACATCACATACGGCAAATTAAAAGCACAAATTCATATTCACAGTAAAACAATTTCAATAACGTTGGTCAGAAATACACAACATTTTAAAACACGTGCTGCTGGTTTCTAAATGAGCCCATGCATTTCAGGACACTCTTCATGGGTTACACATCGTTTTACGAGCCCATACAGCAGTTCTCAGAAAGGTGCCAACGCGAACGACTAACTCATCATCTTCCAATTTGAGTATGCTCCTGTATGCATCTACTAAATGGATAGGCAGTGTTTTTTTTTTAAAACGGTATTAAAAGCCATTTTGCATACTTTGTATAAAACTTGCAGAAAAATAAGAAATGTAAAATTGTTTGACCACTCTGTCCGTCGCACGGACAAGGCAGAGAGTCAAGATCTGCGTTATACCCAAGAGGAAAACAGAGCAAGAATTTTAAACGGAAGAGAAGACTCCTCTCCCAGTGGCATTTGGGCAAGGTGAGATAACTAGGCAGGGGGTACGCGGTGTGCTCGATGGTCATAACATTTGCAACAGTTAATTTCTTAGATTCCCTCTCCAGTCTTTCCGTGCTATAAAATGTGTATAGTGCCGTCCTAAGGGCTTTTTTATGTACAGTCTCAGTTGTATTTGGACTTGAAAAGAGCCTGCCATAATTAACGCTACTTAGGCTGTGATTCACCACTGCAAGCCACAGGATATCGATCCCTTTCTCACAACTAATGAGGTTAACTATTATCTCTCTTGTGAGGGACGCTGCAGGGTTATTCCATATGGCAAGCCAGAATAAAGCGGGCGGGCCCTTATGAAATCCTCAATGTAGCTTAATTTCAATTCACTATAGCAAACATACTGAGAGGTGGAGATCGGCGCACCCAATAGTTTCCAACAGAATCTGTTTTCCTCTTGCTGGATGCTGTGGCTTTTAACGATGCCCCAAACCTCTGTGCCATAGGTAGCTGTGGGTATGCACTGGGATTTAAAAAAAATTAAAATCGCTAAAATAGCCCTTGTTCTCTTTGGCCGAGGGAGGCTAAGAATAGAGTTGGTGGCCTTTGAGAACTTGTTCTTACAAAACACCACATGTTCAGACCAGGTGCCGTTCGCAGCAAAGACCAACCCAAGATATGGAAAAGTGCTAGTGCATTTTAATTTTTGGTTACCCACAGATATGGAATGTAATGAATGTTTTCTCGGCCCACAAGACATTATAAAGGATTTTTTTAAATTGGTGCATAAGTCTAAACTGGCCATAAAATCAACAAATCCCTGCACTAAAGTGCGTAGGGCATTGGGTGTGCGGCCCATTAAAACTGCGTCATTGGCATATAATAACACGGGAAGTGTTTTGCCATTTAGTCTGGGAACAGCATTAGTGAGTGTAATCAGTGATTTGTGCAAATTATTAATATAAATAATAAAAAGAAGAGGGGCTAAGACGCACCCTTGCCTAACCCCTCTACTTACTTTGATATCATTGGAAACCTCGCCCCCGCCACTGATCCTAACCCGGGCCTTCAAGTCTTTGTGTAGGTATGCCAAAAAATGCACCAATGCCTCGTCCAAGCCATATGCTAAAAGAATGGACCATAAACGTGACCTGTTAACAAAATCAAAAGCAGAGGTCAGGTCCATAAAGGCCAGATACACTGGCAATCACTGTGCTATGGTGTATTTTCCAATGATTAAATTAAGATTTAGGCATTGTTCATTTGTGCCTACTTTGCTCCTAAATCCCACTTGACATGATTCTAAAATATGATTTTCCCCGATCCAATTTAGGATCTTATTATATAAAACTCTGCCTAAAATTTTCAAGGTGGTGTCTATCAAGGAAATCGGTTTGTAGCAACTGGGTAGAGAGCAATCACCTTTTTTAAAAATCGGAACAATGATGCTTGTTGACCATGAGCTTGGTAGCGGGGCATTAGTTAAATTATTAAAAACGTTTAACAAAAGCGGCGCCCAAAAGTCAGGTTTATGTTTGATGAGGTCAATGGGTAGCCCGTCCGAACCTGGGGATTTGTTACCCACACTCTGGTGGATGGCTTCCTCGACCTCAGACAACAATATTAAAATCCTGGTTGGGGCCCTATGCTTAAAAGGATCTGCTTCTTGTGCGGGGGCTGTGTAGATCATAGAAAAATGATTTTCCCATGTTTCAGTTGTTATGTTGCAGCTTATTGGGGTTAGTAACTGTCCCGTTGCCCTCAAATCTTTAACAGCAGCCCAAAATGTGTTACCATTTCTTAGGCTGGCGGCATTGGCAAGTGCATCCCAGCGATCTTTTAGTATTTCTTCCTTCCTTTTAGAGGTCGCTAGCTTATACTTCTGCCTTAACAATTTAACAAGTGGATTACACCTCGGACTGGTTGACAGGGCCTTGCGTTGCTGTCTATTGGCCACCGAGCACTCACGGTTAAACCATCTGGGTCCGCGTTGCGCAGCAGTGGTAGGCTTCGATAGTAAGGATTTAATAGCCTCACAAAGTTTAATAAAAGCGCTAATTGCCTCAGGGTGGGGATCCTGTGCTAACAAGCAGGAATTGATAAGGTTCAGGTTATCCTTTACCATCATGCAGAACAATTCAGTGTTGTTGACACCCCGCCAGACCAGTCTTAAATTGTCAGTGGAGGGTAATAAGTTCCTGGCACCACATTCTGTGTTAAATGTTGGCCTGGGAGATAGTCTCAGCACTGTTTTAATAGGATTGTGGTCCCCATGGGTTGTGGTGATAACTTCAGCTTTCAATATATAATCCTGTTGGGCAGGGGAAATAAAAACATAATCAATGGTAGAAGCACAACCCCTCCCTCTAAATGTCGGCTCAGGAGGGTTGTTATCATTTGTTACGGCCGCAATTTCCATAGCATTGATTAGATTGTGATTATTCAAGTGTTCCACTAATTCCTCACCCCTGCGGCAGATTTGTCCTCTGCTACATGGCCATTTGCTGGTCCTAGTGTAGGGTAATTTAGCATTGAAGTCGCCTCCCAAGCAGATACCTGCTATTTTGGTAAATTTGTTGCAATGCTGTAGGGTGGCGACAAATTCAAATAGATTTATAAAATTTCCATTTGGTGTCGAGTGGAAGTCATTGTTTTAAAAATTAATTAGGTAAAGAGAAACACCCTGTATACAATAAAACTTGAAAATTGTCACTTTTGTTACATAAGGCCTTAGTGCTACCACCTGCAGCGATGGTTAACCAGATCGATAAGCCCCCCGAGGGTTGACCGAACTTGGGGGTTGGGGCTACAATGTTGTGACATTCAAACCCGTCGATATGTAGTTCTTGGGTCGCCCATGTCTCTTGAAACATGAGGATATCCTGCTGTCTTAGCAATTTTAGCCAATCCGGTTAATGCAACTTGGACTGAAGGCCGGCCACATTCCAGCTCAAGATGCTCTGAATTGGCTAAAACCTTAGTTAGAGCATGTGGGTCATCGGTCTCAATTACAGGTGGGGGAATACAAGCCCATGGACAGTATCGAGAGATTCCAGTGGTGACAGTAGTCAATCCTGGGTGTCCAGTTCAGACAAGGCCAGAAACCTGTTATGTGTGGTAGGGAAGGGAGACTCATTTATAGAAGGACCAAAGCTCGGTTTATAAAAATAGCCCAGCGGTAGTGAGCAGATATTAGTGCTGTTAGTTGTTGTGGTCTCATGAGCTCTCAATAGGGATCTCACCATTGATGGTCTATGAAAACTAATCACAATGCAATCTCCTTCTATATTCTTAGGAGACGCACCAACCCACCCGACTCTGCCATAATGATCTCTTTCATATCTGACGTGTGGAACCTCCTATTCTTTGATAGCCAATCCACGCATTTATTGCGCAGATGGACCCAGGACTCCCTCTGATCCCTTTTGAGAGTTGGTACACCTGCCAGCACCAACACATAAGGGCAAGCGGCCGGTGGTAAGCCCAAAACATCTGGGTTTGGCCTCGGGGGGATTACTGCTCAGAGTGTCTGATATGTTGCTACTTGGTTTACCTGGCATTAACTCTGATTGTACACCATCTGGTCTACTAATACAACCTGGAATAAAATTGGAAGGCACGATTTCTGGAGATGATAAACCATTACCAAAAGGCTAGTGGGGGAAGGGGTGGCAGTAACAGTAGCAGTGGCAGTAGGAAGTTGGTTATCGATGGGAGAAGTACTAGGGATAACAATGAACCCTTCCCCCAGAGCGGCCACAGTTTGTACAGTTTCCAACGGTTGACTAAACTTTTTTATGGATATGTCCAGGTGATCTAAGTGTTCCAAAAGTGATGTAAGTTTTGTGTCTAACAACTCGTTGATTCGCTTGGACACAGTATCAGTGACAGTATTAACAAAGGCGTCCCCAAAACCCCCATAATCAGATGCCACCTCAGTCTGTGTGCAGATGGAGCGGCACGACTTCCCATTTAACACTGCCTCAGGGATACCGGTACTTAAAGATGACTGCATCCATGCAGTCAAACAGGTGCGGGAGGAGCCAGTTCGTGGGGGTTGTTTTCTTTTGGTGCAAACGGGCTTCCCACTCTTCCTCTTGCGTTTAACGGCTGGGATTCCCATGGTTGTTGGAGTGTCTGTATTTGGCTGAGGCTCAACTGTGTCACACCCACTTGGGCTCCCACTAGCGGGCAGGGTTTTATTAGTGCCAATACTATGGAGCTGTGGGGAATGCAATACAGTAACAGGTCCCGGTTCAGGTGCGGGGTCGGTTGAGGCCCCTCTAGGATGGGGATTGTTCAGTACGCCCTCACTACCCAGAGACAAGCGGCGCTCCGTCAGTTCAATCTCGCCTGATACAATGTTAACCACCCTTTCAAGCATACTATTAATGCTGCTGACGATAGGGCATGCAGATGATGTCCCTATACTCTTTCCCAGTGTGAGTGTTCGAGGTCAGTTCTTAGCAGTCATAATTACTTTGATGGTCCCAATGAATTGATGCTGACAAACACTCACCTTGTGCTTCTTGGTAGATGTGGCTTGTAACTTGAAAGAGGGGTGGCCCTGCCCTGCCTCTTCCTGTTGCTGACGGGTGCAGACGGGCCTGCCCTTGGCCTGGGCTTTGACCGGGCGTGGCCCGCGCGCGTCCTGCGCATGCACAGCGGGAGCCCAGCGGTGCTTTATGTGCCTCCGGGCGCGGAAAAGGCTTTCAGCGCCTTCTGGCGCGTTGTGCTCTGGGGGCTGTAGTCCCCCGAGACCAGTGGCAGGCTGGCGATGCGGCTGGCGATATGGCTCTGCGGACACCCGTGCAGCGGGAGCCCGCAGTGCTTTATGCACCTCCAGACGCTGGAAAGGCTTGTAGGTGCCTCCTGGCGCATTTGTGCTCTGGGGGCTGTGGTCCCCCAGGACCTGTGGCAGGCTGGCGATGTGGCTCTGTGGACTCTCGCGCAACAGGAGCCCCGTGGTGCTTTTTGCGCCTCCTGGCACGGGAAAGGCTTGTAGGCGCCTCCTGGTGCGTTAAGCTCTGGGGGCTGTAGTCCCCCGGGACCAGTGGCAGGCTGGCGATGTGGCTGGCGATGTGGCTGTGCAGACTCCCGCCAGTGGGAGCCCCGTGGTGCTTTATGCACCAATGGGCGCGGGAAAGGCTTGTCGGCACCTCCTGGCGCTTTGTGCTCTGAGGGCTGTAGTTTCCCGGGACCAGTGGCAGGCTGGCGATGCGGCTGGCGATGTGGCTCTGCGGACTCTGAGTGTTTATCATTTACATAGGCCATTTTCAAAGGTTTAAATGTTGTTGCTTTTTTACATAGATGATTAACTTTAGATTTGTGTATAGTAGCCCTCTACACTCATTCATTAGGCACAGGAAAGGCAAGTCTGCTTTACTAGTGATGTTCTGCAATGCTTCTAAAGAATCAACATATACATCATTAACACCAATGGGAAATTAGTATATGACATCGTAACCCACACAAGACGCACCTTATCTGTATATCCCCCGGTATTTAACATAAAAACATGTTAGAAATGAGCACACAATATTAACACCTGCTGTCTAGGTGTAGTCCAGAAAACGACTAGATAAACATAAATACACAATAAGGTGCACCATACCACGTTTCTTATACAGAATCCAGAGTCCAAAGATGACGAATTTCCAATTCGTATGTCAATCTTATCTTTTAATTTAATTTCTTGTTTTGAAAGCTCAAGTTTATAAGACAGCCAAGCGTTTCATCCAACACAGTGGACTTCTTCAGGGCTAATACAATGTGATCAGATTATGGTTAAATAGTATTTATCCAAATAGTAGGTCATAATTCATGACCTGGTGAACGGTCCCGGGCTATACTTCCAAGATAACAGCCAGCTGGACGCAGGAGCTCCTGCGGCCGGATGGCTGTTGTCTTACCGCTTCAAATCATTCCATCGGGCACTGATTATGGTGCTGTGTTTGGGGTTTAATCTATACCCCTTAATTTATTCATATGGAATCCTTCACAATAGAGGAATCAAGCATTTCTGATTTATATATTTCTATGCATCATGACTTCTGCATAAACAACGCATACCCAGAACACGATGGAAGTATAGCCCAGGACGGTTCACCATGTCATGAATTATGACCTACTATTTGGATAAATTCTATTTAACCATACTCTAATCACATTGTATTTAGCCCTGAAGAAGTCCACTGTGTTGGACAAAGTGCTTTGGCTGTCTTATAAACTTGAGCTTTCGGAATACGAAATTAAATAAAAAGTGAAGATTGAAGGAGGAGGAGGGGCAGGAGGAGGAGGAGGAGCAAGGGAACATGGCGGCCGGCTGAAGGGCTGGTCGGGAGCTACCCCCGGAGGAGAACCTGCAGCTGAGTGAAAGTTTGCTCACCGTGTGCTGTGCTTGATGACCCCCCCGCGTTCACTGGGTCTCTGTTTCTTGCGCGGCTCACGTGGCCCGTGTGGGGGTGGATGATCGAGAGTGAGAGCCTGCGCTGCTGCGCCGCATTTTCTTGCTCCGGCGTGCTCACACTGCATGGGGCGGGCTCGTGGGAGGCTGCCGTGGCGTGGGGGCTCTCGTGGGCAGACCCAGCACCAGTTGCAGAGGTGGAGGTAACCAATGCGCCCGATGTAGCATGGGCCCGGATGCTGGTAGTAAAAGTGCAAGAAACAAAGGAGGTCGCATGAGCGAATATGGACGTCGAGTCTAGGCTTGAAGGTAAGCCCCGCCAGCTTCTAGTCTTTGGCAGGATATAGTAGAAAAGGGTGGAAAGGAAGTTGGTGGTGTTCAGGTGGGGAGCCAAAAGGAGGCTGTGAATCGGTATGCTTTGAGGTCATGAAACAACGAGTGGGCAGAAAATTGTGAAGGAGCTGGGTTAGGAAAAAAGGGCTCCCACGCTTCGACGAATGTGACAATAAGGCACATAAAATCCAGGGCCCATAAGCACCTAATTAAGGACTCTGCCAGGGCAGATACAGCCCTGAAACATAAGGAAAAGCAGGACCAGACAGCGCCCAAGCCCCGGAAGATCACCCCCTCACTAAAATCCTATTTTAAGGTTAGGGTAGACCTGTGCATGGAGAGGGGGGGAGAAGCAGTGAAGTTTTCAAGAGTTATACAAGAGAAAACGCAAGCACAAGAGTCATGTAAGCAGGTGGGGACGCAGGTAGGTGAAGGACCACAATAGTACACCCGGAGGTCCCCACAGAAAACGCGTTTGCTTGTCTAGAGATAGAGGAGTCAAACACGGTTTGGGAGGGCGACCTGGTGGCAGCAGGAAACACCCTTCCTTCCCCCATAGTGGATGTAGAGCCTGGAAAAGAGGAGTCTGGGGAAGCGGACTCGGTCCAGGGACTGTTGGGGAAACTTGTCCTAGAAATTAAAGAGCGTTTGTCAATTTCTGAGGCCAATCAAAAGGAGATTCAGGCTACGTGCACTAACTTGGAAACAAAACTAGAAAATTTAGCGCAACGGACACAGGTTCTGGAAGCCGGATTCAAAGAACTACAATCAGTAGTCCAAGAGAACAGTCAAGAAGTAGTACGCCTGAAACAAAGAGAGAGATCACTGCCAGATAAGCTGGAGAAGTTGGAGAATAACGCCAGGCGAAACAATGTTAAAATTTGGGGGGTCGAGGAAGGGGCGGAGGGAACAGATATTAAATCCTTTGTGATCCAACTTCTGAGAAGTGTATTCCCACGGGAAGAGAGCTTCGCCAATTTGGAAGTAGAAGTGCAGCGGGTGCACAGGGTTCCATTTAAACTTCGCCCAGGAAGAAAGAGCCCTCGTAAGATTTTGGTTAACTTCTTGTCGTATACTATTAAAGGGAGGGTTCTAAGTCTGGCTTTGAAAGAGAAATCACTCCAAGCGTCAGGAGTTACTTTCAAGATTAGATCTGATGTCTCTAAGGAAACTGCCGATAGACAGTGGGAGCTGGGAAATAGAATGGGAGGTTTGAAAGAACTCGGTGCAACATTACAGCTCAGATTTCTGGCTTCCTGTAAGGTGATGTGGCAGAACAAAATGTATAACTTCCATGATCCGGAGTAAGTGGATAATTTTATGGGGATGATGAAGAGGGGGGGGGGTCCGGCGACCACGAAATAGAGCAAGGAAGTATGGCATTAGTTTCTCCCTTGAGGGGGCAGCTCAAATTGGCCATGGAAAGGCCTAGTGGTAGGGTAGGGAGAGTTCCCGGGGGGGGCGCACTATGGGTGGGGAGCAGTGGGAAAAAAAACAAAAAAAGTGAAGTCCTCCAATTGGTAGAGTAGGAGCACCACTGAGGAGTTGTTGTTTTGGACAGAGGGAAAGAAAAGTGGAGAAAAAAGTAAAAAAGAAAACAAATGAGCATGGGGGCTGAGGCGTTAAGGCCGTTAGAGATATTATGCTGGAATGTGAATGGGCTAAGGGTTAAAAAGAGAAGGCATTCCATTCTGAAATATTTAAAGCAGCATAGCGCACAAATATTTATGTTGCAGGAAACCCATCTGAGGAGACAGGAATGCAGAAATGTGTTCCTAAAACAAAAATGGGTGGAAGATATAGTTGTCACATACCAATCATACTGTACCAAAGGTGTAGCCCTGATATTTAAAACAAAGACTGGAGTGGAGTTGGTTCAATATAAGGCCGATGATGGGGGGGCGTTGGATTATAGCCGAAGTTAATATTCATCAGAACCTATATACATTAGTGAATTACTGCGGCCAAAATATCGATGATGTCTCGCACCTGGTGAATGTGTTCTCCGCCCTAACAGATTTTAAGGCGCCTGTCATTTTAGGAGGGGATTTTAACATTCTTCTAGACAACAATCTAGATAGATCCTCGCAAAGAACACAGATCAACTCCCCTAAAATGAGGGCATATTTGGTTGATATGCTGGAAAACTGCAATATGTGTGATGTTTTCCGTAAAATAAACGGGAACTGTAGGGACTATACTTTTCATAGTAAGAAAAACTGCCACTTTTCTAGATTAGATTATTTCTTCGTGGATAGGAAGGAGGTGGAGAGAGTGGTAGACATGGAACATCTCCCTATACACCTCTCAGACCATGCAGCTTTGTCTTTAAAAATCGATTTGAGGGTCTTACGGGGGCCAGGGAGATGGACGGTGAATAGAAGGGTTTTACTCTCTGAGGGGATAGTTGCAAAATTAGCACATGACTCAAAGGAGTTTTTTTCCTGGAATTTGACATCAATGCCCTTGCTTGTGGTGTGGGACACTTACAAAGCATGGTTAAGGGGGGCACTAAAAAGTATAACGATAAACTGGCAAGGAGAGAGAAAGTGGAATTCTCTAGATTAGAGTTAGGGATAGAGAGGACCGAGATGAGGCTGAAAAGCATGTCTCTGGGTACAGAAGAGAGGCAAAAGTTAGCTACAACCTTAGAAAATTTACAAACAGAATTTAAAGCAAAAATAGAAGAGAAGGTACAGCAATCGTGGGAGGTCAGCAAGGCTAGAGTCATAGTGCAGGGCAAATGTTGTGGAAAACTACTTGCATGGAAAGCAAGGCTAGAAAGGAATCAGAACTATATAAGGAAGATCGAAGTGGGCAATGCTGGACAGACCACGGAAGATTGTGGTAAGATAAGAGAGGCTTTTAAAGAATTTTTTCAAGAACAGTATATGGAAGAAAGAGTAATAAATAGAGCCAGTATTGAAGCTTGGCTCATAGACAAGCATCTTCCTAAATTGTCTCAGGAGCAACAAGAGTTCCTTGGTGAGGAAATAATGGGGGAGATATTGGCAGCAGTAAAGAGAATAAAAAAAGGTAGAGCGGCTGGCCCTGACACTATTCCCAGCAAGCTCTATTCGAATATTGCAGAGGAGATTTTCCAATCTGGATTAATCTTTTTAGCTCAATCTTAATAGATGGTAATCCAATTCCGGAATCATGGAACGAGGCAGTGATAACACCGGCAAAAATCTCTCCCAATGCCAATCTTTCCGCCCCATCTCCTTACTTAATAGTGATTATAAGATCTTCACTGGTATCCTGGCTGCTCATATTAACAAGGTTGCGGGGGTTTTAATTCATGAAGACCAAAAAGGATTTATCCCCGGTAGGCAGTTAAGAGAGCTGAACCATGCCCTGATTGGCACTATAGACTTAGCTAAATCAAAGGGGGCTCCCCTTGGGGTAATAACTGTGGATGCTGCCAAGGCCTTTGACCGGGTCAACTGGAGTTATCTTATGGCAGCCTTAGAAAATTCCGGTATGGGCAGGCCCCTGATAGACATGTTAGAGAAGATTTACAGAAAGCCAAAGGCGCATATTTTGGTGAACGAGAGCTTATCAACACCAGTCATGATTAGTAGGGGGACGAGGCAAGGCTGCCCCCTATCACCCATTCTCTTTGACCTTTATATCGAGCCATTCGTCCAGAGTATTAGACTGAATGAGGGAATAAAGAATTTTAAGGTAGGAAAATTCGCCAGAAAAATTGCGCTGTATGCGGACGATTTAATGCTTTTCACCTCTGATGTCCATTCCGACCTCCCCCAACTCGTAGCGGAGGCAAGAGCGTTTGGGGCTCTGTCAGGGTACAAAATTAATGAGGAAAAAACTGAAATAATGATTTGGAATCAAGAGGAGGGGGAAATAAAAAGTGCAACAGAAATGAAATACCTAGGGATAAAGATAACTAGGGATCTAGGAAAACTAGCTGCTCTGAACTTGGAGAAAACTAGGGTAGAAGTGGGGAAACTGTTGAAGAGAGGGCAGAATTTGCCATTGACCATTTTTGGGCAGGTTAATCTGGTGAGAATGTTTATTTTGCCTAAAGTTACTTTTTTGTTTGATAATATACCCTTAAATTTTGACAAAAAAAGCATTCTAGCGTTGCAGGGGAAAATCACAGCTTTTATTTGGTCCAACAAGGGTGTTTCCTCTCATGGAAGAAACTGAGGAGAAAAGTGGGAGCAGGGGGTTTGGGTCTTCCAGACTTGCAGCTGTATTGCTGGGCTTTTCAGCTAAAAAATTGCAGAATGTTATTATTAAACCCTGATGAAACTACAGTGGGTGGCATGTAAAGAGCAATGTTAGAGGGGGTTTCCAAGGAGGGTTTTCTCTACAAATTTGGGGCCCTAAAATATTTTAAGAAGGTCAGGTTAAAATGCCTACATGCTGCAGCTAGAACGTGGTTTGAGGTTAGATCTCTTCTGGGCATTGCATACCATAGTTTGCTGTCCCCTATAAGGGACACGCTCGGCACTCCAGAATGTATGCTTGATTCCCTTACGTTTCCACTAAAGCAGAGCGGAGTAAGTAGATGGGGGCAGATGCTAGACGATGGGCAATGCTTGACATGGGAATACTGGAACTAGAGGACAGGAGGGGAAATTTCCAGATTTAAAATAATTCAAGTAAATTCGTGGTTGAGGACTCAGGATTGGGCAAAAGCCCAATCTAATCAAATGGAGATAGACCTCCAGGACCCACAACCAAGGAAAAAGGAGGTAGCACTATGGTATCAACATCTCATCACAGCGGCCAACGAGAAGCTGAATGCACCTTTCTCCGTTTGGTATGGCTACTTGCCGGAAGCCAAAATGAAAGATTTGTGGCAAGTATCTCTTTCTACATTATACTCTGTAGTTAAATCTGGTGCACTAAAGAAGAACCACTTTTACACCCTGTATAGAGTCTACTGGACCCTGAAAAGATTGGCGAAAATAAGGGGAGGTGGTGACTCCAAATGTAAGCAGTGTGGGAGCAACAATGCGGATGATGTGCACATGTTTGCCACCTGCCTGATGTTGGAAGGATTTTGGTCAGCTGTGGGTAAGACCATATCGGATGTGCTGGGCTTCGAGGTGGAGGTAAGCACTATCCTGATTATGTTTGGGATTAGGCAGCAAGACTTGAGGGCTCGAGTTTGCATATAAGACAGAGAAATCTGATGTTGTATTTAATTTTGATTGCAAGAAGGGAGATATGTAAACTGTGGACCCAAAATATACCCCTTTATGGCATGTTTGGAAGAACTCAGTGGCGTTCTTTGAGAGGATGGACAGGTGGGATGATAAGAAACGAGGGGGACTGGTCGCTAAGATTTACTGTATATTTTTATGTCAAATCCTCTCGCTCTTTGAACCGATGTGTCCAATGATTACATCTTCTTACAGCAGTGGGCTCGAGAGGCAACGGAATACGCTATAGTCCAAGAATTTATCTGCTAGAAAAAGAATGCCCAATCTGATTGACGTACGGCAACCACAATACCTAAGGTGCCGGATACTAGTGATTGGAGATAGTATGAGGACTAAAAAAAAAAAAAGAGTAAAGATTGACATATGAATCTGTCGTCTTTGGACTCTGGATTCTGTGTAAGAAATGTAGTATGGTGCACTTATTGTGTATTTACAAATGAGAAATTAGGCTGAAGACAGAAAGCAATCCTGTTTGACCATCTGAGATGCTGAAAATGGCTTGCACAACTCTCCAACTCACAAAATTAGAACTGGTTTATAATATCAACATACAACTTAACTGTCATAAAGACGTCTTGTCTAACTTAACTGTGGAAAACATATTTTCCGAGGTCAATGTTTATCACAGACACTAGGTCAAACGTGGTAAAGAAGTGCAAATATGCAGTGCCATGTGATGAGCAGCCTTCATTTTGTGGAGCTGGTGTTTAAGTGTGACTGGTGGCCATTTTGTGTTTGTTCTAAATGTCTTCTTCTTTGATTAAGTGCTCAATTTACTGACCTTCGAAGCATGGAAAGATGAGCCTGCTTTAAGAGGATTTTAGCTCACAACCTTCAGATCAGTGCTGATGTAAGCAGTGTGTATTAACCGCCAGAGCCACACTCCCAACTATTTGATACCATATCATCATACAATGAAAGACACAGCACAACTTAATGCAAGTCCATGCTCGTCCTTGCTTCTGATGCCATCCACATCAGTCCTCAATTCTCCCTCTCAACCCCACATCATGCTGTGGCTCTGTGATGACTCAATGTGGGCTCCTCTCGCACTATGCCTCCCTCTGACCTTCCCATTCTACCCCTAGACTCTTCTCATCAGCCCAAATTCCTCAGCCTACACATAGCACTATTTTTTTTGTTTTACACTTAAATCCCTTGTCTTCTATGGGTCCCCCATAAAACCACCAAGGCTCCCACTTCAATATCAGTTTGACTCCTCCACATAAGTCTCCCCTTCACCCTACAATTTTATTGAAGAATAAAGATCTTAATAAGCTTGTGTCTGGATAACAAGATAATATTTCAAAAAGTTGGTTAGCCCAGGTGTGGCCTGTTGTTAAGGGTGGAGGGGCCCACCTCCATCTTTTTTCAAAGCATGTAGAGTGTCTGTCATTCTGAGCAAAGCCCAGACTGATAGACACTCTTCATGTTTGGGTCACGCAGCAAGTGCATTTTTTTTTCTAAAGTCAAGATGTTCAGAACTTCCACTTCTTTAGCACTTGTTCAGATTTTTCAATGTGTCTTTGGGAACTAAACCCATGATTTCTGCACTTATTACTACAATTGTTCCCCTTGACTTTAGCAATACCTTCCCTTCCTTCGTCTGCGAAATGCACCATACTATAATTGTTTACTTCTGCAATAACGTCCATATTTTTTTCCTCAATGAGGACAGCCATAGCACATCTTAATGTTAATTCTGTTTTCTTCAATTTACCACAGATTCTTTCAAATGTGACTCTCCATTCTCCAATGCATATATTGAATGCTAGGATTATTTGTCTTCATTCAGATCTGATCCCTAATTAATTCATCCTATAGCATACCCATATGACAAATTATCACAGATGTTTTTAAAAACAAAATCATAATCTTCTTCCTTTTCATTTTTCCCTAGTTTCCTATGGACACATTAATAACGACCAATTGCTACACACATGATTGCAAAAAGTAGCTGTCACGGTCTTCAAGAGCATTAATAAACACAGCTTCTTGTCCAGGTTATCATTGTTTCTTTTCCATTTTAATAGATTTCTAAGCCTCCTGGCCCCAAACAATGTATCAGGGTTTCTTCCTTTTCTCCAAAATAAAAGTGGCCCCCTTTAGTGAATCAAATAGCTGAAATAATGGCTCACATTTGCAAATCGGGGTAGCTATGAACTTGTAAGACACGCTGTATAGGTATATGATAAGGTAGCAGAGACTGCGTGCATTTGTGCTTACTACAGGCAATGTTTGTGGTAATATCAGGGGAATCAACAGTAGAAACCGGCCCACCAGTCCATAAAACCAGCCCTCACACTGACCCGTTATACCAGCTCATCAGGCACTGCCTCATTGCCCAATAGGCCAGTCCAACACTGCTTAGAAATATAGTTGTATTCTTTCAACCCTTGCCATTTCATTGAAAGATCTCCTGGGTTGGTAAGAATGCCTGCGGTGGTGTAAGGTCCAAGGTATGCATTGCACACATGCTGAAAATTGATCATATCAATGTGGAAACTGACTCGAAATAAGAAAAAAATGTGGACCCTATTGACACTTGCCATGACAGAATGCACCGAAATCGACTAAGAAGAGCTAGTCATTTCCAACAGTAGAATTTACTCTGTATATATAGCGCAAAAGTAATGTAGACACCCCTAGAGTAACAAGCCATTAGTTACAAAATAATGTTTCCACTGACCAGTACTTTGTTACTTTGCTCAAATTTGTTTGACTTGGAGGAAAAATCTGTACTCATTCCTCAGTGAGCATCAAATATTGGCAATTATCGGCTGCATCTGCCAGTGGCAGCCGGCATGACTCGCCGGTGGTGGGGCGGGCAGGCACGGGGGGCACGTGGGGGGTCGTGCAGGGTGGGATGTGCAATACAAAAAAAAAAAAAAAACTTACCTTGCCGTCGGGTCCCGTGTCTCTGCTCCTGCTCTCCACGTGTAACTCGAGGAAAAGAAAGAACAGCCAGGCCCCACTGACCAATCACAAAGCTGCAATGCAGCGTTGTTATTGGTAAGCACCCAGGCTCCCCTGCCCAATCACAACACTGCAATGCAGCGTTGTGATTGGTCTGAGCGTCCGGGTTGGACGCTGAACCAGGGAATGGGGGCCTGAGTATGTTCTACACGCAGGCTGTAATGCAGCCTGCACGGAGAACCGGGAAAGTGCGCATGACTGTTTTTTTCTGCAGCCCGACAGGACTGGACAAACAGTCATGTTCACTTTGGAGTGGGCAAACCACTCCTCCCCTGCCCTGCTCCGAGAGCAGAGCAGCCCTGCTCATCCGCCCGCAAAGCAGCACAAGCAACAAATGATAAGAACTCAAAGTTATTATCATTTTATGCTTCTACTTCGCACTGCTTAAAAGCAGTGGGGCGGCGCTCCTCCGCCATAGCGGAGGAGCCAACACTGGCATCGGCATATGTCCAATTTATGAAGAGCTGCGAACATCTCAATCTGAAAAGTGCGGTTTCCATAAACAACATAGGGCATGGAAGGTCAAGATGACGTGACCTCACGTATAATATATAAGAATCAGCGCGCCTTCCGTACAGGAGAGAATGGAGATGACACTGGGTTCAAAGTTCCACAGAAAGTCTTGTTCGTTGGATTCCAACGGTTAAGATTGTGAGATAAATAGTTGTGTATTTGAAATATGGCTAAATACTTATTTATCACTAGAATCAAAAGCAGGATGAAGTTGAGAAAGTTGCACTGTTAGTGATTCAATGCTTTCTGCTGCAAACACAGGTTCCGAATTCCTAAATCGGGCTCTACAGTAACTCGCTGAGATGCATGCGCTGTTAAATTCGGACAAATTCAGTTTAATGTGGTTCCTCCACAACAGGGCTGAACTCGTCGACAAATTCTTGAGTTCCATATACCACACAAGACCAAAATTTGAACTTATTAAAGTGGCAGGCAGCTGTCAGAAATGTTGAAGTTATTGTTTTTTTGTATACAGGAATAGAAAACTCGAGGCTGCGGCATATTATTAAAAATGGTTGATGATGGGCACAGATTTGGATCTACAGAAATAAACAAAACAAAAAATTTACATGTAAATGATTCAGTATTGAAATTCGATAGCTTTTCAATTGGAAGCTGCTACATAAGGCTAGCATTTGCAACCCCTACATTTCCTTGCATGATAACAGTACTTCGCTCTCCTGTGTGACCGTTTGTGAATACCCTTGCCCGAGTAACTACTTTATTTTCAGAAAGTTACAATAGCTCCGACCTATAACGCACGGCATGATACATTCCCGGTACATTTCCTACACACATTTTTCACAAATCAAATGCTATATTTGCATAACATTTTAGCATGAACGGTGAAGGTTAGCGCTCTGCCAGTCCACTTAAACTTGCAATCATGCTTCTATTCCCAAAAAGCAGTCCTTTGATTGCCCACTAATAGCAATCACAGAATGAGGCCACGTATTACAAATCAGCCATAAATGGGTACATGATGACTATCGGCCTCAGGGAATCAAACAGCCTTGATATTTACACCAAGGCATTATATTTTGTTCTCTGATAGTTTAATATCAGTCACGTTGCTCAAAACATTTGATGCAACAATATTCAACTGATTTGGAGCATTTCACGAAGACATTAACAATTTGAAGATGAATTTAATGAACTGTATTGTTATCTATACTTCTCGATTTCTTTCTCTGCTCAATTTTGTGCTCAAGAGAAAAAAATAACAATTCATAACTATGAAAAGGAACATAATATTTTTTCTTCCTCGCCGCCTATACATCACACCTGACCTCCAAAAACTATACTGGCTCCCCATTCAGAAACGCTGCCAGTTCAAGTTGCTTACCCACGCCTACAGGGCACTTCACAAACAGGGTCCCACCTACCTCAAACAGAAACTACATTTCCACCAACCAACCAGGAACCTCCGCTTTGCGTCACTCGCACTCGCCTACACTCCCAGTATCCATAGAAGCAAGACAGGAAGTAGGGCCTTCTCTTACCTGGCAGCCAAATCCTGGAACGACCTCCCCCAGCACATCAGGTCAGCCACGTCACATGGATTTCCGCAAGAAACTAAATACCTGGCCCTTCAAGTGATCCTTCCTGCAGAACACGCATGACCTCAATGCCTGGATACCCTTACGGGTGACAAGTTTCGCATTCTACAAATGCATGTTATATTGCATTACATGAAGTCCTTACTGCCATTATTAAATTCCCATCTTATTTTCCCAGGGTACGGTCATGTGTACACACCAGTGGCTGTCTAATGTTACTCTCTTTAACAATAAAATTGATCCTCTGACTTTTGAAGGACCATATATTGTTGGTGAGCAAAAATTGTCAAATATGCTTTTAACACCACATCCTATATTCCAAGGACTTCAGGCCAATCTTAAAGTTGTCTCTTTGTAAGTGATGGCAGCTCACTCTCGTTGACAGTGTAGCAGATTGTGTAGGCTGCAATACAGAGTCAATCAACATGTTTATACTTAGACACGCCTGCCCCTCCGCATCATGTTGCTTGGTGGGATGTCAACTACACACTGTCTGAACACAAGGCTGTAGCTGAGCTAGGGAGAAAGAGGAAGTATAAGAATCGGCGTTATCAGTGTAACCCAATGTTGTCCAGCCTGAACACTTTAGGAGAGGAGGAACCATTGTATGTTTTCTGACTGTGTTAAAACGACTTTGTTTTGTTGCTGTTTATGCTGAACCGTTTCTTACACTGAGAGATATTTGAGCTTCTGCTAGCATGCTAAAAGTGTTCCAAACATACCAAACATTTGTGGAGCTGCTTTCTCAGCCGTATGCGTATTGATGGTGATGGATCACTGTACTGTGGTGCCTGTGCTGTACCTGTTATAGGGGTGCAGTGCTCTTGTGGTTAATGCTTTAATGGTGAGGGTCGTTAATACTGCTATTCAGAATAATGGCCTCTCACACCAGTGCTTAATGAGAGAGGCCATTATTCTGTTGCTTCCTATTGTTAGGATGAAGCATCCTTGTATCATTGTGGCCTCTGCAGTTCATGTTCCAATGACATGAGAACCACTGCTTCTTGTATTATCCCTCTGAAAATCATGAGCCCTTGCACTGCTTTTAAATATAATGAATGTGTTCTGAGTGTGGTAGAGGCTTGAGTTGATGCTGTTCATGTACACATGTTCCAATGGTGAGGGACGCTTGCACTGCTTCTGAAAGCACTAAACCTTTTCTGAGGTTGAGGGAAGTTTACACTGCTGCTGTCCATGCGGAGCCATCTCAGAGAGTGAGGTCATCTGGCACTGAACCTGGGTTTTACCTGGTCTGAGGGATGCTAGTTGAACCTGTTTGGTGGATGAGCAACCCGTGTACTCTGCTACTTGTGCTGTAAATGTTCCATAAATAGTGTGAGAGAGTCTTGCACTGCTGCTGTCATTTTGTACCTGGTCAATCGGTAAGTAGGAAGCTCACACATATATTGCAGATGCTTGCCTTTAGTGTATGTGTACCGGGAGTTGCTTGAGCTTGGACATATGAAGCTATTCATGCACATGTGCATCTGTTCCTTTTAGCTGGTGGTAGTACATGGCCGACTGTGGCCAGGAGGGCAACGGACACCCCCTCAGCCACTGCAGTGCGGGGGTCCCCAGTCTTCTCTACATGAAGGGGGCCCCCTCAGCATGCCTGTGCAACGTGTCTCTCTAAAGCAGCTGCAGTGTGTAGCCTGCTCTGAGCTGACACAGTGCTGGCCCAGCATTGAAAAGAAACTTTATAAATTATTTGTTTCTTTTCAGTCCAACCCTGCCAGGCGCATTTCAGGAGCGGGTGGAGGCCCCTGAGACAGACTGTCCCCCACAGAGCACTGCTCGTTTTAGAGGAAAGAGGCAGCACAGAATTTACTGGAGTAGAGGTAGGGTTGCCACCAGTAGCGGCCGGTGGTGGGAGTGCCGCCGGGCGCTGACGTGGGGCGGGGGGTAGTAAACTACGGATTACGGACGATCACAGGTAAGTCCACATATAAATAAATAAAACGAATTTCGTTTCTCGCGCTGCATCGCCAAATGTGGTGCAGCGAGAAACGAAATTCGTTTTATTTATTTATATGTGTACTTACCTGTAATCGTCCGTAATCCGTAGTTTACTACCCCCCACCCTGCCCCTCCCCCGCCCCACGTCAGCGCCCGGCGGCACTCCCACCACCGACCGCTTCTGGTTGCCACCTTGCCCAGAGAAAAATGCCGGTGTCTCTTCACATTTTCAGATTCTGCAAATGCCTGCGCATGATTCTGAAGCAGAACTTTATATGAAATAATCTGTATTCATTTTAACATCGCCTTTTTGTCTTTTTTGTTATTCAAGTTATCAGTCAGGGGTCATTAGTACTGCTGTAGGAATACATTTTAAAGTGTTTTCTTCTTAAATTAACTGTTTAAAATTTGTACTGACAAGGGGAAAAACATACCTGCCAGGACATTAAATACTAGTCATTGCAATGTTTCCATTAAAGGATCTGGATGGAACCGAAAGTTCTTGTTTTCCTCAGGCATGCTTTGAATTAACATGTCAGGCCAAACTTAAAAAACAATATCCAATAGGTATAGTTTAAAGAGAATTGACAAATATACCAATAAAAAGTACAGCACTGAAAAACTAAAGCGACCAACTTTGCTGAAATATTTACAAGTGATTCATGTATTTTTCGGAAACCAAAGTAAAGGGAAACGTCCATTACAATGCATGCATTACATCGCAATGCCTTTACAACGCAACTTTTACAACGCGAGTGCCTTTACAACGCATGCCATAACAACGCATGCCATTACAACGCATGCCATCACAACGCATTATAAGGTTAGTAATGGAAATGTTTAAGTTTTAGGGTGGGTATAGGTTTTGGGGTAGTTGGGAATAGTAATTTTTACCCCTACGTTATCCAACACTTTCCCTACTGTTGCACTCACTGGAGGGGGAATAGTAAATTTTACCCCTACGCTATCCAACACTTACCCTACTGTTGCACTAAAAGTATTATGCGTTGTAATGGTATGCGGTGTAATAGTATGCGTTGTAATGGAATGTGTTGTAATAGTAGTTTTAAAAATGCATTGTAATGGTATGCGTTGTAAAATCATGCGATGTAATGGTAGTTACATTGTAAAAACTGCGTTGTAAAAGCATGCGTTGTAATTGTTTGCGTTGTAACGTCATATATTCCCAAAAAAAGTCAACAAAGCAGATTGCCTCTGCATTATATAATCAGTGGATTCAATATTTAACATTAAGGGGCCGATTCCGATCTCGCTCGGAGGCGCACCTAATACCATTCGGTCTGGAAAAAAGCCAGGCGAATGCCTGTTTCCCGACCGATCCGCACATACGTCCGAACGAGCAAGTACGATGCGCACAACTGCCCAAATCCCGACCCAGTCGTACTCACCGAATACAGGTCCTGTACTCCGACCGAGGCGGATCCGGAAACGCAGAATCGAGTCGCACGGAAGCTAAAATGCAGCCCCGTCCGGCCGGACAAGTACGATGCGCTTTCCGTACGCGCCGAACCCGTCGCTACGCATGGCACGTCAAAGCATCCGGGCGAGGCGCACATAAGCTCCGATTCACGCCACAAGACGATCCACGGCTACGAGACGAACACGCCAGCGACGAGGACAAGGCGAAGCAAAGAGAAAGACGAACGAGACGAACCAACCATGAATCCCATCGTGCCGATCCTACCAATATTCTACATCTATTACCGGAACAGGCAAGGACGCGTACGGCGCAGAAGGTAAGTCAGACACCAACCACAAAAACAAACTACACGTACCCAACATATCACACACACACAGAGGGATGCAGAAATACTTACACCAGCAACAGCAGCACCATAGGGGCGGGATGGCCATCACCAATGCCACACATACACATAGGGGCCTGTATGCCCACCACCACTACCACCCCTACTCAGGGGAGCCAGATGCCTGTCACTACTACCACCTCTACCCATGGGGGCTGGATGCCCACCACCACTACCACCCCTACCCATGGGGGCTGGATGCCCACCACCACTACCACCCCTACTCAGGGGAGCCAGATGCCTGTCACTACTACCACCTCTACCCATGGGGGGCTGGATGCCCACCACCACTACCACCCCTACTCAGGGGGTGCCAGATGCCTGTCACTACTACCACCCCTACCCATGGGGGGCTGGATGCCTACCACTACTACCACCCCTACCCAGGGGGTGCTAGATGCCTACCACTACTACCACCCCTGCCCAGGGGGTGCTAGATGCCTACCACTACTACCACCCCTGCCCAGGGGTGCTAGAAGCCTACCACTACTACCACCCCTACCCAGGGGTGCCAGATGCCTGTCACTACTACCACCTCTACCTATGGGGGCTGGATGCCTACCACCACTACCACCCCTACCCATGGTGGGCTGGATGCCTACCACTACTACCACCCCTACCCATGGGGGGCTGGATACCCACCACCACTACCACCCCTACTCAGGGGAGCCAGATGCCTGTCACTACTACCACCTCTACCCATGGGGGGCTGGATGCCCACCACCACTACCACCCCTGCCCAGGGGGTGCTAGATGCCTACCACTACTACCACCCCTGCCCAGGGGGTGCTAGATGCCTACCACTACTACCACCCCTACCCAGGGGTGCCAGATGCCTGTCACTACTACCACCTCTACCCATGGGGGCTGGATGCCTACCACCACTACCACCCCTACCCATGGGGGGCTGGATGCCTACCACTACTACCACCCCTACCCATGGGGGGCTGGATGCCCACCACCACTACCACCCCTACTCAGGGGGAGCCAGATGCCTGTCACTACTACCACCTCTACCCATGGGGGCCTGTATGCCCACCACCACTATCACCCCTACTCAGGGGGAGCCAGATGCCTGTCACTACTACCACCTCTACCCATGGGGGCTGGATGCCCACCACCACTACCACCCCTACCCATGGGGGGCTGGATGACCACCACCACTACCACCCCTCCTCAGGGGGAGCCAGATGCCTGTCACTACTACCACCTCTACCCATGGGTGGCTGGATGCCCACCACCACTACCACCCCTACTCAGGGGGTGCCAGATGCCTGTCACTACTACCACCTCTACCCATGGGGGGCTGGATGCCTACCACCACTACCACCGCTACCTATGGTGGGCTGGATGCCTACCACTACTACCACCCCTACCCATGGGGGGCTGGATGCCCACCACCACTACCACCCCTACTCAGGGGGAGCCAGTTGCCCACCACCACTACCACCCCTGCCCAGGGGGTGCTAGATGCCTACCACTACTACCACCCCTGCCCAGGGGGTGCTAGATGCCTACCACTACTACCACCCCTACCCAGGGGGTGCTAGATGCCTACCACTACTACCACCCCTGCCCAGGGGGTGCCAGATGGCTGTCACTACTACCACCTCTACCCATGGGGGGCTGGATGCCTACCACCACTACCACCCCTACCCATGGTGGGCTGGATGCCTACCACTACTACCACCCCTACCCATGGGGGGCTGGATGCCTACCACTACTACCACCCCTACCCAGGGGGTGCCAGATGCCTGTCACTACTACCACCGCTACCCATGGGGGCTGGATGCCTACCACTACTACCACCCCTACCCAGGGGTGCCAGATGCCTGTCACTACTGCCACCTCTACCCATGGGGGCTGGATGCCCACCACCACTACCACCCCTACCCAGGGGGTGCCAGATGCCTGTCACTACTACCACCTCTACCCATGGGGGGCTGGATGCCCACCACCACTACCACCCCTACTCAGGGGGAGCCAGATGCCTGTCACTACTACCACCTCTACCCATGGGGGCTGGATGCCCACCACCACTACCACCCCTACTCAGGGGAGCCAGATGCCTGTCACTACTACCACCTCTACCCATGGGGGCTGGATGCCCACCACCACTACCACCCCTGACCAGGGGGTGCTAGATGCCTACCACTAATACCACCCCTGCCCAGGGGTGCTAGATGCCTACCACTACTACCACCCCTACCCAGGGGTGCCAGATGCCTGTCACTACTACCACCTCTACCCATGGGGGCTGGATGCCTACCACTACTACCACCCCTACCCATGGGGGCTGGATGCCCACCACCACTACCACCCCTACTCAGGGGGAGCCAGATGCCTGTCACTACTACCACCTCTACCCATGGGGGCCTGTATGCCCACCACCACTATCACCCCTACTCAGGGGGAGCCAGATGCCTGTCATTACTACCACCTCTACCCATGGGGGGCTGGATGCCCACCACCACTACCACCCCTACCCATGGGGGGCTGGATGACCACCACCACTACCACCCCTACTCAGGGGGAGCCAGATGCCTGTCACTACTACCACCTCTACCCATGGGTGGCTGGATGCCCACCACCACTACCACCCCTACTCAGGGGGTGCCAGATGCCTGTCACTACTACCACCTCTACCCATGGGGGGCTGGATGCCTACCACCACTACCACCCCTACCTATGGTGGGCTGGATGCCTACCACTACTACCACCCCTACCCATGGGGGCTGGATGCCCACCACCACTACCACCCCTACTCAGGGGAGCCAGATGCCCACCACCAATACCACCCCTGCCCAGGGGTGCTAGATGCCTACCACTACTACCACCCCTGCCCAGGGGGTGCTAGATGCCTACCACTACTACCACCCCTACCCAGGGGGTGCTAGATGCCTACCACTACTACCACCCCTGCCCAGGGGGTGCTAGATGCCTACCACTACTTCCACCTCTACCCATGGGGGGCTGGATGCCTACCACCACTACCACCGCTACCCATGGTGGGCTGGATGCCTACCACTACTACCACCCCTACCCATGGGGGGCTGGATGCCTACCACTACTACCACCCCTACCCAGGGGGTGCCATATGCCTGTCACTACTACCACCGCTACCCATGGGGGGCTGGATGCCTACTACTACTACCACCCCTACCCAGGGGGTGCCAGATGCCTGTCACTACTGCCACCTCTACCCATGGGGGGCTGGATGCCCACCACCACTACCACCCCTACCCAGGGGTGCCAGATGCCTGTCACTACTACCACCTCTACCCATGGGGGCTGGATGCCCACCACCACTACCACCCCTACTCAGGGGTGCCAGATGCCTGTCACTACTACCACCCCTACCCATGGGGGCTGGATGCCTACCACTACTACCACCCCTACCCAGGGGGTGCCAGATGCCTGTCACTACTACCACCTCTACCCATGGGGGACTGGATGCCCACCACCACTACCACCCCTACCCAGGGGTGCCAGATGCCTGTCACTACTACCACCTCTACCCATGGGGGCTGGATGCCCACCACCACTACCACCCCTACTCAGGGGGTGCCAGATGCCTGTCACTACTACCACCCCTACCCATGGGGGCTGGATGCCTACCACTACTACCACCCTTATCCAGGGGTGCTAGATTCCTACCACTACTACCACCCCTACCCAGGGGTGCTGGATGCCTGTCACTACTACCACCCCTACCCATGGGGGGCTGGATGCCTGTCACTACTACCACCTCTACCCATGGGGGACTGGATGCCCACCACCACTACCACCCCTACTCAGGGGGTGCCAGATGCCTGTCACTACTACCACCCCTACCCATGGGGGGCTGGATGCCTACCACTACTACCACCCCTACCGAGGGGGTGCTAGATGCCTACCACTACTACCACTCCTGCCCAGGGGGTGCTAGATGCCTACCACTACTACCACCCCTACCCAGGGGGTGCTGGATGCCTACCACTACCACCACCCCAACCCATGGGGGCTGGATGCCTACCACCAACACCACCCCCACTCATAGGATGGACAATGCATGACACAACCAGCACACTACAACCTAGGGAATGCAAGAAAAAGACATCCCCCCAAAACCATGACAAGCGTGTGTAGACTGTGTCAAATGCCTACAACACTGAACATGACTATGAACACACAATGTGACCCCCTATCACATGTGTCCCACATAAATGTGTGTGGCCTCCACAATGCAGGCAGACCATGACCACTGTGGCAATGGGGTCCCACCCCCATCATCACAGTGACCAAAAGGTAAGTGTGGGGTCCATAGCTGAAGCACATTTTGAACATTGTGACAATGGGGTCCAACCCCCATCATCACAGTGACCAAAAGCTAAGTGTGGGGTCCATAGCTGAAGCACATTTTGAACATTGTGGCAATGGGGTCTAAGCTCCCATCATCACAGTGACCAAAAGGTAAGTGTGGGGTCCATAGCTGAAGCACATTTTGAACATTGTGACAATGGGGTCCAACCCCCATCATCACAGTGACCAAAAGGTAAGTGTGGGGTCCATAGCTGAAGCACATTTTGAACATTGTGACAATGGGGTCCAACCCCCATCATCACAGTGACCAAAAGGTAAGTGTGGGGTCCATAGCTGAAGCACATGTTGAACATTGTGACAATGGGGTCCAACCCCATCATCACAGTGACCAAAAGGTAAGTGTTGACATTGAAAAAACTGCAACTGCCAAAATGCATGGATGATTCCTGGTCACAGAACAACAAACACATCAGTGGCAAAGTAGTGCTTGTGTCCCATAGCAACATAGATTGTGGGAGGCAAACAGTGCAGTGCAAATAAGACATACCTTTGGCCATGTGCAGACAAACATCACCCATGGGGGCTGACACTGTCAACATTCATCAATGACACAATGACAGAAGTGACCATCATAATGCAGACCCACATATTTGCACCAATGGGCACACAAATGGAGATATCCTGTGGAGACTGTAGATGTGAGCTGAACAAATACCATACCATGGCAGCAATGGGACACACAAACAATGATCATAGTGCTGACTGATGACCTAGGAGTCCCAGGGACAGCAGGTCAAACCCACCAAACAACATACAGCCAATGGCACACTAAAGATATGCCAATGCAGTGGTGCAGATGCACAAACACAAACAGGCAGCCCCACACTGCACATCAAACACAACAGGTGAGGGGGGTGCCAGTGTCCCCAGGCAACCACACAACACATGATGAGGCCTGAATACCAATTACACAGATGCGCATACAGTGCCACACAAAAGTAACTCATGTATCCAAATCCCCTATGTGGGCAATCAGGCATTGTTAGATGAGAGGGAGCACAAATCACACATGTCACACAAGCATGTAGGAACAGCAACTGACACAGCAAGACACAGACACACCACAGCACTACCCCCAGGGTCCCCACAATGTGTTGACCCTGGGCTGCATGACAATCCCACTGTGATGACAAAGCTAGATGTCATTCACACTGTGAACCACAGTCATGTGTCCTGATCAACAAACTACCATCACACCTACACAAGCACAAATCAATCAGCACGGCCAGTAAGCCAAGGCCAACATGGAGGCAGGGGTCTAGCCGGGCAACAACTCTCATCTGCACACACTCAACACCACACACCTCGACCTCCAACAATGTGCAGCAGTGAAGATCACATGCACTGGTGACATTGCACATGCACCCATGACAATCCCATGGGGGGTGGTAACTAAGGTGCAGAAACACATCACACATGGCCACTCAACAAGACTCCTGAATGTCTGACACACTGCACACTACGCTGTACATGGACATGACGGCAATACCACACCAACCAATGGGATCCCAGCCACAGTCCCACACCAATGAAGAAGCCAAGGTCACCCACAAAGAACACACATAGACAACTACCAACATTGCAGCCCTGACCCTGAGGAGTGCCAGCAGTCACACACACAACGTGTCACAATCACTGAAAGCTAACACAAACTGGAAATTACATGACAGGTGTAAACAACAAGTGCCAAGGGGAATCCTGACTGTGTCCCATCTGCGTTAGCCCACAAACTCAGCCCTGACAGCAAACACACCTATGGGTGACACCCTGATGACCAGTAATGTGCCATGCACCCACATCACAGAGAACCCAGGGAGAAGACTTGTGGGGAACATAGGTCAACTCAGCAAGCATCATAAACAGGAACATCACTAGGGATCCCAGCATGCACAGCAAAATGGAAGTGAACACACACAGACATGCTCACACAACACACACCTTGGGCTCAGGCAATGTCACAGGATTACTCACTGCCATGAGTGGACTCCACTCCTGTGTGAGGAAAGCTGTGCCATATGTCGCCTCAGTAGGGCTCCATCATGTCAGCAGAACACTTGGTCACACAGTCAACAATTAGCACGAAATGAAGGCTCCCGTCATATCAGCCTGGTCATGGGAGTGTCAACGAAATCATCAGCACAGATCCAACACACATGTATAGCAAGTTGCACTGACAACACAGATGAGTCCTTCCCCATTGATGCCCAAACTTGCATGTCCAGTGGAGATGGACACACGGTCAGGGAAGTAGACTAATTGAACAATGGCAAGCACAACAGATGTGCAGGGGTGTAAGCCACAGATGTGATTTTGCAAATGTAAGTAGGAAATCCCATTGCCAAATATTAAAAACATGACACCCTCATATGCTGCTAAGGATTACATGGATACACTACAGGATAGGACACATTACCCGTGGACCACATGGGTTCCTGAACAGTAACACTTCATTTTCATGAGACCAAAAATCACCATCACTGCAGCAAGGGCACGGTTAGCATCATCAACATCATGTACATCAGAAGCAAAACCACTAGAGAACAGAAAGTAGCTTTATTCAGCATATGTGGGTTCTAAAGTTAAAGTCCAGAAGAAATAGAAACAAAGGCCAATGGCCAGTCCATTCTGAAAGTCAAAACAGGGTGACAGTGGCAGATGTCACCCTACGCATGCCTGCACTGCTACACACCAGGGACAATCCCCTCGGAGGGGCATACGGGGGGGCAGGCCAGGCACCGCAGGGACAGGATCAGGGCTCACCAGAAGGAGGAAGTGAAGGGGTGGTGGGTGCTGGAGAGCCACTGACAACTGCAGTGGAGGTGTCTGACATGGTGTGTGCCGGCACAACTGGGGGGCATGACTCAGATGTTGTGGGTGCCGGCACGACTGCAGTGGGCTGTGCAGATGGAGTGGACAGGTTCCCCACTGCAGTGCCCAAGTCAGACGGGGTGGTAGTGGACTCCACTGCAGTGCCTACCTCCAGGGGAGGAGAATGGGGTTCAGGTAAGGTGGGCAGGACAGAGGGGAGGACACCGTCTCCACACCAGTGGCACAGACATGCGCAGCGGGGGTGTGGTGCCGGAAGAGCAAGTGGCAGGGGGAGAAGGCCGGATCCTTTTGGGGATGGTGTATCTGTGGGTGGGGGAACCTGGGGCAGGGTGTGGTGGGGGCACCTGTGGAGTGGGGGCCTGAGGGATGGAGGAAGGAGACTTGGTGCTTGAGCTGCAGGGCGGCGGCGGGGTCTTGCTCTTCCGGGTCCTGGGGGACTTGCGGGTGGGGGCGTCAGTCGGTCTGCGCCTGGGGGAGGGTGTCCGGGGGCGAGGGGCACTTCCCTCCGTGTGGGTGTGCTTCCTCTTCCCCCTGAATGCTGGATCAGCTGGATCGGAGGGGAAGAGGCCGAGGTCACTGAGGAAGACCCGCTGTGTCTTTGGGGTTGCAGGTGAGGCAAGGGAAGGGGCCTTGGAGGGAGAGGTAACTGAGGACTGCGCAGTGCTCGTGGATGCGTGTGTGCGTGCCTTGGCCCCATCCCCTGTGAGTGTGGTTTCAGTCCCCTGACTGTGCGTGCGTGTGCATGTGGATTTTGGCGTGTGTGTCTGTGTGCTGCCTGTGTCTGTGCTGGTGTGTGCCTGTGCCGGTGTGTGTGTGCTTGGGACAGGTAAGGTGCTGGGGAGTGTGGATGGGGCAGAGGTAGGAGGGGTGAGGGACTGTTGGAGGAGGGACACTGCTGCCGTCAGTCAAGGAGGCAATGGACCTATTGCCCCTCTGTAGGGCAGACATGCCCGAAGAGATGCCCTCCATGAACGACACCAGCTGAGTCAACAGAGTGGTGTGTGCATGGAGGACACTCAGCATCGCTGTCTGCCCTACATGGAGCTGGCGAAGGAGGTACACAGACTCCTCACTCAGGGCAGCAGGGGACACAGGGGCAGGGGTGCGGTGCCTGGCACGAAGGAGACACGCTCCCGAACATGGGAGCCTCCACGGACTTCGGGAATGGGAGCCGATGGGAGGGCGGTGGTGGTGGTGGTGGTGGCGGGGACAGCAACACTAGCTGTGGTGTGGTGGCTGCTGACACCTGCCTCCACAAGGGAGTCATCCTCCGAGCTGCTGTGGTCCTCAGCTGAGTGGATGGTGCTGAGGACTCCTCGGTGTGGCTCCCCTCGCCCTCCGTGCCACTGGGTCCCTCCGACCACTGCTCAGCTGCTGACCCAGTCTGGCTCTGCGGCTCCTCCTGGTCCGTGGAGCTGTCCCCTCCTGTGGCCGTGTATGTATCTGCAAACAATAGGGAAACAGACAGACATCAGACACCTGCACCGAACGCACACACCACAGTAAGTACAGCACATTACAGAGCAAGCCCTGGCATCCTTAGTTGAACATTGCAAAAAGTGCCCGAACAGAGTAGGGGAAGCCAATTGTCAGTCTGATGGTCAACCATGGCACTCACATCTCTCCTGGCCTTGCACCCATCTGTCTGGTGTCTGTCGGATGGCAATACCCCAGTGTGGACACATGCACCACCTACACAGTAGTTGGACAGTGCAGAGAACACGGTGAAGCATGTGAACATGCACACATCACAACTCTTGCCACTGAGTCAGTACAGGTGTCCGGAGAAAGGGATGCCCAGAGTAAATCTTGAAATGCATGTGATGCATACCAGCGACAGACACCATGATGCACCCATGTCCTGATAGTCATTGCCACAATGGTGTGCATGTAGCACATGTCACTCCCCTGCGGGATCACTCATAGGAAGTTTCACGCCATGGCACAGGCATGCCTGCTAAGTCATACATCACTGTCTCCAGTCAATGGGCAGGGCAGCCAGACAACAACAGTCTGCACTGTCACTATAGTAGGTCATGGGGAATGCAAGTCCTGGAGCTGAACAAGTGCACATGTACATCCCCCATACACCACATCATCTGAACCCTTATCTGTCCACATCATACCAATTGGACATATGGGAGACCTGTAACAGAACCCTCTGAACCTGAGCACCTCACAATCTGCTGTGAATGGGAAACAGCTGCCTGAACTTCACATTTGCATACCCCAGTCTGCACGGTCAGGTGATCAAACACCTATGTGTCACACAAGTATCGTCTCCTATGTCACATTTCCGGTGGCATGCTGAGCCCCAAACGAGAAACACCCCTGACAACGAAGTCACAGCACACTGACACAGAGGCAGACACCTGAGGGGACATATCACTGAGCACAACGTGTCAGCTGATACACGGGAGTGGGAGTACAGAGTGTATTGTATGGCCTGGAGTAGGCATGACTGTCCTGCCCCACGTGAATGAGGGATGAGCCCTGGACAGTAGGCAGGTGGCTAAGTATGTGTGACACACGTAATATACACACTCCTGGGGCCCAAACATTGTACCCACCCGCAGCATGGGTGTGTGCCAGATACCCCAGGCACATGTGGTGGATCAGCTCAGCAATTGGACCACATATCAAAGTAACACGCAGATTACATGGCAGAACACAGGCATTGTGTAATCAATGGACCCACCCATGATGCCCACCACAGAGTTAGGGAAACAAATGCTGTCCCCCACCTTGAGCTGAGCAAAATGCAAGGACACAGTACCCAAGTGACACAATTCCCTGACTGTAAGGGCCACACCTGGGTATCAGATGAGGAGTGGGCAGTGCACAATTGAGGGACATGGGTCCTGGACCACATGACTGATGTACTGTGGAAGTTTAACCAGGCCAGAGGAGGGCACATAGCATGGCAGACAAAGTTCACAATGCAGTCATGGACTCACCCCCTCCTTGCTGCTCTCTGGCCTTCAGCTGCCCATCCAGATCAGGGAAGACCACAGCCAGGATCCTGAGCATGTGAGGGGTCAGGGTCCGGTGTCCGCCCCTCCTGCGAGGAGGTGACAGCTTCAGCTGGACCCGTGCGATCCTCCGGGTCCAGCCCCGAAGGGCCTGCCACCTCTTCTGGCAGTTGCCGATCCGGCGCTTGTAGACCCCCACGGATCTCACTGCCCGGACGATGGTCAGCCATATCTGCTGCTTCTGGTGGGCATCGACCTGTGAGGATGACAAAGTGAAAATGCCATTACTACACATTCAACATATCCATGCATTACACAGTTGGATATACATGTCTCATTCACAGGGGCACATGATGTACACAGGCAGTGCAACGATGGCTATGGACCGTTTGACAGCAGTTACTACATGGTATCATTGCCTGGGTAGTTAAACCTTGTTTAAATGCACTGTCACTGCACTATACCTGTTCAGTGCATGTTACTACACACTATGGGGGTGACAACTACTCAGTGAGCCTGCTAGCCAGTGGCGTGCAGACTGTAAGTCTTGCTAGTCAGACAACATGCACATCTAGTAAGGCAGTGGACAGCACACTCACCTGCTCCCCTGCTTTCCCATACAGCTTGCTGTACTGTGGAAGGAGGCCGTCCAGCAGGGCCTGGTTCTCCTCAGTGCTGAAGGCTGGGGCTCTCTCCACAGTACGTGCCATTGCAGGATCCAGAGGGTGCAGGTACAGCAGCAGTGGTGGTGGCAGATGTCGTCCTGGAGCATGTAGTGCAGGCAAGGGAGCTCTCAGGGGAACAGCCAGCATTATATGTGTGCTGCAGAGGCAGGTACTGACCCATGTGTCCAAAGTGTAGGTCCAAGTCGTTTGCATCTTCTGAATCTGACCAATCCATGGAATAGCAGCACTAATACACGCCCACAGCATCCTTCAAAAGTTCAACTTCATGACACCCATGAATTTGCAACATTGTTGTGGGTGACCAACTGAATTCACAGCATCAGACTCGTTTAAGATTTGAAAACGCGTCCGTTGCCAGGCCAGGCCATAGCCAATGTGTGCGCACCGATCGGTCCATTGCTGTTCAACTCGTACCCGCTCACATTGAATGCAATGGGCCGGCCGGGAACACCGATCGGTCCATTGCTGTTCAACGCGTACCCGCTCACATTGAATGCAATGGGCCGGCCGGGAACACCGATCGGTCCATTGCTGTTCAACACGTACCCGCGATACAACGCGTACCCGCTCACATAGAATGCAATGGGCCAGCCGGGAACACCGATCGGTCCATTGCTGTTCAACATGTACCCTCTCACATTGAATGCAATGGGCCGGCCGGGAACACCGATCGGTCCATTGCTGTTCAACGCGTACCCGCTCACATTGAATGCAATGGGCCGGCCGGGAACACCGATCGGTCCATTGCTGTTCAACGCGTACCCGTGATACAACGCGTACCCGCTCACATTGAATGCAATGGGCCGGCCGGGAACACCGATCGGACCATTGCTGTTCAACGCGTACCCGCGATACAACGCGTACCCGCTCACATTGAATGCAATGGGCCGGCCGGGAACACCGATCGGTCCATTGCTGTTCAACCCGTACCCGCTCACATTGAATGCAATGGGCCGGCCGGGAACACCGATCGGTCCATTGCTGTTCAACGCGTACCCGCTCACATTGAATGCAATGGGCCGGCCGGGAACACCGATCGGTCCATTGCTGTACTAACGCGTCCCTGGACAAGTCACTGGCATATGTCACCATGCCTGTCACAGGTGAACATATGCCAGCCACATATACTTCCCAGGGAGTGAGGGGCACACCTACAACACCACAGCCTGTCCACACTGTATCCTAAGGCATGTAAGGCTGCATTACCTATTCCGTGTATGGGGGTGAACATGTTGTTCTGTGGGTGTCACTTGGGGGCAGCCACTCCCAGGCTGTGCACGTGTTCATAGGGACAGGATCCTTGGTGTGTCGTGCACATGACCACTGTGATGTGCAACTGTTCATTCCTGAGCATGTGGCATGTTCACATTTCATGGTGGTGTATGTGTATGTCATGTCACATACCCCCTGAGTCCCATGTGGGATGGTATGTACGTCCCAGGGTGACCCATTGGCACAATAGTGATGGTCCTCCACAGTCTGTGTGCATGTTGTGTTTACAATGTCTCTGATTCCATATGCACAATGTGAGACAGTCTCCACATCCACGTTGTTTGTGCATGAACTTTGATGTTGTGCGTGTGTGTATCACAGACATCCATGTCTGTCCTGCCGAGGCAACAGGGACCACTACCTGTGGGGGTCATGGTTGTTTTGCTGTGGTGTATTCATGATGCACCATGTCATGCCAGTGTCCATGTGGCAATACAGGGTCCCTGGGTATCTACCTGTCGATGAGCTGTGATGCCTGGGGCACATCTGTCCTCACATGTCTCTGTGGTGTGTGTTTGGAATGTGGCAGCAGTACATGGGTACTGTGACACAGCCTAATGATATCCCATAGCACAACCTGGGACTTGTTGAGGGAACATGTTGAACTGTGATGTTAGATGTTAGCCATGTAGGTGCCATACTTGTCCTTACGGAACGGCACACGCATCATGTACTTGTGTCTCGTAATGGTGTATCATGTGATATTGAGTCTGGTCTATGCCACATATGTGGGGTGACTGACAATCTTTCTTTCTTCACCTATGCACTGCAGGGCACCAGCTGTCCATCGGCCATTCCCTGACCTTGCAACAGTGGTTGAACGGGACTGCATCCGACGGTACCGCTTCACCAGGCCACTGATTGAGGAATTGGCGGTGCGGTTGGCCCCACATTTGCAACCTGGCCGGACATACCCCACAGCGCTGACCCCCAAGGTGAAGGTGATGGCAGCCCTACACTTCTTTGCCACCGGTACCTTTCAACACACTGTGGCGTCTGCTGGTGGGATGTCACAGACCATGTGCAGCCGTGTGCTCCGCGATGTTTTGGAGGCTATGTTGAGATACCTGAACCAGTACATCTTTTTCCCTAGACTTCAACAACTCACTGACGTGAAGAGTGACTTCTATGCCCTGGGGAGGATGCCGCATGTCATTGGCTCCATTGATGGGACACATGTGGCTTTGGTACCACCACAGGCCCAAGAGCAGGCATACAGGAACCGCAAGCACTACCATTCGGTCAATTCACTGGGGGTATGTCTTGCAGATATGTGCATCACACACATGTGTGCCCGTTTCCCCGGTTCTGCATACGATGCCTACGTGATGAGGAGTAGTCGCATCCCGAGGATGATGTCACAGATGCGGAACCAGCGTGCCTGGCTTGTTGGTGTGTACTGACTATGTACCATTGTGTGTGTTCTGCAATGTAGTGTTCCACCCTCTTTTCCAACTCAGCTAATGTGCAATTGTCTGTATGTAGGTGACTCCGGATACCCCAACATGCCGTGGTTGCTGACGCCCCTCAGGAACCCTGTGACACCAGCCCAGATGCGTTACAATGAGGCACATGGTCGGACCAGGAGAGTGATTGAGCGGACATTTGGTCTCCTGAAGAGCCGCTTCCGCTGCCTGGACAAGACAGGAGGGGCCCTCCCATATGCCCCAGCAAAGGTGTGCAAGATTGTCATCGTCTGCTGCATGCTACACAACCTGGCTGTGCGGAAGGAGTTGCCTCTCATCCTGGATGACGATGATCAACATCCGCCACCTGTGGAGGATCCTGGCCTGGACCACAATGCCAGTGATGATGATGATGATGATGGTGATGTCCGCACACAGCTCATCACCAACTTCTTCAGCTGAATGTGAGTATCCGGAGATGTCATGTCAATGATGTGAGTATGCATGATATGTGTTGGTGGTGCTCTGGTGCTGTTTGAGTGTGGCCATGTGCTACATGACTGTATGCGTGTAGCGATGTGTCCTTACAGGTAGTCTGTACTCCCCAACAGTGTTGACATGCTAACGTGGTTCTGGGTGGGTATCTTGTGACATGTATTGGGCATGAGTATTGCAGTTCTGTCCTGTTCTTCAGTGCTTTTGACTGTGTGTCATTTCTGTCCTTCACAAGGTACTTTCAGAGTTGTTTGGTCAACTGTGATCCCCCAACACCGTGATTGAACTTCCAGGGTGGTAGCTGTCGTATCCCTACAGGTGATGTGCGCCACACCCATGGACTTCTTTCCTTCTACACTTGTTGACTGTGTGCCCACTGCCAGGTGGGATTACCTTGCATCTGTAGTGGTTACAACATGTTGCAAATGTGTAATAAACCTGTGCTTCACTTTGTGATGTGCGTTGTCTGTGGTCACACATCTGACTGACATTTGCTTACTGCACCAGTGGGCTAGTTGACAATGACTGTGAATAGGTGTTGTGTCTGTGCATTGCACCGTATTTCCTGCCAACATCAGTGTAGGCGATGAGTCAGATGGCTTAGGTGTGTATATGTTGTGTAGCCCTGGTGGTGTGTCTCCCTCATATGTGTCACGTTGCCATGACTCACATGCCTGTGTTGTACTTGCTGAAGCAGTTAGCATGCACAGTGTAATTTCGCAGGTCATCATCTCCATGACAGAAACCACGTTGGAATCACAACAGAGGCAGGTATGGTGTATTAGTGTGTTTTTTGTCATACATGTGTGTGTATAGTGCACAGGATGGTGGGTTGTGTACATTTTGATTGCAATCCAAAGTTCCTAGATGAATTGGAAGTTCTGGTAGCAGAAATGTCCTGAATAAAGTCCACAGTCATCTGATACATTGGTCCAACTTGTACTCCCCATGTCATGTGGGGGAGTTGTGTTGCAGTCAACAGGGTGAACAGTTTGCGCACAAAGGTGATTATCCAGAACAGGTTTTGGCTTCCTGGGGGTTGCACATGGCCATCGGCCTCTCAGTTGCCCCTCCTCGGATGACCCCTCTTCTTTGAGGGGGACCCTCAAGTGCAGGCTGCTGCGGTGCAGGGGACTCTCCGCCAGAGTCATCCTCCCTCCCTGTGGCAGTTGCAGTTGTTTCAGCACCAGATGTTGTGGGCACACAGGGAGGTGTTGACTGGTTGCTGCTCATCTGGCGGAGGCATTGTAATATGTCCCTATGCACCGCCGTCATCTCTTGCAGTGTGTCCCACTTGGACTCCACGCGGGACATGTGTAAGTCCAAGCGTGCATGATGGGCAGCCTGCTGCTGTCGTATGTCCCTGAGGATCCCCACTACCTGGCTGAACTCTCCGGTGCTGGTCTGGTAAGCATCGGCTATGCGTACCAGTTGTGGGTCTTCATGCAGTCAGACCCCTCTGCAAGCAGCGACCTATGTCTACCACCCCTCCCACCACCCCTGGCGACACGTGCAGTACCTGAGGTGGCACGCACAGGTGATCCTGGTCCCCTTGGGGGTTGTTGGTGGTGTTGGTGTCCATAGCCCCACGTTGGGCAGGGGTCCGTGTGCTGGTGGTGGTGGTCCTTGGTCTGTCCGTGTCGGCAGGGGTGGTTTGTGTGTTGTCAGTCGTTGGAGGGGTGGGTGCAGGGGGTGCAGCTGGTGGTCCTGCTGGTGCTGCATGTTGACTCGCTCCGGAGGTGCCAGGTAGGTCTTCGTCATCCGAGGAGGGCAGAGGCTGTTCCACACCAGTGAGCTCCATTTCCCCTGGATCCTGGGACAGGGACTCCTCAGCGTCTGCTGCTGTGTCCCCATCATCACCTGTTTTTGGGAGACACACACAATGTATGTTATGTTTCTGCAGGCATCAATGGTTGACACACCTGACAGTTGTGACTGTACCTCTGGATGCGGGCCTGTACATTGCATTGTCCTGAGTTGTCACAGTCAGAGGTTGATATTGGTGTAGCACATTGTCCTGCATACTTTGATCATTTCAATTTGAATGTTGGGGTGTGTACATGGTCTGCATGGGTTGTATTTGGTTGACATCCGGACCTCCTTCTCCCCCAGCCCAGTTATCCCACCATGAAGCATGCCACCCTTGCAGTGGGTTCAGGTTGACTCTCAGGATGTCAGTGAGTGGTTTCCTGCTGTTGGTGGTGCCCAGTTCCCAGCAGGGCCTTGTGCTCCCCACAGCAGTACCCAGTGTCAGCCATCTTGTCAGTTCTTTTCCACTCCCTGTGATGTGCGCATGGTTCAGGGTGGTGTTGATGGGACAGTTGTGGTGGTGACCAATATCTGTGACTGCCACTCCCATCATGCTATTGCCTCCACCCCCTTCCCAGCGTGCCCATACTTCCTTCCTTTTGACTCTGCTTCCCTGTGGGGTTGTGTGCCTGTGCTGACAAGATGGCTGACAGTGTTATCCTGGGGTTCGTTTTGCTACAAGTCCCATGTGTGTCCCTGTGCTTCACACAGCATGACCCAGGGTTGTGGTTCTTTGTGGGATATTTGATTGGAGTGTGAGGCAAAGCATTCTCCCAGGTGAGTTGTGTGTAGTTTGTGTTAGGGGGGTGTGTGGGTGGAGCTGCTGGTGACTATGGTCAGTGCTGTGAGTCCTCCTTCCCACCCAGCCAGATATCCCACCATGGAACGTGCTTCCATTGCAGGGAGTGCAAGTTGTCTTTCAGGATGTCAGTCAGTGGTGTCCTGCTGTTGGTTGGTGCCCAGTTCCCAGCAGGGCCTTGTGCTCCCCACAACAGAGTAGCATTGTCAGAGATCTTTGAAGTGGCTTTTCACTCCCTGTGAGGTGTGCATGGTTCAGTGTGAGCTTGCTGGGCCATGTGGATGGGGGATGTTGAGCTGTGACTACCACTCCCATCATGCTATTGCCTCCACCCCCCTTCCCAGCATGCCCATTCTTCCATCCTTTTGAGTGGACTTCACTGTGTGTGAGTGTGACAGCAATGGCAAGATGGCTGACAGTGGTGTCCTGTTGTTGGTTGGTGCCCAGTTCCCAGCAGGGCCTTGTGCTCCCCACAACATTGCATCAGTGTCAGACATCTTTGATGTGGCTTTTGACTCCCTGTGAGGTGTGCATGCTTGGGTGTGATCTTGCTGGGCCATGTGGGTGGGGGATGTTGGGCTGTGACTACCACTCCCATCATGCTTTTGCCTCCACCCCCCTTCCTAGCATGCCCATGCTTCCTTCCTTTTGACTCTGCTTCCCTGTGGGGTTGTGTGCCTGTGCTGACAAGATGGCTGACAGTGTTATCCTGGGGGTAGTTTTGCTACAAGTCCCATGTGTGTCCCTGTGCTTCACACAGCATGACCCAGGGTTGTGGTTCTTTGTGGGATATTTGATTTGTGTGTTTGAGTCAATGCATTCTCCCAGGTGAGTTGTGTGTAGTTTGTGTTAGGGGGGTGTGTGGGTGGAGCTGCTGGTGACTATGGTCAGTGCTGTGAGTCCTCCTTCCCACCCAGCCAGATATCCCACCATGGAACGTGCTTCCATTTCAGGGAGTGCAAGTTGTCTTTCAGGATGTCAGTCAGTGGTGTCCTGCTGTTGGTTGGTGCACAGTTCCCAGCAGGGCCTTGTGCTCCCCACAGCAGTAGCCAGTGTCAGCCATCTTGTCAGTTGTTTTCCACTCCCTGTGATGTGGGCATGGTTCATGGTGGTGTTGATGTGCGCATTGTGAGGGTGAGCAATATCTGTGACTACCACTCCCATCATGCTATTGCCTCCACCCCCCTTCCCAGCATGCCCATACTTCCTTCCTTTTGAGTGTACTTCACTGTGTGTGAGTGTGACAGCAATGGCAAGATGGCTGACAGTGGTGTCCTGCTGTTGGTGGTGCCCAGTTCCCAGCAGGGCCTTGTGCTCCCCACAGCAGTGGCCAGTGTCAGCCATCTTGTCAGTTGTTTTCCACTCCCTGTGATGTGGGCATGGTTCATGGTGGTGTTGATGTGCGCATTGTGAGGGTGGGCAATATCTGTGACTACGACTCCCATGATGCTATTGGCTACACTGACTTGCCCAGCATACACAGAATTCCTTCCTTTCAGTGTGCTTCCCTGTGAGGTGGTGTTGTAGTGGTGGCTACATATCTGACTGTGTTTGTTGGTTAGATTTGTGCCACTGCCTAGCTCTATTTGTTGTTGGGTTTGTACATGTCATGACACAGTTACATATCACTATGAGCTGGCATGTATTGTGTTTATCTGACTGACATACACATTTTGGGATGATTCTGTTTTGGTTGGTGTGTATTTGCTAAGGGTGCATGGTTTGACTCTCCCCTTGACAGTGATGTGTGTGTATTGTCACACAATATTGTGTACATTTGTTGTGTACTCACCAGGCTCTGGGATGTTTTCTAGTCCATATACGCTCACTGGTGGTAGGATGGCCCGCACCTTCTCCTCCCAGGGCCTGAGGTATACTGGTTCGGCAGGAGGGCCACTGCCGGTGTGTTGGCTCAAGAGGTAGTCCTTCTTCAACAGCTCCCTGACCCTCCTGCGCACGTCATACCACCTGTTCTGGATGTCTACCTTTGTGCGCAAACATGGTAATTGTGCGTTGACCCTGTCAACAATCCTCTCCCACATCTTGGTTTTCTGCGCCATGGGTGTCTGTTGGACCAGTGTACCAAACAGCTGTGGCTCTACCCTAAGGATCTCATCTACCAGGACTTCCAATTCACTATCTAGGAACTTATGATTCTTCTTTGGGGGCATGGTGTTGGGTGGTGATGGTGAGTGATGTGTGTGTTGGTGTGCAAGTGAGGGTGTGTTAGTGTGTGTTTTGCTGGGTGTATGTGAGGGTGCTATTTGTTGAGGTGCTGCTGGTGTGTGGCTTGTGTGATGGATGAGCTGTGAGTGTGTGTGTGGTTGCTGTCTGTTGGTGTTGAGTGCTGGCAGGTAATTTGAAATTGCAAAGGATCATGGTAGGGATTTGTGTCCTTTATATGGGTGGAGTTGTGGGTGTGTCTTTGTTCCCTGTTTCCCCACCCAGTATTTATTTGCTTTGTAGTTGCTTGTTTGGCCTTTTTGTGTGTATTTTTTCCTTGGTTCTTTTTGTGCATGTAGGAGACGTTCTTCTGACCAAGTCGGACCCTGCAGTTGTCTTGTGCGAGCCTCTCAGATTCGTTCACGCTGTGTTTGTGCTGTTTTCTGTGCTGCGTACGCGTCGGTCGCGGTGTTTTGGGTTTCTTCGGCTCGCAGTTTTGTATGCGTGTCGGTCGTACGGCTTGGGCCCCGTGCGACTCGGTCGTGTTTTCCACGCGTTGCATCGTACTTGGCGGGTAGGAGTTCGCGGGTACGTTTCGTTCGGGATTCTTCCTGGTGCGTGTCGGTCGGTTCGATTCGCGTGGTTTTCCGGCCGGATGGCTGTTTTCCACGCGGTTCGGTCGTTCGGCTTGTGTTCCGTACGCGTCGGTCGGGTTTTGCACGCTTCTCATCGTACTTTGCGGGTTGGGCTGCGCCGGTACGTGTCGGTCGGAATTAATTCCGGCTCCGAGTCGGTCGGTACGTTTTCCGGCCCGAATCGGAATCGGCCCCTTGGTTGCAGGATTCTAAAGCAGAGATCTCAACCTCTCTCTTGCCAATTGCATCTTTTTTTTATACCCGGTTCTTGTTATTCTGCTTTTCCCATTATTGACAGCACTACAAGTATCAGAATGCAATGTATCAACTACTCTCACCTGGAATGGAAAAATGCGAGGCCACTGTGTAAGGTCTAATGAATGATTTCTTGTATGCATGAAGTGCATGGAAGCCTTTTCCTTCATTGTTTCCATAAAGTATGTTTGTGTTCTCATACTGGTAGCCCCCATAACAGGAATGTACAGCAGCAATGGCAATTTTAGTTTTCTTAGGTTTCCAAAATAAAACCCTTCACTAGAAGAAGGCAGTTAGTGATACCAAAGCAATGTCTATGGTTCGGTGGGAAAGGGGACCAAGCACATGATTTTATTGGGCAGGTGATGTTAGTGACAAGCAGCCGTAAGGAAATTATTGCTGATAGGGGACTCATGATATTGTGAGTGGTCAGAATGTAGTCAATTTGTTTTGCTAGGTGCAATTCCGATGCAGTTAGGGTAAGCTTTTTGCAAAGGATCCTTGAACATGCCTCAGGGAAAATTCCTGCTACATGTGTGTAAAAATACCTGCTTGAGCCAAAAACAAAGTTTTCCCTAAGGTGTCAATCAGAGTGCCACACGTGAGGCTTAAAAATGTCACACACATACTTTAGACGCCTGCGACTGGGGTCCCCTTAGCACGTACCATTCCCAACTATTGGAAGAACCAATCACGCTAGAGGAACTAACCAGCACTCTTAAGGAACTTCCGCTCTGCAAAACGCCGGGCCCAGATGGGCTCCCAGTCTCGTTTTATCGTGCCTTCTTGCCACAACTCCAACCATACATGTTACGCCTCTTTAATTCTTTTACAGATGCAATCGGGCCTTCTGCAGATATGGCTATGGTGGAAATAGCCCTAATCCTGAAGCCCGGGAAGGACCCCACACTCTGCTCCTCCTTCCGCCCCATCGCCCTATTAAACACAGACCTTAAACTCTACACTAAAATACTTGCTAAACGCCTCAGCACGCATCTTCCAGGCCTAATCGAACCAGACCAGGTGGGTTTTATTCATCAACGTCAAGGGGCGGACAATGTGCGCCGAGATGCGCACCTGGTGGGGAAAGCGCGCCACTGGAAGATACCCTCTTGCCTACTTTCGCTAGACGCCGAAAAGGCATTTGACCGAGTGGATTGGGTGTTTCTCCGAGCCGTACTGCAGAGAATAGGACTAGGCCCACAGATGATAGCGCGCATTATGGCCCCTTACCTCTCACCGCTGGCCAGGGTACGAGTCAATGGCCAACTCATGCAACCTATTTCTATTCTCAGGGGCACTAGGCAGGGATATCCCTTGTCCCCTCTACTGTTCGCCCTCGTAGTTGAACCACTCGCCATTCTGATCCGCCGATCGCCTGATATTCATGGTCTTACTCTCGGGGGCATAGATCACAAGATAGCTCTCTTCGCAGACGACCTCCTTCTCACACTGTCCAACCCGACTTGCTCGTTGCCAGCAGTACACACTCTGCTGCAGTCATACGAGCAAATCTCAGGAACTTAAAATCAATCATACGAAATCATGGGCTCTCAACCTCACGATTCCGACGGACGAAATTGCGGCCCTGCAAGCCCTTGTCCCCTACCAATGGGCTACTAGTTCTATCAGATATCTAGGACTTAATCTGACTCCGGATTTGGCCAGCTGGTCCCAAGCTAATTGGCAAGAGTACAAAAATGCAGTTGTAACCGACTTACGCGCATGGAGATCCCTGCCGCTTTCCTGGCTGGGGCGCCTTAATACAGTTAAAATGTCCATCGTCCCAAAGATACTTTATTTATTCCAGACCTTTCCAACGCCCATCCCAGAGCACCAAATTCAGAGCCTACAACGTGAGTTAGTCGCATTCATATGGGGAGGGAAGCGACCGCGATTCTCCAGTAAAATCTTAATGCTCCCGCGCGATAAGGGTGGGCTCGCCTGCCCTAATCTATTAGAATACTATTGGGCATCCCATCTCCGCTTTATACCAGAGTGGACAGCTTGGGAGAGCGAGAAGATATGGTTCCATATGGACAGGGCGGTTACCTGTCGCCCTCTCTGGGATCACGCGTGGTACCCCGTGAAGCACGCTCCCGTAGTGCATATATGGCGACCCCTACTAAGACTGTACTCGAGATTTGGGACAGGCTGGCCGTCCGCAAGGGTCTCACTTCTTTTCCGTCTCCGCACACCCCAATTGCTCGCAATCCGCAATTTCCCCCTGCTCTCCGCCCGCCCCATTTCGCAGAATGGACGGACAAGGGTTGTAAAACGCTGCGAGATCTATTTCAAGGGGGTAATGTCAGAACTTTTGCCCAATGCAAGCAGGAATACCAACTATCAGAGAAGGAGAGATTCCAATATATACAGCTCCGGCACTGGATACAGGCGTCCTCTCTATCACAGGCGGCTACACGGCCTTTCACACCGTTCGAACAGCTGGCCCGCACATTTGATAATTCCAAGGGATTGATATCTCGCATATACCAAGTCCTCCAGCATTCACAACGCCCCACTCCACACCCTTACCAACAACAGTGGCAGTCTCTTCCCGGAGCCGACATTGCACCCTCTCAGTGGACACGTCTTTGGCGCGATATTCCGAAGACTTTTCATAGCATTCCCCAGCAGGAATCCGCATACAAGGTAATGACCCAATGGTACTATACCCCCCTCAGGATACATAAAATGTTCCCCAACTCCTCACCTCTCTGTTGGTGCTGCACCCATACACGGGGAGATTTCATACACATATGGTGGTCGTGCCTTCTCTTGACCACCTACTGGAAAGAAGTCCTCAGCCACATTAAACGGGTGCTAGGCTACCCACTACCTGAAAACCCACTCACGATTGTACTGGGCCTCAGGCCGGTGAACCTACGGGCTATGACCCGCCGTGATTGGCATCTCAGTCTTCATATGCTTGGAGCTGCTAAGCAGACCATCGCCCTTTATTGGAAAAAGGCGGAAACGCCCTCAATAAATGTGTGGTTCACCCGCCTGTGGCAAACAGTGGTAATGGAACTGCTCACGGTGCGTCTACAATATCGAGACACCCAGTTTACGAAACTATGGAAGCCACTCGTGGAACACCTGGGACGACTAGAGAATACTAGACTGCAGCCACCAAGGCTGCGGGCCTTACGCCTCTTTGACGATGCTGTACACCCCACAGACCCAGACGGATTTTGGAATCCTCCTGACTGATCACCCACACTGCGCTCCCACCTACCACATATGATTTAGGTCCTGTGATTCTTGACGCCCCGACAGCTGCTGTTGCTACCAACACCGCCCCGCAAGGCGCTAGAGGCATCCAATAGCAGCGCTACCGCTGCGCCCTATGCGATGCGAGTACCTCCAGGCACACTGTCACACTGCCCCCCGTTCCCCCCGTCACATCCTCTCCCCTCTTCTATAGTCCCCTCCCCACCCCCCCTCTCTCTCTATTGGTCTTTCTTTTTTTTGTTTGTACACTGCTTACAGCCTCTTGGCGGCGCATATGCTAAGTTAAGACATGGCTTCTTGAGCATGAGCTCTGATGAGAAAGCGCACAGCTCTGCACCCTGGCGACTTGGACACTGCCACAGGACTATCATAGCTGTATGATACCTGCGCCAGAAAAGCGCACAATTGATGTTGTTTCTTGCTAGCCCTGTAATTTCCTGTCATGTGCGATACCCTTGAGCCTATCCAACAAAACGTGTTGAGACAACAATGCTTGATTTAAGCTATGGGCCACAGTGTTCAGGTTGGCCTCTTTTCTATCACTATGTGGCGCTTGCCAATTCTAAAACGGATTAATGCGTTATGATCTTCTCTAAATGCAAATAAAAACGTGTTTAAAATAAAAAAAAATTTCACACATTAGCTGCTGCAAACAATGTCACAAATAAGTAGACTTACAACTTGGTAGTCCTGTTTAACATGGTTTGATGTAGGCATGGTAACCCCTGTATGTCCAATAAACTAAGGGGAGGACTTCTGTAGGCACATGTGATTTATTTTAACCCAAGCAGGTGCATTGAAAAGGTAACAGCATCTCTTACACTGAATGTGAAACCCTTCAAAAAGTAATTTACATGTATTAGCAGGGCCATTTCAATTTTGAAGCATGAAAAGACCAAATTATGCGACAGGGGTGACTAAATTACGCAGCATGAAACGGCAAATTATGTGACATAATGTGGCACATTTTGTGATAGTATTACTTCATAATTTTGTCATGTTTTAACTCTTTAACGCTGCCTGGGCAAAGGGTAATATTTGTACTAGTTTAATATACAAATACAGTAAAAAAGCAACAGAAAGAAAACCCGTCAACTTCTGCATAGGGCCTTCCACTGCACTGCAACATGTGGCACTGAGAACTGTGTAACTTTCGATCCTTGTGAGTTAGAAAGAATTTTTATTTTGCTTAAATCTGCGGCCTATGCAGCAGCGGATGAGTTGTGGCAAATTCATAAAAATGCGTAAAACAGTTCATCCACTGAATCGCATAATTCCAGTGGCCCTATCTAATACGAAAAACAGAAATTAGCCTATATTACCCATGCCTGCAAGATCCATCACATGTTGCTGCAATATTTTCTCTATGCATTTTTGTTATGTGCAATGTTTAATATGCCACTAGTCAGACTATCATTAGTGTCCATAAAAGTGAACTTTAGAGGGACACACATTACAGGCCCAATTCCGATGTCGTTCGGAAGGCCACCGAATTGGACTTGGCTTTCCCGGATCCGATTCGCAGCCCTTGTTTCCAACCGAATCGTACACAGGTCCGAACGACCAAGTACGATGCGAAGATCGCGTACGCACCGACCGAATCGTTTCCGAACCCAATCCTGTCCGTACGACTCGTTCGTAGCCGAATCGTGCCGTGCAATGGAGCCGGATTCCGACCGAGCGAGTACGGTGCACAATTCGGACAGCCGCATCGACTCGGTCTCAGCTAGATGAAACGGCTGACGGAATCGTGCCTCGGGCTGTAGCAGGCCCCCTTCTCCCGGGGCCCTCCGAATCTGTCATGGGGGGTGCCCATGGGTCCCCCCGATCCAAGCACACACAGTGTGGCGGGCACCATGGGGTGCCCGCCACAGGGTGTACACTTTTCCCCACCCATCCCTTTTTCCTATGGGAGCCTGTGTATGCATCGGTACACAGGCTCCCATAGACTTCAATGGGTGTCTGAGCGAACCGAGTCCGTAAGCATATGGATGCATCGTACTCGCACGTTCGGACTCCCGAAGCACATTTCGCTCGGAAAGCCATCCAGATCCGAGTTGTACAGAGGGCTTTCCTAGCGAGATCGGAATCGGGCCCTAAGTCACAGATAAACTGGTGTTACACCTGGGCATTAAAAGGAAAGGGGAACTGCCAGTCTCATAGAATGGGAGCTCCAGAAGTTTATTGCAGATTAACTCGCTCTGACAAAATGTAAATAACCTGCTTTTGGTGGCTAGATTTAATTTGCATCTGCACATCCCTTACAAACCTACCCCCCTATCTAAGCATCAGTGAGGGGAACATTCACTCAGCCCCTAAAATTACATTTTGTTAATAAAAATTATAATATTATAATAAAAATATGATCATGACTCAATTTTTAGTGTGCATGTATCTAGAGTATGCTCATCTGACAAGAATGACTTTTTTCTCTTTGATACTAAACATATTATGGAAAACTCCTGCTGATGTAATGTGGACAGAGGAGGCAAAGGTGAAGTACTTTTATAGAGTGGTTGGCGACCATGCTGGAATGGGCTTTAGGATAAGCATCTGTGTCTACTGTTGCAGGGCTCTCTCTGGGCTTTGTCACTGTAAAAGACAAGATGACATTTGGAAACACAATCTTTTTACTTGAAAATGATATGATGGTATTTGTGTGAAAAATAAGTGTAATTTAGTGAAAATCACATGTTAATATTTGGGGATAACATTGGTGAATTTTTCTGAAAATGAACACATGGGAGCAAAATTTGTGTGTTTTCTGAGAAGGAAAGGCTTCACTTTAGGACACAAATAACAGTAATTACCTTCAAAAATCTTTGGTGACAGGACTTACCACCAACCCTAAATGGTGCAGAGACAGAATATCGAATCAAAAATATCGATTTACACAAATATAGAGGTAAAAATATTGTTGGTCAGAAATAATGACAGACAAATTCTTGTGGTCAAGAATATCGAATTTAGGTAAGTAATATCGATGTTAAAAATATCGAAGTGTAAAATATTGTTTGCAAAAATATAGGGGCTGATTACGATGGCGGGTGGAAAAGCATTCCGACCGCCGTGCTAGCGGGAAATTTCCGCCCGCAGGTACCACAGCATAACCGCCGGCCAGATTAGGATGCACCGCCAGAAACTCCCTACCGCGGCGGTCGGATTCCAGGATTCAGCGGTGAAAAAGCTGAAAATCCGTCCGCGGCGGTCGGATTTGCTGCGGAAAGGCCAAAGACCGCCATTTCCCCAGCGGACTGGAACACATGGAGCTATCCGCAGTATTGCCACCGCCATCCTCGAATGGCCGGATTCTCCGCAGCGGTGTGGTGGGCTGTTTGAGGCATCGTGATTTGACCGGCGGTCGTGACCGCATTCCGCATGGCGGTACCTCTCTTTTGGCTCCGTCAGCTACCGGTGCGAACGGAGATTTTCGGCGGAACCCGGAAACACCGCAGCAGACGGGAAATGGGCTATCTACGCCCATCATAATATGGCAGACGCAAAGACCGCTGATGGAGTGCGGAAAAGGGCATTCTCCGCCTCCGCCAGCATGGTGGATGTGCCTCCGCCCGCCATCGTAATCAGCCCCATAGTTGTTAAAAAATATCGATTTTTTATTATTTTATGTATTTTAGTATATATTTTATATGTATGTGATGTATATTTTTTGTATAAGATTTCTTTGTATTTTTAATATATGTGTTACATTTTTAGCAGTTAATAATTATTTTTATTTGATTTTTGCGTTTTTAGTTCCGTAGCGGGTTGTGGGTTTCTAGGGGAATAGGGTGGGAAGTAATTTAATTATATTAAATTTATTGAATATTTTTTATTTATTATTATTTGTTTAATTGAGATGTTATAGTGTTAAATGGGTAAAGTAATTTATTATTAATTAATTAATAATTGGTTGTTAATTAATTTTAATTAGTTAATTGCTATTAATTCTGGTAATTGTGTAATTAATTTTAGGTGTGTGTTGAGGTGTTTATAGGTGTAAAGGGTGGGAAGGGTGGGAAGTAATTTATTTTTAATTGATGAATTAATAATTAGTTGTTAATTATTTTAATTAATTAACTAGCAATTAATTATGGTAATTGTGTAATTAATTGTAGGTGTGTTGTGGTGTTTATAGGAGTGAAGGGTGGTAAGTATTTTGTGTTTAGTTAATTATTATATAGTTGTTAATTAATGTTAATTATTTGATATTTATTTTGTGTAATTGTTTATTTTTTTGTGTGTTGTTTTTACTTTTACTTTTAAAGGGGTAAAATGTGGGTATTAAATACATTTTTAAATATTTAATTATTATTTGTTAATAGTAATAGTTTCTCTTTTAAAAATAATATTTAATCGTGTTTTATTATTTTATAGTTTAATTTAGGTTTGTGTTGTGGACATTATAGTGTTTAAGCATGTGTACTCAAACGAATGTTTATTATTTTTTTATTAATAAGATTTTCTTAATTGATTAATAATTATGTTAATTATGGAAATAAATTGAATTAAAATTTTTGAAGTGTTTTGTTATTGGTGTGGTGTTATAGGGTTGGAAATAAAATAAATACATTTATGTTTTAATTAATTTTTTGTTTGTTAATATTTGTTACTTTTAAATAATTATTGTTTGTAAATGAATTTATTAATTTATTTTATATATGATTTGTAGGTTTTTGTTATATGTAATTAATATTATAATATGTGTTCTTTTTATATGTTTAATATATTTAATTTAATATTTGTAAAATATTGTTTATTTATTTTTATGATTTTAAAAAAAAACTTATATTTTTTGTTTTTTTTCTATTGTTTAAGTGTTATTTGTAATTTTTGTTTCTCTGCTATCCAACACTTTCCCTAATGTTGTAATCACTGGAGTGGGAATAGTAATTTTTACCTCTCTGCTATTCAGCACTTTCCCTACTGTTCTATTCAATGGAGTGGAAATAGTAATTTTTACCCCTCCGCTATCCAGCACTTTCCCTACTGTTGCACTCACTACAGTGGGAATAGTAATTTTTACCCCTCCGCTATCTAACACTTTCCCTACTGTTGCACTCTTTGGAGTGGGAATAGTAATTTTTGTCCCTCCGCTATCCAACACTTTCCCTACTGTTGCACTCATTGGAGCGGGAATAGTAATTTTTACCCCTCCGCTATCCAACACTTTCCCTACTGTTGCACTCATTGGAGTGGGAATAGTAATTTTTACCCCTCCGCTATCTAACATTGTCCCTACTGTTGCACTCACAGGTGTTGGAATAGTAAATTTAATTCCTCCGCTATCCAACACTTTCCCTACTGTTGCACTCACTGGAGTGGGAATAGCTATTTTTATCCTTCCGCGATCCAACTCTTTCCCTACTGTTGTACTTATTGGAGTGGGAATAGTAATTTTTACCCCTCCGCTATCCAACATTTTCCCTACTGTTGCACTCACTAGAGTGGGAATAGTAATTTTTACCACTCCGCTATCCAACACTTTCTCTACTGTTGCACTCACTGGAGTGGGAATAGTATTTTTTACCCCTCCGCTATCTAACACTTTCCCTACTGTTCAATCTTTGGAGTGGGAATAGTAATTTTTACCCCTCCACTATCCAACACTTTCCCACCTGTTACTATCACTGGAGTGGGAATAGTGATTTTTACCCCTCCGCTATCCAACACTTTCCATACTGTTGCACTCACTGGAGTTGGAATAGTAAATTTAATTATTCCGCTATCCAACACTTTCCCTACTGTTGCACATATTGTATTCGGAAATGTAAGTTTAATTTTTTTTAATAGTTTAATTTTTTAATTTATTATAGAATGTTTTTTTTTAATTATTGATATATATATTTTATTTTTATATAAATTTAAAGTTTAAAAATTAAATAAAGATAATAGTTAATAAATTATTTTTAAGTAAATATATGGATATGTATACATTTTTATGTTTGTGTGTTTATATTTTTTTAATTAAGTTTATTTGTTATATTTAGTTAAAATGTATATTAAATTTAATTTATTTTGTTAAAAATAATATTAATTTCATATATTTACTATATATTATTTTGTTTTATATATATTTTTAAATCGATATTTATACTTCTATATTTTTTACCTCGATATTTATACTTCTATATTTTTGTACTTACCTGTTAAGGTATTGGAGTCGATATTTTTGTAGACGATATTTTTTTCGATATTTACAATATCGATGTTTGTTACATCAATATGCTATCAGTGAAGCCCCTAAATGCGCATTAGGTTAGTTGGACTTTCTTAACAGGCTATGAATTCTTGAAACATTTCTTGAGTACTCCTCCTTGGCTACCTGTAAATCGTCCATCTCTTAGGACAAATACTTGGAACAAAATGTGCTTTACATATTCACTGGTCGGAAGCTGGTGAATATTAAGACTTTATAATTATGTAAATCTTTCAGGCTTCAGATTAGGAGCATGGCTAAGCAAAATGAAAGTTTAGCAGGCTGACCCTCATTATCACATAGAGGCCACCTCCTAGCCACCAGATAATCAGTAAAACAAATGAAGACACAGTTGTTTTAAGTGAATGAGAAAGAAGTGTTACAAAATATAAGTTTCTCTATATAACATAATCTGGCAGGACCTAAGGACACATTTGATATCAAGAACCACTATCTTGGACTTAAGTGTTTGTTTTTGCAAGGTGCTTACTTTTGTCTCAACAAGTTAAATTGTGGAGACACTTGAATTCTTCTTAGAGGTTCCTTAGCTCCTCATAGATGTCCAGTTGGTGGCAGCAGAATTCAAAGAGTAGGCATGGGATAGCTATATGCTAAATGTAAAGATATTTTCTGTATTGCCATTTTAACTCAGCAAGGATTTCAGTCCATTGGTGATGGCCTCTTCATCACAAGTTGTGGTAATCCCTGTGCCCTAGTTGTCTTGTGTCTTTAAGAAACTTGTGTCACCAGTAGTTATCTAGCCCTTCTGAACATGCAGTCAACGCACATGGAAATTGATGACATAGTGCTACTTTGATTCATCTTCTAACTCACCAAAGGCTTCAATATATCCAGTGTAACACCTCCAGATCCCAGCAGATCCTATTAACACATAGACTATCCAGAGGACCCAGCTTGTGTCCCTTGACATCATCGACCTTAAAGAATATCTGACACTCATCCAAGCCCGAATGCCTAGTATCTACCTCACATCCAGCTCCACCAAAACAGAATTCATCTACATTTCCAACAACGCCAAGCTAGCCAAGATGATAATTATATATCTCCAGAATTATCCTGGAAAGATATTATATTATATCAAGCCACAAATGCAAACTTGTCTCATTGTGATTGAAATGTATCTTTCAGTACACATTTTGTCAAGATAACAAAAACAGCTTAGTACCAGCTATCCCTCCTTTGCAAAATAATACCTTACATTTTAGAGGTGGTCTGAAGAACCACAGAACAATCAAGAACCTCCTACTTTTATTCACCTGGATACCTATGTCCACCCTTTTCCACTGAAGAACATCCTACAGCCCCTGACTCATCAAAGGTGAAAAGAAATAAAGACACACCTTCACTGCCCTTACAAAAATACATTGGCTGTAGAGCCACGCTGTGATTTTCTCCTACTTGCATGGTGACAATGGTCTACTTGTCGGCATTGTCTGGATTGACTTAGGAGTGTTATACATGCTGCTACGTGACTGACAAAAAAAATAGAATATAAACAGCAGAGCAACTACTACCAGACAAATTGAACAAATCTTCTCTGACTACCTGTATATGCCCACATCATTTTCAAAGTCTGCTATGTCATATATATATATAAAGCAGCAACAATCAACGCACTGCCCTATGTGGCCAACAAATTCACCATCTTATTATAGCAAGGCAATACACAATGCCAGGGGCTCACAATACTGTAAACGAAGAAGTGTAAAAAAGGTATAAAACAAGCATTCTCAGTCACTAGACCAAAAAAACAGTAATAACATATCAACCAATCAATCAATCAATGGCTTGTAAAGCTCGACTACTCACCCATGAGGGTCTCCAGATGCTGGGCATGTGGGGGGGAGAGCTGTTGGTCCGTCGATGGCACTTTGGTTCAGTCAAAGAGCCAGGTCTTGAGGTCCTTCTTGAATTGAGGCATTGACTGTGATTGCCTGAGGTGGAGAGGCAGGGTGTTCCAGGTCTTCGCTGTGAGGTAGGAGAAGGATCGTCTTCCTGCTGTGGTCTTGCGGATACATGGGACGGTAGCCAGGGCCATTTGGGCGGAGCGGAGGTCTTTGGTGGGTGCGTGGAATGCAAGGCGGTGGTAGAGGTACGCAGGTCCCGTGCCGTGTAGGGCTATGTAGGCATGTGTGAAGAGCTTGAAGGTGATTCTTTTGTTGACTGTGAGCCAGTGGAGATCTCTGAGGTGGCTGGTGATGTGGCTGCTGTGGGGGATGTGGAGGATGAGTCTAGCGGAGGCGTTCTGCAGTTTCTTGAGGAGTTTCTGGGTGAGACTGGTGTGGAGTGAGTTGCCGTAGTCGATTCTGCTGCTGACAAGTGCGTGGGTGACTGTCTTTCTGGACTCAGTGGGGATCCATTTGAAGATCTTTTGGAGCAGGCGTAGTGTGTGGAAGCAGGATGATGGCACGGCATTGATCTGGCGGTTCATGGTGAGCGGGGAGTCCAGGATGATGCTGAGGTTTTGCGCGTGGTCTGTGGGGGAGGTTCCAAGCGCTGCGGGCCACCAGGAGTCAACCCAGGTGGATGGGGTGGAGTCCACAATGAGGACTTCGGTCTTTTCTGAGTTGAGCTTGAGGCAGCTGTTCTTCATCCAGGCGGCGACAGCCTTCATCCTGTCGTGAAAGTTGTTCTTGGTGACTGTGGGTTTGTTGGTGAGGGACAGAATCAGCTGGGTGTCGTTGGCGTAGGAGAACATGTTGTGTCCACGGTTTCTGACAATGGCTGCGAGCAGGGCCATGCAGATGTTGAAAAGCGTGGGACTTAGGGAGGAGACTTGAGGTACTCCGCAGCCGATCTCTGTGGGTTTCGAAGGTACTCTGACTCTCTGTGTTTGGCCGGTGAGGAAGGAGTGGATCCATTCCAGGGCTTCGCCACGGATGCCGGCGTCATGGAGTCTTGTGCATAGGGTGCGGTGAAAGACGGTATCGAAGGCGGCCAAGAGGTCTAGAAGGATGAGGGCTGCAGTTTTGCCTCGGTCAAGGAGGGCACGGATGTCGTCTGGCGGCGAGAAGGGCTGTCTCAGTTCTGTGGTTGATGATTTGGGGCGATGGTGGTGCCTACTCTGTTGAAGATGTGATGCGGGCAGGGGTCCCAGGGTGCCCCAGAGTGGATTCTGTTCATGATCTTTAGGGTGTCATCCGCGGTGAGGGGGTCCAGCTGAGTAGGATCTGTTGGGGTCTGGTGTCGTAGGGTGCGGTGGCTGCAGGTGGGGTGGGAGGGTCTTGAGTATTGAGGCTGTCGAAGCTGTCGTATATCTCCTTGATCTTGCGGTGAAAGTAGGTGCTGAGGGTGTTGCAGAGGTCTTTGGATGGAGGATGTCGGCTGTCTCTGTGCTGGGTCTGGTGAATTATTTGACCATGGCAAAAACTTCCTTGCTGTTGAGTGCACTGGAATTGATCCTTTCTTGTAGGGCTGCTTTCTTTGATGTTGTGATGAGGTGATGGTGTGCGGACTTGAAGGCTGTATGGTCTTTCAGGGTTTTGCTGCTCCTCCATCTCTTGTTGAGCCATCTACAGGTGCATCTGGACTCATGAAGGGCAATAAAGAACCACCGGGCTTTCTTGGAGTGTCACTTGCTTTGGGCTTTCTTTAGGGGAGCCAAAGTGTTGGGGAGTCAGAGATCCATCAGTGGCGGCTCTGTGCTGCGGTGTTGGCATCTGTGGATATCGGTGGAGGGGTTTTGCTGTGGGAAGTGGTGAACTGTTCGTTGGTGACCTTGTTCCAGCTTCTACGAGGGTAGCGGTGGGCATGGTGGTGTATGGTGGGTACCACACCACAGAGAGACTTGCTCATTTACTCCTGCATTTCGCATAGGAGATGAGAATGCATCTCATCAAGGGCTAACTCACCTATTATCTTCAAGTAACCTCCAAGTTTCTCTTGTCCCCAGGGCTGAATGTCAAGATTTAACACCTGGACCTCTGATGCTTGCCAAATTCTATTCAACTGTCTTGTATAGCGCATGGCTACCCGAGACGGGCTTCCCAGTGCTGTCCGTCCTAGTAGGAGTGAGAATAGACGAGAAAATTTAGGGAAAAAGGTAAGTTTTTAATTGCTTTCTAAAGCTCTTTAAATTGTCAACCAGTCTCAAACCTGGTAGGCAGAGAATTCCAGACTTTGGGTGCCAGGTGTGTAAATGAACGACCTCCAGTTCTCGCTCTCTTAACTCTGGGGACAATAAGACGGCCCAGATTGTTTGACCTGAGATTCCTGTTTGCCCAATGGGGTTGAAAAACTGGTGGAGAGGATGTGGGCCTACTTTTTCTTTTGCCCAATGTGTGATGCATAGTGACTCGAATTGTATTCTGCAGTTAATAGGCAGCCAGTGAAGAGTTTTGTTCAACATACGTGCTGACTGCATTTTAGGAATACCCAACAGTATTTGAGCTGCAGTACTTTGGATGATTTGGAGTTTTTTGATAACATAGGTTGGACTGCCCAGATAGAGTGAGTTGCCTTAATCCATTTGAGGAAGAATGAGTCCTTGAATCATTGTCCTTTGGACCTCCATAGGGAGCCAGCTCAGCATCTTCCGTAAAGCTCTAAGGAGGCCGAAGCAGCATTCAGCCACCTTCTTTGCTTGAGATGACATGGAGAGATGTTTATTCAGAGTAATCCCACAGCTCTTGACTTCCAACTTGGGTGTTGGACAATCTCCTAGGGACAGAGGACAGTTAATCTGTTCACAAAGTGTTAGATTATTACCAACTACAATGACCTCCGTTTTATCTCCGTTTAGTTTTAGGCAGCTGGCTGTCATTGAATTGGACACCTTCTCAAGACAGCTGTTAAGTCTTAAAGAGGTAGATCCTATATCAAACATGCTTTGTGCAAATGACAATGTTATATATTGTAAACCTGCACTCTCAGAAAAGTTAAGTCCGTCATCAAGGATACCACCAAATTACATTGTAGTATGGTGAAAATAAAACAAAATACTCTACTATGTTGCCTTTCAATCTCAGAAACAAACTAAACATTCACTCACATTTAAATTGATACACAGTTGGAAACTAGAACAAAACTCTTAATCACAATTGGAGTTTTTGAAGGTGATGGAGCAAGGACTCGGACATGAGACTTGCTTGGAAGCAATCCTCTCGTTTTAACTTACTAGCGAATTACTAACAACGTGTTTGTGATTAATAATACGCATTTTCATTACACGCGGGAAAAGAATGAAGCTTGCCTATGTGTTTACTAACTGCAATAACACGGACGTAGGACTAGAACGCATTTTAACATGGGATCTTTACTGCGCATGCGTCTACTGCATCTACGTAGTATGACGTGCTGACGCTTGAAGGGAAATTCTGGCGCTTGTGCAAAGAGCTATAAAATGGCCGCTTGAAAGCTCACATGCATGGCACCTGCTTTGCTGAAATTAGAAAATTAGTTTACACTAACACAAATGCAGAAAGAGAAATAATAAATGTTATGGGTTAGAGTAGAGGTTGGTGGTATACAGTGAAATCATTTATTTTTGAGAATAAAATTTCTCCTTTTGACTTTATTATTAGTGCGTATTTGGGCCTGTTAAAGTTGTCTGAGTCGAGCAGACTGATGTGGTGCAGCGCATGCGCTCTGGTACGGAAGCTTGGAGGATGACTAAGGATTTGTCACACGTCCAAGGTCGGCGGAGATGTGCCCTGGGAACATGAGGGTGAAGAGTTCATATGAAGGAACTTATTCGAGAAAACTGTTACATTTGTATTAATAAAGTTTTAAAGATGTATGGGAAAGGAAGGGCGGAATAAAAGTTTGAAGGGAGGAGTTTGGGAACAATGGTTTAAAGAAATAAATGAAGTATAAGCATGGTGTGATGATCATCCCCCCTTGCCTCTCCAATCAGAAGTTAGTATTCCGTAAAAATGAAACATTAATGGGTGGTACATGGCTTATAGAAAGGTATAATTGAGGTAGTTTAGTTAGATGAATAAGCAAGCTTTGGGGAAAGTTTTTGAAGAAGCTTTTGGAGCGCGTTGAAGAAGCCTGAGAACAGGGTGTGCCGAGGTGATGCAAAGCTCGGGATGCTGTTAGTGCTGGGGTGGTGCTGATGCTCTGAATTGCTGATGAAGAAACCGAATGCAGAACCATCTACTTAATTTGGGTGGGTTAGAAAGAAGATCACGGAAGAAACACGAGGAGGAAGAGAGTGTCAGAGAGGGGTGCGACGTAGTCGTCGGTATCTAGAGAGGTGAAGTATCCTGTCCTGATTCCTGTCCTGCAGTCTTTGTCTCCTGATCTGTCCTGGGAGGCCCTTACCAGCCCTTTGGCCAGGGGGTTGGTCTTCACACCATACTTTGGTAATTATGAAATTCATCGTTTGATAAATGTTCTTCTGTCTCTATCCTCTTCCTTCTGAGCATAGTTATTGTGTGGATCTGAATTTTGATGTTTATCTGAGTTGGCACTCTCGTGAATGAGGGTGTTTGTACTGAAACGCTTTGAGATGGCTCAAAACCCCTAATTTAGATAAAGATTTAAAACTTACCGAGTCTGTCATTATCTTATTTTTATCAGAGAAATGTATAATAAGTTATGTTAAATATCGCCATCAACTAGTTCCACCTAACTGGTCCATTGACCAGAGGAAAGAACTGTTTGGCCAGCGAAAGGTTTAGTTAGAGAAGCAAATAACGAAATCTTGAGGTATGAGAAACATTATAAACTAAAAATCCAGTGGTCTACTTAGCGCTAGCGGAAGCAAGTTGTATGGGCCCAGGTGAGTATATGGTAGTAGAGTATCTGTTGCTAGTACGCCGCTGGATCAGTTTTCTGGTAGCAGAGGATGGTTGTTAGTGACTAGTTTGGTGATAAGTATAGATTATTGATTTTTGGTTAATGTTTTAACAAAAGAGTTAGGGGCCGATTCCGATCTCGGCCGGTAGTGCTCCGAATCGGATTCGGATTTACCGGATCCGATTCGGAGCCCTGTTTCCCGACCGAATCGTACGCGGATCCGGCCGAGCGAGTACGATGCAAGCTCCCGCGAAATCGCCGACCGACTCGTACGCGGCTTCAACACGCTCTGACCGACTCGCACGGACACGATTCGCACCGCGCTATGGAGACGTTTCCCGGCCGGGTAAGTACGATGCGAGCCGCGAGCAGTCCGACCGACTCGCGCCGTCCGGCTCGAAAGAGCTGTCGGAGCCGGACTTTGGGGGTCCGCATCGGCCCCCCCCTGTACGCGTAGGCGCGCGAGTCGCACACAGGGGGGACCCATGGGTCCCCCCTACCTGTGCATGTACGCCGCGATACGCATGGACGCGTACCCACTGTAGGGGGCGCCCTTGTTCGCCTCGAACCCATTGAGTCAATGGGAGCCCGCGTACGCGTTGTACGACCGGCTCCCATTGACTTCAATGGGAGTCCGACCGAATCAAGTCCGATAGCATGCGAATGCATCGTACTCGTCCGGTCGGACTGCTAGGGTCCGATTCGGTCGGAATTCTCTCCGGGTCCGGCTCGGTCGGAGAGATTTCCGGCCGGAATCGGAATCGGCCCCTTAGTGTCCTGTTTTTATGTTGTCTAGAAAATTCCCAGGGAATGAATAGCAGGTGGCGATAGAAACCACACTGCAGTGAGGTTACTCGTCTGTTGGAATAACACTGAGAAGCTAGGTAGGGCTGGCAGTGTTAAACTAGGGACTATTTTCTGTACAAAAGTGAGAGTGGTTATAAGCAAAGAGTTCGCTGGTGAAACTTTAGGCGTTATATCACCTAGTAAGGGTAACTCTGAAGGAGTAGCAGGTTCTTCTCAGCTAGATTGGCAGCAAAAGGAGTTCATTGGTGAAATACCGGTCTCAAAATTCCCTAACGGGAGATACCGGAAGAGTAGCAGGTTCTCTGGAGCTTAGGTGAAGAGTAAGCGGAAGGTTTTACTCGCAGTGAAAGAAAATAAACTACCCTTTTGATTTAGTGGAACAGACAGAGTAGCAAATGTTTTTACGTTGTTAATAACAAAGAAGTTTAAAGAATTTTTGAAGAAATAAAATTTCGTATTACCTTGCAAAGGGAGGGTCAGTTGCCAGAGTGGGACTGACGACACAGAGAGCCGCACTGGGATTGGTAGATACAGCGGGCATGTGACAGGAGGAGCTTGGTAAAGGAGGGGTGAGAAATCGCCTGAGTAGGACCGACGTCACAGAAGAGCCGCGCTGGCATTGGTAGAAGCAGCGGGCGCGTGACAGGAGCAGCATTGTAAAGGAGGAGTCAGTAGTGAGGAGCAGAACTGACGTCAGGAAAAGGCCGCGCTGACATTGGTCAGAGTACGAGTGTGAGCCTGATTTGATTGGAAACTTAGTTAGAAGCCGCGCTAGGATTGGAGGAGAGAAGGATTGTATGCGGGATTTTGATTTAACTGTCAGTGCAAGACGTACAGGTAGAAGATTTCAAGGGTTTGCGGAATACAATTTCCTACACCGTTCTTCGAGAATGTATGGAGAGAAGAGAAAGATGTCAATTTTTAAGAGAATAAAGAATTTCTTTGTAAAAGATAAGCCTGTATTGACTAGAGAGGGCATTCCTATTCCGCCACCGAAGACACCAGCATCTTTTATGATGATGGAGAGAGGATATCATACTTTTTTTTTTTTTAAAACATCTTTTTATTAAACAGTCTCGACATGAGGTACAAAATCACAGAATCAATTAAGGTTACAGTAAAATCAGGTTACATACAATACACCAACACAATTCATTGGAGTTCACGGGGATGGGGGGTCATCCTCATCGGCTTCACGGGGAGGTGTACATATATCTCCTCGGTATGCGTTCCAGGGGGCCCAAACCTTGGACCATTTTCGGGGACAACCCCGAGCCACATAGACTGTTTTCTCTCTCAGCATACACCAGTCTAGATCTTGCTCCCAGGCTACTACCGTGGGAGGGTGTGGGGCTCCCCAGAGCTGTGCGATATTTCTCTTGGCGATCATGCAGCCAAGCGTGACCCATGTCTTAGTATAGGTGTTGAGGTCGGTAGGTTCCCAGATGTTAAGGAGGCACCTAGGTGCCTCCGGTTTGATTTCTACCCCCAACACTGCACTCATGACCGCATGGATTTTACGCCAGTATTCCTGGATTGGCGCACAGTGCCATAGTATGTGTATGAATGTGCCCAATTGTGCGCATCCCCTCCTACAAGAGCCGTCTGTCAGCCCACCCATGTGTACCAGCTGGGGTCCAGTTATATAAATTCTATGGAGGATCTTTAATTGCACCAGTCTGAGTCTCGCTGGGATAGCGACCGTCTTAGGAGAAGAGACCGCTTCCTGCCAGGTTTCATCATCTAACTCTATTCCGTCCTCAGTCCATTTGTCACGCAATTGTAATAGGGGGTTGTCGATATTGTTGATGAGTTTTCGATATGTTAGGGAGATGGCCCTGTCAGGCAGGTGACCATCCAATAGTCTGTCCTCTAGTGGGGAGGCGTCCGGCGGAGTCGAAACATCGGGAATAGCTGTTTGCAGCGAGTGTCTGATTTGTAGGTATCGATAACATTCGGAATCCGCCAGGGCATATTGAGTTTGTAGGGTATCAAAGGATTTCACACCCCCAGCGCACCAAAGGTCTTTGACATGGGAAATCCCTATTAAGTCCCATTTAGCAAATCCTTTTGAGTTCCCCATATATCCTAATTTTTGTGAGTCCCACAAGGGTGTGGCCAGCGTCAACTTATTTTGCCATCCGACTGATTTAGTAGCAGAGTGCCAGATTGTAACTGTGTGGGCAGTGGGTCCGGTGAGAGGGTATTTCTTCGGTTTTGAATATAGAGCTCTCGAAAAGGTCCCTTTGGGTAAAAGCCAACGATCCATCAGGAACCCCGGGCTGCCAGGGTGACCATACGTGCAATGGTTGATAGCTGTTAGATGCGCAGCCCAGTAATATTTTTTAATATCAGGCAACCCGATTCCCCCATCATACCAGCTAAGGGGTCGATTCCGATTCGGGCCGGAAAAAGCACCGACCGACTCGGAGCCGGAAAAATTACCGACCGACACGTACCAGTGGCGCCCGACACGCCAAGTACGATGCAAGCCGCGATAAATCCGACCGACACGTCAGGAAACCAAGCCGACCGACCAAGCCGCTCGGAAAATAGCAATCCGGCCGGAAAAACACGCGAATCCAACCGACCGACACGCACCCGGAACAAATCCGACCGAATCGTACCCGCCAACTCCAACCCGCAAAGTACGATGCAAGGCGCGAAAAACCCGACCGAGTCGGACGGAGGACAAGCCGTACGACCGACACGCATACAAAACCGAGCCGAAGCAACACAATACACCGCGACCGACGCGTACGCAGCATAGAAAACTGCACAAACACAGCGTGAACGAAACGGAAAACACCGTACGAGACCAATGCAGGGTCCGACTCGGTCACAAGAACGTTTCCAACATACACAAACAGCACAAAGGAAAAATCAACCAAAAAAAGGCCAAACAAGCAATTACCAAGCCAATAAATACTGGGGGGGTGGGGACAGAGAACAAAGACACACCCACAACTCCACCTATATAAAGGACACAAATCACTACCATGAGCCTTTGCAAATGCCATTCCACTGCCAGCACCCAAGAGAAAGCAACCACACACCCACAGCTCATCCCTCACACAAGCCACACACCAGCAGCACACCAACAAATACCTACCTCACATATACCCAGCACAACACACACCCACACACCCTCACCTGCACACCAACACACACATCACCCACCATCACCACCCATCACCATGCCCCCCAAGAAGAATCACAAGTTCCTAGATTGTGAATTGGAAGTCCTGGTAGACGAGATCCTCAGGGTAGAGCCACAGCTGTTTGGCACATTGGTCCAACAGACCCCCATGTCGCAGAAAACCAAGATGTGGGAGAGGATCATCAACAGGGTGAACGCCCAATCACCATGTCGGCGCACAAAGAGCGACATCCAGAACAGGTGGTATGACGTGCGCAGGAGGGTACGGAAACTGCTGAAGCAAGACTACATCAACAGCCAACACACCGGCAGTGGCCCTCCTGCCAAGCCAATATACCTCAGGCCCTGGGAGGAGAAGGTGCGGGCCATCCTACCGCCAGTGAGCATATATGGACTAGAGGACATCCCAGAGCCTGGTGAGTACACAACAAATGTACACAATATACTGCCACAAACACACACACATCACTGTCAAGGGGAGAGTCAAACCATGCACTCATAGCAATCACACAGCAACCAGAACAGAATCATCCCAAAATGTGTATGTCAGTCAGAGAAACACAACACATGCCATCAAAAAAGTCACATCCAACTGTGCCAACACATGTACAAACACAACCACAACTACAGCTAGGCAGTGGCACAAATAGAACTAACAAACACATCCACACATGTAGCCACCACAACAACACCAACACACAGTGAAGACCACTCAAAGGAAGGAATTCTGTGTATGCTGGCCAAGTCAGTGTAGCCAATAGCATCATGGGAGTCGCAGTCACACATATTGCCCCCCCCACAACTGTCCCATCAACACCACCCTGAACCATGCCCACATCACAGGGAGTGGAGAAGGACTCACAAGATGGCTGACACTGGCTACTGCTGTGGGGAGCACAAGGCCCTGCTGCCAACTGTGCACCAACAAACAGCAGGACACCACTGACTGACATCCTGAGAGACAACTTACACTCCCTGCAATGCAAGCACGTTCCATGGTGGGATATCTGGCTGGCTGGCTGGGTGGGAAGGGGGACTTGCAGCACTGACTATGGTCACCAGCACCTCCCCTCACCCCCCCAACACAAACTCCACAGTACCCACCTGGTAGAATGCAATGCCCTCCATCCTAACACAAGATCCCACAAAGCACCACCACCCTGGGTTATGTTGTGTGAAGCACAGGGACACTCTTGGGACTCTTAGCCAAACAACTGCCAGGACAACACTCCCAGCCATCCTGTCAGCACAGCCAGCCCACCCCACAGGGAAGCAGAGTCAAAAGGAAGGAAGCATGGGCATGCTGGGAAGGGGGTGGAGGCAATAGCATGATGGGAGTCGTAGTCACAGACATTGCTCAGCCTCACAACTGGCCCATCAACACCACCCTGAACCATGCTCACATCACAGGGAGTGGAGAAGGACTCACAAGATGGCTGACACTGGCTACTGCTGTGGGGAGCACAAGGCCCTGCTGCCAACTGTGCACCAACAAACAGCAGGACACCACTGACTGACATCCTGAGAGACAACTTCCACTCCCTGCAATGCAAGCACGTTCCATGGTGGGATATCCGGCTAGCTGGGTGGGAAGGGGGACTTGCAGCACTGACCATAGTCACAAGCACCTCCCCTCACACCCCCCCACACAAACTCCACAGTACCCACCTGGTAGAATGCAATGCCCTCCATCCTAACACAAGATCCCACAAAGCACCACCACCCTGGGTTATGTTGTGTGAAGCACAGGGACACTCTTGGGACTCTTAGCCAAACAACTGCCAGGACAACACTCCCAGCCATCCTGTCAGCACAGCCAGCCCACCCCACAGGGAAGCAGAGTCAAAAGGAAGGAAGCATGGGCATGCTGGGAAGGGGGTGGAGGCAATAGCATGATGGGAGTCGTAGTCACAGACATTGCTCAGCCTCACAACTGGCCCATCAACACCACCCTGAACCATGCTCACATCACAGGGAGTGGAGAAGGACTCACAAGATGGCTGACACTGGCTACTGCTGTGGGGAGCACAAGGCCCTGCTGCCAACTGTGCACCAACAAACAGCAGGACACCACTGACTGACATCCTGAGAGACAACTTACACTCCCTGCAATGCAAGCACGTTCCATGGTGGGATATCTGGCTGGCTGGGTGGGAAGGAGGACTTGCAGCACTGACCATAGTCACAAGCACCTCCCCTCACACCCCCCACACACAAACTCCACAGTACCCACCTGGTAGAATGCAATGCCCTCCATCCTAACACAAGATCCCACAAAGCACCACCACCCTGGGTTATGTTGTGTGAAGCACAGGGACACTCTTGGGACTCTTAGCCAAACAACTGCCAGGACAACACTCCCAGCCATCCTGTCAGCACAGCCAGCCCACCCCACAGGGAAGCAGAGTCAAAAGGAAGGAAGCATGGGCATGCTGGGAAGAGGGGTGGAGGCAATAGCATGATGGGAGTCGTAGTCACTGATATTGGTCACCCCCACAACTGTCCCATCAACACCACCCTGAACCATGCTCACATCACAGGGAGTGGAGAAGGACTCACAAGATGGCTGACACTGGCTACTGCTGTGGGGAGCACAAGGCCCTGCTGCCAACTGTGCACCAACAAACAGCAGGACACCACTGACTGACATCCTGAGAGACAACTTCCACTCCCTGCAATGCAAGCACAGTCCATGGTGGGATATCTGGCTGGCTGGGTGGGAAGGGGGACTTGCAGCACTGACCATAGTCACCAGCACCTCCCCTCACACCCCCCCAACACAAACTCCACAGTACCCACCTGGTAGAATGCAATGCCCTCCATCCTAACACAAGATCCCACAAAGCACCACCACCCTGGGTTATGTTGTGTGAAGCACAGGGACACTCTTGGGACTCTTAGCCAAACAACTGCCAGGACAACACTCCCAGCCATCCTGTCAGCACAGCCAGCCCACCCCACAGGGAAGCAGAGTCAAAAGGAAGGAAGCATGGGCATGCTGGGAAGGGGGTGGAGGCAATAGCATGATGGGAGTCGTAGTCACAGACATTGCTCAGCCTCACAACTGGCCCATCAACACCACCCTGAACCATGCTCACATCACAGGGAGTGGAGAAGGACTCACAAGATGGCTGACACTGGCTACTGCTGTGGGGAGCACAAGGCCCTGCTGCCAACTGTGCACCAACAAACAGCAGGACACCACTGACTGACATCCTGAGAGACAACTTACACTCCCTGCAATGCAAGCACGTTCCATGGTGGGATATCTGGCTGGCTGGGTGGGAAGGGGGACTTGCAGCACTGACCATAGTCACCAGCACCTCCCCTCACACCCCCCAACACAAACTCCACAGTACCCACCTGGTAGAATGCAATGCCCTCCATCCTAACACAAGATCCCACAAAGCACCACCACCCTGGGTTATGTTGTGTGAAGCACAGGGACACTCTTGGGACTCTTAGCCAAACAACTGCCAGGACAACACTCCCAGCCATCCTGTCAGCACAGCCAGCCCACCCCACAGGGAAGCAGAGTCAAAGGAAGGAAGCATGGGCATGCTGGGAAGAGGGGTGGAGGCAATAGCATGATGGGAGTCGTAGTCACTGATATTGGTCACCCCCACAACTGTCCCATCAACACCACCCTGAACCATGCTCACATCACAGGGAGTGGAGAAGGACTCACAAGATGGCTGACACTGGCTACTGCTGTGGGGAGCACAAGGCCCTGCTGCCAACTGTGCACCAACAAACAGCAGGACACCACTGACTGACATCCTGAGAGACAACTTACACTCCCTGCAATGCAAGCACGTTCCATGGTGGGATAACTGACTGGGTGGGTGGGAAGGAGGTCTGGCTGTCAACCAAACACAATCAATGCAGACCATGTTCACACCCCAGAGAATACATAGAAATGCCCAAATAATGCAGGACAATGTGCCACACCAATATCAACCCCTGACTGTGACGACTTAGGACAATACAATGTACAGGCCCGCACCCCGAGGCACAGTCACAACTGTCAGGTGTGTCA